>RSEF01000002.1:11254361-11344107 GCA_003993805.1 Himantopus leucocephalus | reverse complement strand
TCTCATCCACCAACACCCCCAAGTCCTCCTCAGGGCTGCTCTCTATCCATTCTCCACCCAGCCTGTATTTGTGCTCGGGATTGTCCCGAACTGACTAATCAATTTTCTGTAGCTGCTCACTTCGCTGACGCTTTATTTCCACGCGCTTGCCATGCAGCACTTTGCCGTCACCCTTGCAAGAGCTCACTGTGGCCAGCAACTCCATTTGCTGCTGCCACCTCTTGTACAGTTTTCCAGTTTCCACCACAAGGTTGTATGCCAGGACTTGGCTTTTCTCCTTTAAATAATTCAGTTTTCAGTTGTTTCCTTAAAAGAGAACTGGGATGTTAAAGGATTTCTTCTCCACTTGAAGCTGAAGGAAATACGGGAATATAAATGGAGAGGTTCCCCGTAAGGGTCATGTCAGCAGCAAAATGGGTAGAGGACACTACATAGTGCATGCAAACCTACAAAAATTATGCAGTCCTTCAGCAGCTTTATATGAACAGGAGGAAAAAGCACAAAAGAGAAGAGAAAATAAAGAAAAGTAAGATTTTGTGCCAGGAAAGGCAGAAGCAGGGGAGAGGAGTCCCAGAAATGACACCCAGCACCATGCAATGACAGAACAGAAGCTGAGGGAGAAAGTGGCAGCCACCGGTGAACTAGAAGAAGGACTAAAAATATAATTTTGTCTTATAAGTTAAAGATTGAAAGCATGGAAGGCCCCAAGAAAGAAGGTGTCAGCTCTCACCCCTAGTGCAGGTCCCAAGTCTCTAAAGCCCTTCCCAGACAACTCTCTATCCAGAAGTAATGTTTTTGCTTTGGAGCACATTAAACATTGAGACTGAAGCACTGCTGCCTGCAAGCTCTGAATATAGGAAACGTGGCTTTTTCACCATCAAAAAACATCCTACGTATATTTAATAGGGTATCCAAGTGTAAGCAAAACTTGAAAAACTACTAGTTAATTTTAGCTCAGAAGAGTCAACTTCCACCCCAAAGCAATCACACGCTCCCTTACGGCCTTTCCCCTCTTAGTATTCACATTTTTTCCCAATTCCTTCTGCACAAAAGTAGCCTTAATCCCCCACGCTTCCTGAATGCCCCATTAAATACAAGTTATTCTACAACCTTTACACATCACAGAGCTTAAAATGTCATTAAACTCAAGAGCGAGCGAGTAGGTTTCTCAGACTTACAGTTTTCAGTAGCAGTGTTGAGTAGGTAGCGCTGAGCAGGGCTGCGTTTTAATAAATTTGTTCAGCAAGTGTTCAGTTTAAGATCCAAGTACCAGATGCATCATTCATTACTCCAAATGAAATTACTTACAGAACTTAAAAATATGTGCAAGACTTCTGCAACAGACAGCAGAATACAGCCCGTCATTTGCTCTTCATGCTAAATTAATAACCTACAAAATTAAATGCTTGCAATTAACAGGCGTTTATTATTTTTGCTGTGTATTTCTGTAATTGCTAATGTAGTATAAAAATCCTGAAAACTGTCTGGGGGTTCATTTGAGGGATTTATTAAAATTCCATGGAGCCTTACAACAAGCACCACCAAAATGGAACAATGTCTACAGGAAAAGAACTACAGACATTTAATTACTGAGCAAGGTTTTAATCAAACCTCTCTATTTTCCTTCATGATAACAAAAGAGATGTTTCGGCACTGGGCCAGGAATATTACAGTAAATTTACATGTTCTTTGCTTCCGAAGAAAAGAGGTTAAAAATTCATTTTTAGCTCAATGTAGTAATTATTTAAAATCTCTGACACAAACTGTTGAAATGTTAAATGTATTTAAAATTTAAATGTGAAACAAGAGGACAAAATGGGATAACACTGAAAAAAGACTCTTCCCTGTGGGCTCTTTAAGGGTTACTATTTTTCAGAACACCAGGTGAATCGATTCCTAAAATACAGTCAAAATGTGATATGGTTTTCAAATCCCCCGGCTGGCTCTCCCTGGGTCACCAATCCCACAGCCATCTCAGCCCAGCGCAGAAAGCCGTGGCCCAAATTCTGCACGCCGCTGACTTCCACTCAAGGAGTTTTCAAGTGAAACGTAAAACTTTTTGCAGTTCTTCTGTTGTGGAGCAATTTAAGTCACTGGCTAAGTTAAAGAAATCTTTCCGATGGGAACGTTCTAAACACTATCGCCTAATTATACAATATACTGACATTTGTGACCATATAAGTTATCCATTGACCATTTAAAGTACATTTAGTCATACATACATATTCAGCCACATCTGGCCTACAATATTGTATTCTTCCATCTGCAGCCTCTGTTTAAAAAATGTATGAACTAAGCCAACTGCAAAGCTCTTTTCTGCAGATACTGTCAGCAGTTCAGACTTCCCCCCATCCCACAGACACGGATGATGGTTCTAACTGGTGTAGAGCATAGAAACAAAGTACAAAAGCTTCCCAAAAAAACCCAACTTGCTTAAAAACTTTGCAATGTTGTTCCATGCTTTTTAAAGTATACAGATTTAGTCTAAGTACCATTCTGTTCTTCTGTTCTCGAATGGCCAAGGTAACACCATTAGACTTTTTTTTTTTTTTAGGAACAAAGTGAACCTTTTTCTAAGTAGGGTAACAAGGAAGAAAATGTTAAGAAAAATTACGGGAAAAATTTGCCCAGCATCATACTAACTTGAGTTTACACAATTTTTGACAATCACTGTGTACACATTTATCAGGAAGATTTTGAATAATTCAAATAAAAATGACGCATCAAGAACACAACACTTGGCCAATGACTTTGAGAAGAAAGCTCTAAGCTGTAACCTGAGTGCTGAAAGAAAAGAAAATCAGCCGCAGTAGCATTACAGCACTTACTACCCTTCCATCTCCCAGAAACCTCCAGCAGTTACGCCTTGTGCCTTCAAGTGAGTTATCTCCACTCTCACGACTAATTTGCACAAACGAGTGAGTCTCTCTTGGGTGGGGAGAGACTCATTCTCACAGACAATTTTTCCCCCACGACTGCGTATTACCAGGTTTTGTACATTTGAATGTAGAAAAAAGTATGATCTTTAGGAGAGGCAATCCGTGGGAGTAAACCTCTAAACTGGACGTCTGCAGTAACCTAATCAAGTAGATCATCTCAGCGAGCATGACTGGCAGCGCAGCACCCTGCGGAGCCAAACGCCGCGGGCAGCGCACGTCCCTCCATCCCAGGAGATGCCTGTCTTCCTTCACAGCAGCTTTCCACTTCCAGCCTTAACTCTTCATTTCTTTGCGGAAACGCCATCATTCGGCTGTTCCCATGACCTACTTACTCAATAGTGCATCTTTTCCTTCTGGAAGCAACTTAACACTATCTACTGATGAAAAGCTAAAAGCAGACAAAGAATGCTCTATACACAGACTGCAGGTGAAAAGACGTTTGGAAATAAAAAGCAGACAGATTTTATGACTATTCTAATATATCTGGAGCATATACCTACATTCAGCTAACAAGAAACTGGCTGCAGTTTATTTTAAAATAATACTGGAAAAATAATGAGAGATGAAGAAGCAGAAGGCTGAGTGAGAAGAGTTAAATCTGCAGTGCTTTAAAAAAGCATACACGAACTGCAAGACGGCCATCCTGACAGAGGCCATAATGCTCCAGGACAGTATTCCCCCTCCACCACTGGCACCAGCAGAGAAAGATGCTTAAGTTCATGCTTAACTTTAAGCCCTCAGCTGACCCCAGTAGCTACGGTTTATCAGTTTGACAGTCTGCCATTCCAACTCAGCTGACAACAGCCAAGTACAAGCACAATATTCACATGCTTAAAATTAGTCGTGCTCAAGTGCTTTGAGGTATTGGTTCCATATCCCATCTCATTGTTTAATTAAACCACCACGTTGCTCAGGTCCATAGGTGTTTCTGAGCTCCGAGGAAGGTCTAAACAACTGTCGCAACTCAATCCTCTGTTCCCAAAAACGTAGCAGGAAGATGTTTTAAAATGTCAAAATGTTATGAACAACTTTGATGCATTTACCAGTTCTCACTATTTCAGATAGCTGCTGTCAACTGAGTCTGAGTGTATCTGCCAGCCAAACTGATAGCAGATATCGAGGCACCACGGAAAGTGTTCTTGCATGCTGCTATGGATGGTATGTATTGCGCGGCACTGTTACACCTCACGTGGTTAGATAGGACAACTCAGTACATTTAAAGGTGTTAAAAGCTAATACATTTGTCAAATATCACGCGGTGGTCTCTTTGGCTGGCTTAGCTGTTATAAAGCCATCTTGCCTAAAAAGTGGCTTGGTTTAAAGTTCTGCTTTTTACCTTGGCACAGTTGAAACTCCAACAAGTTACTGTTCGTGCCTGTGTAAATTTATTCCTGCAAGTTCAGAAGACACAGATGCCTGTTGGAGGGGCAGATAAGTATAGTCTAAATTAGAGCTCATAATTGCTGCTAGCACTGGATGAGGAATGAAATGCCATCAATCACAAAACCCGCATGCTCAAGTTAACTTTCCATAGGACCCGGTCCTTTCCTTCCTGAAGGAGCAACAAATCAAAGATCACATCATCTTCACTTCCCTGATCAAAATGTATTTCATCAAAACACACTGGACACAACAGGACTTAAAGGTGCTAGCAACAGTTCATTGCTATGGGAATGGGTGAAATTGGATGGGAGCACGGTGGTTAGGGCTGCACCCCACCCGGCTGTGCCTACCTATCTTCAGGTCATTGCACGTGCTTTCTAAACTCCATAGAAGATTTTGCTTCTGTTTTGGTTTTTATCTTTCTAACTTGGAGCACATTCATAAAAGATTATAATATGATTTCGCAAATTCAGGAGAAAGTAGAATAGTCAATGTGTGCTCACTTTCTAGGAAACTGGAGTTTTGTTTTTGTTACCCTGTGTTTTAGCTTTGTAAATATTATTAGAAAAAACAGGTGGTTTTGATGAAAAACGTTATTCAAGTGAAAAACTGTATTTATAATTGATTATTAAAATTGCATTTTGCTCTAATACTATCACACACTACTCCAAGAAAATAGAATCCTGTCTTGTCCCAGCACTGCTTTAACTTACATTTCTAAAGCAATGCTTGTGGAGACTTCTCTTTTACAACTCAATTGCTTTTTGCCTGGAAGAAAGATGAAAACCACTTAAGACCTGAGGTTTGCAAACACGTAGCACACATCTACCAAGATCTTTTGAAGACGAAGGCGGGCTGGCCAAGTCTGCTGCCCTGAGCTGGCCCAACGTCGGCCGGCTCTACCTGAAGACGGAGTAGTCACGTTAACGCTGGTAGTTAGTTAACCTGCAGCAGAGAGTCCCCCCTGAAGCAGTTCTTAAATCTATTGGTTGTTGCACTGGAAATGCATTCCTTAGCTTACACTTCCTACTCAAAAACAAAACCCAAATTTCTTCTCTTCCGCTGCTAAGCAAAGTTTTAGCAAAAAAAACCCCTCCAAACAATGGAACCATATGGGGAGCAGAAAAAATGACCACAAACATTTTTTCTTAATTCAGGATCACCTAAAAGATCAACGGGATATAAATTATTTGTGGGCCTAGCTATTTCTGTAAACACTACTGAATGTTACATCAAAGGCAAAGCAAAAAGCCCATGAAAAACAGTACAAAATAATTCCCCCTAACCTACTTCAGTCACTGACTTCTTAGGTGTTTCTTCTCACGAAAATCAAAATATTTCATGTGCGTCATTTTGAAACCAATATTGATGATTTAAACTCATCACTCCTTACGTATTCAGGATAACTCCAAAGTGTCACGACATTTTCTGTACGTGCTGCAACACTCAGGCGAAGTGTGGTGCATTAAACATGGTATGTATGCTTTCCTTTCTTATATATTTACTTCATTTTCGGTTAACGTTACTTTATGTATTTTTGTGTTCTATCCAGAGCTACACAATTCTGCCACACAAACTCCAGGGAGAAGCTTCCAAAATGCAAAGTAGAGTCAGCGACTAGGCTAATGTTTATAAAATAATACTAATTTTATGGAAAACAATCAAAGTACGGGGAAAACAACAGCGTTCTGCATACAACAGATTTGACGCGGCAGAAATAAACATTCCTCATCCTTCCTCAGGCAAGTCCTTCTCCTGCCCAGACTCTCAACGTTAGAGGCATTTCCAGAGATTAATGGCAAACTCGGTCCGTAGGGCTCTCCCTCCGCAGGGCGCAGGAGGCGCAGCCCAGCGCTCGCGAACGTTAACGCAGGGCTGCGGCCGGTGTCCCGGCTGGGGCAGAGGGAAATGACGCAGCCACCATTAAACCCTTCCCCTTACAAGCCTGCTTTTGCTAAAACAACTTAAAAAATAACTGGACAATTGTAATTTGAATGAAAAGCAAGGCAATGACCCTGCAAAAAGTACACGGGCCCACGACGTGATACAGTAAAATACGTTGCCTCTTTCTGTAGCAGTGCTCAACACGCTATTGCTAAAACATGAATTTTGCTGTTTATCTGCTTCAGACACATTAAGATTATCTTAAGATAATATTTTTCTTTTAATGATCAATAAGAGGTAAAAAATAATTATATTTGATCTGTTGACTTGTAGCCAAAAAGGAAAGCTCACTTGTTTTTAATTAGATTATTGGCCTTTGTCAAAACTTGCTAAACCAATTCCGAATCCTTCTCTGCTTCACAACGCCCCAGGGCCCTCTGTAATTAGGGTACTGCTGGCGTGCCGAGGGGCACAAGGAAAATTGCTGCTTCAGAGCACTCATAGCCAAGGTCCCTTTTGGTGGCAGCATACAGAAAATACATCATCTTACTTGCTATCCACGTTCCAAGGAAATAATACTTTCATAAATGTCTGAAAGAGTCCAAACTTTGATTAGCTTAGAAAAGACAGAAATTTAATTCTGTTGTGCTATAAACTGGGATTTCCATCTGCAGATGGACCTGGATGTCCAATCTGTGTCACAATGTTCTGCGATATCTGTCTGCATTTCTTCGATAAACAATATATTACAATTCCGGCTGTTGCCATCTGGAAAAACTGTTTGAGTATAAATTTCATAAATCACCGTCACTCTTAATGATTTGGGGCCTATTCTGTAAGCATGCAACTTATCACAGCTAATAACAGGATTTACTATATCTAAATTAGATTCATTTTGCTGAGAAACCTTGGAAGTCACTGCACAATTCAGTTCTTTAACACAACTCAGCATGCATGTCATAACTTAAGACTAGCTGATAAAGATGTTTTCTGTACTAACTGCTCAGTTATTTTCCCTTTAGCTTCCTTTGCAGTTTCACAGGAACAGAAAAGTTGGAGCTAAGCTTTGTGCCTTACCACTCAAGAGCTACCTCCAGCACACTCACTAGCACATAGCGCAGCCCAGTGCCACTTCCACATATTCTGTGGCTATATTTAAATTTATATATTTATATTGACAAAATATTTAATAAAAAATTAATACCCGCATTAAGTAATAAACACCATTTGTACATGTGGACTGCACATACACAACTACATCTGCTGTTCTTCTCAGATCCTAGAACGACAGCGAAATCCGAAGTGGCAGGTTAAAAGAATATTATTTACTGATATAAATCAAAACCTGACTAACAGTTTTACAGCTGGTTTTGGAGTCATCACCTGCTAAAGCAAATATACCCTTCTCTGCCCAATTCTTGCTTTGGGAAAGTTTGACTTCTTGTGACGTCTGCACACTTTTACGTGTGCACGATTGCCTAAGTATCATTTTCAATTTCAATAAAAGCATGTATATAAGGATTAGACTGTTAAGAACACTGCAGTGCAGATCTAAATAACTCAGTCTGCCAAACTAGAGTTACTATGGAAACAAAACTAATGTACTGTGACCACAGCTCTGACTGCATTACTTAAGACCATCTGGATAAAACAAATATTTCTGTGGCACGGTATTTGTTCTTAATTGTGTACTGATCATTTTTCTTTTTTTTTTAACATACACAAATACATTACATTTTTTTGTACTATACTACTCTGTTCAAGTTTTCATGATACTGTATGTGATTTTAGCTACATGAATAAATAGCTTATGAATAAATCCGTCAGTTAATCAAGGCTGGATGAAGGTAAATGGTCTGAAGTTCCCTGTTCTCTTGCACCATGTTTTAGATGAGGTATCTTTTCCTATTCCTGCATCACAGTACCACTGAAGAAACACTTTACACCATTTATTCTCCACTGGGAACGCAACCGTGTCAGAAGGCAAAGCCCAGCAGTGAGCAGTGCAGCTCCCATCCGCCCAGTTCCAGCTTTGTGATTGCACCGAAGAGGAAAAGCACCTTTTGAGTGAATCGGCAGCTCCTCCAGCAGCTCCTTGCCAGCACCGGGCAGAGTGCTTCCAAACTGCTCTGCTGCTCTGAAGCATTTTTCAGACTAATAACTCATTCCCCACCTCTAGCCTGGAGAAGTTTAATATTCTAAACTGAGATGTCTCACCACAGATACTATTCTGATAAGACATGAAATGCTTTTACAGCTAAACGCAGATTAACCAGATCGTCAGCAATACCAACGCAGAAAGGTGAGGACCACCTTCCCTGTTTCTAAAACTGGAAATCTATTTTATTCCAGGGAAAGCATTAAATTAACAAACAGCTAAAGTAGAAAACACATAGATCTATTTCTTATTTCAGTGCTGCTACAAAACTGCAATATTGAGTTCCTACTTAACAGGTACATGGAATAAATACGTATTTTACATACATAATATAATATATATCACATATATATTGCCTTTTCTAATTCAGATCTATTAAAATAATTAGGTGCCCACAAAAAAAAGGAAAAGCCCCACAATGCAAGTTTGTCTGGTTTTTGCAAGTTCCACAGAGTACCCACGTTTCGCAGACAGGTTTCCAGGCTGAAACTGCACTATCAGTTTGTGGACAGATGACTTGGGAAAAATTGAACACAGTTGGTTTTCCAATGATGAGAGGAGCTAAATGTTGTCCATTATGACAACCAGATATTAACAGCAGAATGATTTTCTGCCTGCCGCAGCCCCTGGCCATAGAGGTACATTCATTCTTTTGGGCTCAGCTTGAGCGTTCCTTAAAAATGTGACTTGGAGAAGCAAGTTTATAGCGGAATGGATTATCCATCCCATATCCATGCCAGAGGTATGAAAAGTGCACAGGTTAATACCAGCCAAGTGACCTGCAGCCTTCTTTAGGCAGCTTTGTTGCATAAAGCCTGTGAGACCTGCGATGGGGAGGGGGCTTTGCCACCACTTCCCTCCCGCCAGCGGGAACTGCGGCTCCATCAGCACTGCTGGAGAGCACTCTTGGCAAGAGCTGTGGTAACCAACCAACAGCTTAAAGGAACTGTGGCTCATATTTTAAAGAAAACACAAAGCAATTAATCTACTACTATGTTTGCTTGCATGTCTATCTACACATTTTATCTAGACATACTACCATAGTATGTGGGAACTCGTAAGGTCTCAAATTCTATGAGGTGTTGTACACTGATCTTGAAAACCATAGCAGAAAGTTAAGAATTCAGCTAGAGACTTCTCCGTTTTATGAAATATATATCTAGGGAAAATATTAATGTCCTAAATTATGTGCTTCTGAATGCCACCACTGCAGGCAGAAGAAGAAAAGCAGCTCTCAGTAGAGAGCTCCTCCAGATCCCCCAGGGCAATGCTTTTTGGAACAACCTTAACTCAATCCTGCCACTACTTCATTTTTTTTTCTAATTGAGATGATGGGGAGATTATTTTTTTAAAGATCACAAATGTTAAGGAAGCATAATCTTCCTAGTTCACAATTACAACCGAGTATCAGATTGCCAACCACATACCAGTCAAGCATCTCTCATCATTAAGAAACCAGTAATTGCAGCAGGAGATGACTGAAGGAAATCAGCCAATGTCTCTAACAAAAAAAATCTATGTCGCCATTTATCAGATGGATATAGGAAAGTGAGAGCCAAATTCTGGCTAAAGGCTCCAAGAAAACATGTCAGGAGATAAATACAATATAATTAAGAGGTGATTACAGAAGATCTTTACCTACAGCATGGCATGCAAAGCGCACCTCCCGTGCCACACGCAGGTCGTCCTTCTGCCAGGAGCTCCTCGTTTGGCTGCTAGGAAGGTATTGTCACAGGGGACATTTCCAAAGGGATGTGCTAGCGAGGCGGGAGCCGCCAGCCTCCATCCTGCAGCCAGGAGCTATGGAAGCACGCCACCGTGCGCAAGGGGCTGGCTCGGGACCTTGGGGCAGCACGTGCCACCCCTGGAGCTGCCCCCGTCTTTATCTGTTCCTCTTGGGTGAGCTTCAAAGAAGATATTGAAGTAAACTTGCTCCTCCATCTCTGATAATTAATGGTGGAGTTGCTGCCATCTGATGGATTAGCAAAGAGACAGGAAATTGGAGAGAGGAGCTGCTCCGACTGCAAGACAGTGTTAAAAGCTGAATTGTGTTTGGCTGACAGAACAAAAGAAGTAAAATAAGTTCTGTGATACAGATGATCTGAGGGTAGATAACTAAGAGAGCCTTACTTCGCAGGATGGGGAAATATCCAACAGTTTTTATCGTCTTTGCAAGGCCACATAAATACCCAGAATACCTAACAAAAGAAATCCTGTTATACATAACTATGTTTCCATTAATGACCGACACGGTTTATGCAAGACAATGTTGACTTAATTACATGTCACCTCTTAGTATGAGCTTCACAAAATTAAACTATGATCAGCATCCTCTCCACTGCTCGCCCAGTCCCAGTTCCCAGCAGAAACTCCTCACGAGCAGTGTCTGAAGGAAGGAGGTGGGGCACAGCTGGTGTCTGGGCCCTGAAGCCATTGAAAAATCATCCAGGAGGGAGGACGTACTTTGGGATACAGCATCTAGATGTCCAACGTGGCAGAGGGAGAAAGGTAGGAGGGAAAACACAAATGCAGGAGGTCTCTGCATCTTCCCCTTCTCCACCCAGGGCAGAGCCACCGCACAACAGAGTTGCCTTCAAACTAAATTCATGGGATCAAACTTCTTCAGACTTAGAATATCCTACAGATTCCTCAAGTCCATTGAAAGTATATCTGCTTTTAGCATATTGGAGCATGAATGTGACTCTATATATAGTGCGTTTTGGCATGCATCCCAGGTACAGTACTGCATATGATGACAAAATCAGATCAGCTCCAGTTTCTCCTTCTGACACTCTGATGCAATGAGCGTCCATACAAGCAGGTCCCGAATTTCTTTCTATCAAATGTTTCAGGCGGCCTCCCCAGTCATGGGGATGATGACAACACAAAATCCTGTGGGCAGAGTACTTGTTGTTGTCCCTGCCTGGCCTGCCCAGGTCTCCAGTCTCTCCCATGCAGGGCAGCTGGACCGCAAGCCAGACCACCCTCCCAGCTCTGCCCACCCTCCGTCTACAGCTGGCCGCTCCGGCAGGGAGCTTCAGATTCCCTGGAGATGACAGAGACAATCCTTCCTGGCCTTCATCTGTCTGCTCTACCACCTCCGACCCTTGGACCTTCTGCCTCCCTTTGCTTTGCTCTGGCTCTAAATTTCCCTCCAAATTTAAGGAAAAACATTTCATAAAAGCATCGCAATTGCAGCTTCTCTTCAGAGCCCACACCTTTGTTCGCCATGGAGGTGTGAGCATACACTTCAGCGTAAGGACACACTGCATGACACTGCATCGTTGCCCTCTCTTCTCTCAACCGTGGGTTCTCATTACCTAAATTAAGTTTGCACGCCCTTCAGTCCAGATAGCATGTCTTGTCATGCCTGGGAGACAAACTTATTTTTGTCCCACTTTCCATTTTCATGTACCTTTCTTCCTCTTTGCGTTCTCTTCATAGACACGTCACTGCCAACAGCTTGATTAACTCCGTTTGTGGCCACTTTTTTGCAAGGCATAAGGACAAACAACACAGTGAAAGTAAAGGAGTATCTATCTACGCTAAAAAAGTACTTTATAAGATTAACATTATTGGATTTGTACTTGAAGGATTTCAGTCAACTACCACAGTACGTTTGCTTCCTTTGCAAAATAACACGTATTTTCACCCAACAGCCAGAACCCAGGCCTCCACCTGGACTCAAACTCAACTTGTTCCTCTCCACCTTATGTCAAGAACAGTACTCCCTGCACTGAATATCCCTCCAGTTACGCTGGGACATATACACAGCACTGAGGGGTTTTAATAGGATTACTATGGTGTTCCTAGGGTGTAAGGAGAATAGAATCACAGATGAATAGGTGAGGACCCAAGTCTGCTTGCAGACAAACAGAAAAATGTCAGAATTCATAAGTAGCAATTCTATAAAGAATAACACTTCTTAACAAACCAAAGACCTGGGTTTTAGAGCTTACATACACATATACACATTTTTAGCTCCCCTGTTGTCACTTTTTAGCTATATGCAGATTCCTAGCTTTGAAAATCAGTCAGTCTCACAGATCAGTATATGGAATTTTTCCTTATTTTAATAATAAAATGGGAACACGGAATTTCTAGTAACTTCTAATATCTGTAAGTAAATGTAGTAAGAACACTAAGTGTCTGTTGAAGCAAAAAACTCTAGATACCCTAACTCAGAAGCCCACACTTGGACCACCCATTATTTAATAACATGCCTCTGGCATGCGCTGTTGATTCTTGTTAAGAATACTTTCTTTAAAATAGAAAAGGATTAACAAAAAGTTAAGTCTTCAGTGCTTGGCATGTGAAGATCACCAAGGAAACTGTAATTATTTGAGTCAAAGAGAACAGTGCTTAGATTTAAGGACGAAGCATGCACAGGATTCTTCAGAAGCTTTGTTTTGTTTGCGTTGAAATGCAGCGTGTCCAAACGCATCTCTCCAACTTCTAAAATGTATTTATTAAATACTCAACATATTTGTGCTCTTAACACATATAAAGATGACCCAAACGTGTAGGTACGAATGAAAACTATTTATGACAGTCTTCTCAAACACAGCTTATTTGTCCCTAAATCATGTGTTTGGGGCACCACTTGTGCACTCCTGCTGGGAAGCCGCAGCCCAGCAGCCTGGACTGGTGCTCCAGCTCCATCTGATTGTTCAGAGGGAAAAGCAGCCACATGGGTCTAATTTACATTAGTATCTCATCTGTATTTGTCTATATTCCACTGCATTCAAAGATGTCGTCTTTAAAAAGACAAGATTTTTGCTCATGTTTTCCTTTTCTTTCAAATAAAGCACTTTGCAAATGGATTATGAAGCTAAAAGCTCTTCATGCCTACCCAACTTTAATTTTCCTGTAAATTCGTTGCTGTTAGGTTGACAGTCTAAATGTATTTTTTAAAGAAATTTCACTATTTCAACGTTTGATGCTTAAATTTTAGACACTGTGCTTTATATTAAAAAAAAAAACAAAACAACCCACATGTCTGTCCTTGAACCTTTCAGTTAAATCCTGAAGTGACACACCCAGGGAGTGACTTTCTTGAAGCACGAAACACAATTTGGGTAATTACAGGCACGTCCAAGTGTCCAGAGGTATCTATTTCTGACTGTTAACATTCCAGAGAGCTTTTGCTGTATTACAAACTTGAGCTCTGCCACACAGTTACCAAGTCACCATAGCAAGCAAGAACTATTTGGTATGATAAACTGCAATAGCATTTTCATCTTGCTAGGGTTGGCGAAATGGCTCCAGCGAGCCCTGAGCGGCAGTCTATTAAGATTCAACCAAAGTTTTCACATTATCCTAAATTAGTTTTTGAGCAGACTATTAACAAGAAACATAGATACCTGCCCTTGGACTGTCTCCATGGTTCAAATACCTGAACAGCGAACAGCCGCAACCCTTTCACCCATACATTAACACAATAATCTGTATTTAAAAACACACAGCCTGTTCCTATCGGGAGGAGTACAACCTGATGGCAGAAGTAATGTAAAGAATAGTGGAAGGAAAGTGGAGAAGGGGAGTCAAAGTAACCAGAAGAAATAAAATGTAAGCAGGTAAAGGTAATCATGGGCAATACTTTTTAAGTAGACTAAAAGAAAACACACACATTACTTGCTTTTTCCTAAACTCTCCTCAGCCAAAATTTCTAGCTCAGTACATGGAATTCACATACGTTGCATAAAATATTCATATAATCATCATTCTAGCATATAGTGTTAAATGTGTCTGCATGGGTGTTGGCCTCAAAGCTTTATTATAGAATCATAGTATGGTTTAGGTTGGAAGGGACCTTAAAGATCATCTAGTTCCAACCGCCCTGCCATGGGCAGGGACACCTTCCATGATACCGGCTTGCTCAAAGCCCCATCCCACCATTTATCTCCCAGTGCTGAGCAATCATACCTACTTTTAGTCACAATCCTACCCATTCATTTTGGTAAAGGAGATCAGTGATGAGCCTCAGCCCTGGGAACAGCTGGTAAAAGGACAGAACGATGGCGACAGGAGCCCTGTCCCTGTAATCAACAGGAGGGACACAAACTCAAAGAAGTCATGTTAGTGATGAATCAGATCTACTGATTAATGACCACCAAAACAAGCTCCATTTGCTACGTAACATGTAAATTAGCATTCACCCAAGAAGAGGGAGGTCAAACTGGGGTGTGCCTGCATACCTGAGCTGCAGAGTTGGGGCCCCTGATAAAGATCCTGGACCCAACTCTCAACCAGGCAGTAGGGGGACCATGGTCTACATGCTGTACACCACCAAACATGTAACATGACTACAATAGGAAGTCTTTTTCTAGAATTATCTTTCTCATGAACTTGAACTAGGATTTTTTCTTACTGCTTGGAGGAGGGTTTGGGGGTGGGAGGAGAAAGGCAGAAGATTAAGAGTCCCTTATATGAGACACATCTTTTCTTTAAGTCACATGGCCAAACTGGTAAGACAGGGACTAGAAAAGTGGGCACGGTAGGTGGAAAATTGACTACATACCTGACTCAAAGAATGGTGACCAGTTATACAAAGTCCAACTAATGGCCAATTTCTAGTGGTGTCTCTGAGGGATTGATACTGGGGCTAATACTGTTGAATGCATTCATTAATAACCTGAATGGTGGGGCAGAATACGCCCTCAGCAAGGTAGTGGATGGTACCAAGTTGGTGATCAATATGCTGGAGGGCAGGGCTGTTATCCAGAGGGACCTCAAGAGGCTGGAGGAATGGTCTGATAGGAGCCTCCCGAAGTTCAGTAATCACAGAAAGGCAGGGGTTGGAAGGGACCTTTGGAGATCATCTAGTCCAATGCCCGTGCCGAAGCAGGTTCACCTAGAGCAGGTTGCACAGGAACGCATCCAGGTGCGTTTTGAGTATCTCCAGAGAAGGAAACTTGACTAATGACAAATGTGAAGTCCTGCATCCCATATGGAATAACCATATGCAAATATATGGAGTGGGGACTGACTGGCAAGGAAGCAGCTTTGCCAAAAAAGACCAGAGGTTTCTGCTGAACCAAAGAGGGAAACACGAGTCAGCAGCATGCCCTTGGGACAAAGACAGATGACTGCACAGGGGCTGTATTAGCAAGTGCCACCAGCAGGTTTACTGACATTCTTATTTCCCTCTACCTGGCATTTCTGACAACATTTATAGAGTACTGAGTCCAGTCTTGAAGAAGACCGTAAGAGGAATGTCACAGAAGGCTAGGCTAAGTCTGACGCTTTCATCTGATCAGCTTCACTGTATATCAATCAATGGCATTCCAGCCTACAGACCCGCATCAGGAAAGTCGGCAGCTCTATGGAACATTCAGAAAATAACGGTTTTGGTACTGATTACTCAAGATAGCATTAAGGAAAATCTTTTACAAAATTTAGGAATTTTTGTTTTGACTTCTTCAACACTTTACTTTGTGCAAAGCAAAACTTGAGCTGATGGCTATGGTTTCTGTAACCACGGAGCACACGGTGTTGCAGAACAATCATCTGATCGAGAAAAGAGAAGTATTGTGTTATTTATACAATTGACCATATAGCCAGTCTCTCTGAATCATAAAGATTAACCATCCTGCAGAACAGGTGTAATGAATTATTCCAGAGTTATTCCCAGGACCTAAACTGTGTATGAAAACGTGAAAATCAATTACAAGTGGCAGGCAGGAAGGGAAAACAATGAAAATATTTTGTTCCTACACTATTTCTGAACACTAAAATGGCCTGAATTCTATTAATTAGATGTTCACAGTAATTCCTTCATGCAAATTGATTCATAACACTGTTGCCAATTCTTTCAGCCACGAACGGGTCATTCACATAACAGCACAGCTCTATTTATCTTGGCCAACCCACCAGGATCAGGAGCACAGGCAGTATAGCCAAAGCTGAATGAGGATTTACACATTTTTTATTGAGAAACTTAATTTTTAAAATTTCCCTAACATCAGTAATAAGAAAGCAATTACTTTATTTTATGTGCCGCAATACTGCTACTGTCAGCATTAAAAGATTATCTCAGCTTCAACCTCCAAATTATGAGATTGATATATAACATGCTTAAGTTCCTCCTCCCTTGCTTCTTAACTTCTAGTGTATGCCAAAGTCCTGTTTTCAAAATTTTCTCCACACCTTAAGGACTATTGATTTACCTGAAAGAGGGACAGAGGTGAGATTCTCACATAACCACCGGAGCACAGGAAAGTAAACCAAAAAAGGAAAAGGCACAGGGTCAGACCCCCACTTACTGAAGTCTCTGGTCATTTGCCGCAAGGATTGTACTCCAAGCAAGATCAGGAAGGTTGGAAACATGACATTTAAATACAGAAGCAGCCGTCATCAAGGAAGATCCTTCATTACCTATCTTGTGTTCTCATATACGTTCAATCCTTCTCTTACCCACTGATCTACGGTCACTGTTCAATGGCAGTGAGCATCAATCAGTACATAATACTCAAGAAGAGGAAATAATTAATTTGCTGTGGCTCACTGAGAATTTTGCCAAAACAGCAGTCAATACCTTGTTACAGTCACTGCTGTGTAAAAAAACAAATGGCCTTCAGTAATGACAGAAAAGCAAAACCATCTTCCATAAGAAACACAAATAATATACTCTAAAAAATACTTTTTGTGCTCCAGTTTAAAAATGTGATTAAAACTGTATTTAAGAGTGAATGCATGTACATTAGTACAGGATTTGTTGCTCTGAATTCATGAGTTCAGCAACACTTGAGTACACTGCATGGCGTGGCAGAAGCCAGAACGCGGGCAGAACAAGAAAACTCGTGTTTCTCATAGGGCAGAGCACGTTCTCAGGCAGCTCGTTCACATATTGGTGGTCTACACCCTAGCTTGCCTTCCACGGCACGTGCCCAAACCTTAGATGTAATAAATCAAACTGAATTAAATGAAGAACATTCCAAGTGCATCCTGAAATGGATGGCAAAGCTTTCCTTGAGAATGGACAGGATCAAGCCTTCTTTTCACAACTGATCCAGAAAGGGCCAGTACAAAATTACAAAGCTAGTTCAAACCCCTTTTCTTGCAAGAACATCCTGTACAACCTTAAGAAATCACATCACCTCTGCTTTGCATTTTGCTCTCTGGCTGTGAATAATGGCATTTTTCCATTAGCTGTTACCTGAGCTCTATTACAACAGTAATTACATTATCATTTGCAAGACACTCATATGCTACAGAGACGTGGGCCAGAAAAGCAGTACATCTAGGGAGACAGCTGAAATGTTTACAAAGGAGGATCCCCCTCTTCCCTCAAAAAATAAATGGTCATCACAAATAAATTAAGGAGTCATTCCAATTTCTGTCCATGTGCCACTGTTTTAACAGTAATGAAGAGATGTTGTGTGAGGCAAATGAGTTTCATATTTATTTGCTCCTATTTAGGAAAAAAAAAAAGTTGAAAAGAGTTGCACAAATTGGTGATTGATACTGGGAAAATGCATTGAAACAATTCCTGGTAGACATCAGGAGATTCTGCCCATCTGGCCCTGGCTCTGCCAGTGCATTCAATGCTGCCAGGAATCCAAATCCGTAATTACAGTTAGCTGGTGCATGAAACACCCACGCTCCTTCGCCTTCTATTTTCTGTATTCACAAACTAAAGCTTGTTCTGCAGCTGGCCGCTTCCTCCGGAGCCCACAAAGCCCGAGCCACGCGCTGTTTACACGACAGAGCACCCAGAGCCCTCAGGGACCAGCGCCGAGATGTCCCACTTCGTCTCCTGCCTTCTTGCCCAGTGCCCGGCCGGTCCTCGCATCCCTCCCTACGGGGACAGCACAGAGCTGGCTCCTCACAGAGATCATGTTCCCAAAAATCCAGCGCCGTGTGAGAAGATGGCATGTTATTTCAAGTGATCGAGCAAGATTATAAAAGGACAAACCATTTGTTATTCCAGGGCAGCCCAAGGCCAGCAGCTACTGCAGGCAGAGTCATCTTGTGCCGGATGAGAATATCACAATCAAGGAGCACGAAAGCACTTTACCAAACATCTCAGATGGAGCGATGATGGACCACAGCTCTTCCGCTTACATAAATTGCCAGCAGCATTAATGAAATGCAAGTATATGACTTACGGCACAAAACACGAGAAGTACTGAACTGACAAAGGGATACATTTACCCAGTCATAATGGGCTAGAAATAAAACGGGGTTTTCTAATATACAGTACCTAGCACAGAAGCACGGCTCCTCGGTGAGACTTCAACTTAAATAACTTGAGTTACCTAGCAGGCAACTGCAGACAGCGAAGCAGCCCGTCCTCCTGTCCTGTGACTCCTGGCTGGGCAGGTGACCCCGTGGCTTGCCAGGCAAAGCTTCCAAAACGGTGGGAGGAATCCCTTTCCCAAATACAAAGCTCACGGCTCAGACCTCATCTCACCTGGTAATCTGCTCTGACTACGGCCAGTAGAGTATCTGCTAAATGCCAAAATGCTATCTGCCAAAAATGCCAAAAATTACAGGAGGCAACTTTTTTTATTTCCGTGTCTGGGTTTATCAGTGCAAACAGCCATTCTGCTAACATCCATTCATAGCTGGAAGCCATGCAACTACAGCAAGGGTCACAGGAGCACTCAATACCTAGACATAATCTTCAATATTGCTGAACAGTAAGTGTATCTGGTACTCCTCGACCCTTCCTCCCCTTCTTGAAAACGGGCCTATGAGATGGAGAAGCCAGGAACACGTGCACTGCAAGTGCTATTGCTAATACCTCTGAGAAATGCTCCTGCCTGGGAAGAACAGCAATGGATGTCTGCAGTATCTCAACCTCGTATTATCGCAGGAGTTAGTGCTTTCTGTTGCTCATATTCTATATGAAAAATGTCTTTTACAGAGGAAGTTATTTCAAAAGAATGCAGTAACTTGTGGATTAGGAAGAAGAAAATCCCAGCAAAAGTAAATTTCCCACCTTTGTCAGTAGAAAAAGCTGGCTGTTGCGTTTCACTGCAACACCGTCAGCGGCATTTCTGGTATTATATTCTCGGTTCTATTATTAGTCTTTGCGTTGCCACAGACATCTCAGCTGGTATCAAGGCCCTACTCTGCAGGACATGTAAACGTACAGAGGTATCAAGTTGGGAAAAAATGTAGAAGTTATGAGTAGGAGAACAAAAATATTGGTGACAGGACATAACTACGAGGACTACTGTAGAATTGCCTTGGTTCATCAGTATTTGCATCTTTTCATTCTTCATTGGCATGTAACTTTATCAGATGTCTGTTACAATGCGGTATTTTATAACTGTAAAGTTAGAAAATTCCTGGTTGCAGCATCCCACCTATTCCCGATGTTCGTAAGCGTGGCTGTAAGTGTATGTTTATTACCTTCGCTTCAAGCTTTGCAGAACAACTGCTGCAATTTACTCAGTGAAGAAGTGGAAAACAAAGGATTAGTATCAAACGTTGGGAGATCAATTTACACAGACCCCATCGCTTGATAATTTAAATGCTAAGTACTGCAGCCAATTAGTCTAGACTGAAGTATCTGAGGGGGGCAAAACTTAGGTTAACAAATACTGCACAGTATTATCTGAATAATATGGAGCAGACTTCCTGCAAAGATGGATTTCGAATCTACCCATTATACAAAACAGGTGCAAAGAGTGCGTGGGAGAGGTGAATTCATCCCTCCCCTAAATGGCAGTATAAAATAAAATTAGGATATAAAATTTGGGGGTGTCTCACGGGGCAGTTTTTAATTATAGACTTAGCAGTATCTTTGCATATAATCATTACCTCAGCCTCCTCGTTTGCATGTATATATTCTTTTGTGCCATGATCAAAGAACAAAGGTTAAATCCTTCTGAAACTCTATTCAAACAGTGAAAATTGAAAACAGCTATTTTGAGGCTTTGGGGTTTTTTTGTGTTTTTCAACTGCCTGTATAATCTGCTTAAAATTCTGGTTACTTATTAAATCGTGCATTCATCGTGTGACACCTAGACAATTGCAGAGCACAGGTGAACTAGCAGAGTGTTAAGGAGGACCCTTTCAATGGTACCTCCCATGAAAGAGGAAGAAACAAAATGAGGTCTCCAGCTGGGACACTGGCTGGCTGCCGGAAGACTTCCACCAGATCTTCCCTCCTCCCATTCTGCTCCTGCACCCAGTTTTGGTTTGCAAGGAATGGTTTGGTATGGAAACACCAGAGTTGCCACCTAGTCCTCTGTTGCCACGCTCATGGCACACAAACGGAGTCCCCTCTCTGTCCTGACAGCTGTGGGCAAACATCCAGCCTGGGTGCCTGGGGTGGACGAGATCCGACGGAGGGGCACAGCCATCCTCATGTCATGAATGATGAGATTGTCTCTGCTAGTGTGATGTGGCCGCTTTTAACCATTGCCTTCCTGCTCTAGAAAATGTCTGGTTTGTGAGTTTTTCTTCTTCCTCTGTTGCTACTAGCTGACCTGTACGGACATCAAGCTGTGTGTCATGGCCATTCAATACTCCTGGCTTCCTCTGTGGAAGTCCTCCATGCTCACTTAGCACTCCTGTTTTGTGTTTGGGCTTAGGGTTAACAGTGAAAATAACCCACATACTGCAAACTTCCTCCTTTTTTCTATTTAGAAGCTGGCAGGACCCAACCAAGGGTTTAAAACTCTAGAGTAAGACATGGGGAGATAAGCTACTGAGAAAATGAAGCCCTACAAGGTACACGGTATGGAAACAGCTCAGCAATTCCTCATACTAACAAAACCCGGACAGGTCTACTTCTGTAACAGATCCAGCTGATCCTTGTGACACACCACCAAAGTCAAGAGATATAGGCTGCTGACATGCAAATACCACAGTGACACAGGTCATAGCACCAGGAAGCCTTTCAAGGCTCATCTAGATACCAGATACCAAACTTTCCCCGTCATCCCAGACTCCCAAACTGACCCAAATGCCAACCGCTGGAGAAAACCTCTTCCTTCTTCCAAACACAGACTGCTGAAGCAACAGCCACTGAAGGCTGGGGAAGATTTTGTCCCTGGGCTAGTAACCACTTTCCAGTAAAGAAAAACCTTAGCAGTATAAACTGTGTTTCTCTGCAGCCCTGCAGAAATTTTCTGTCACTGAAAAGATACCAGGTCAGCTTTTCCTCCAATCTCTTGATGATCTGAAATTGTGGAATGAAAATACTCCCTTTCTGTCCCAGACATACAATCTTTAAGATCGGTTATGAATACCTAGACAGACCCTAGTTGGCTTCAAAGAAATAAAATGAGACTTAATTACCGCATGCTCACTTTGAAACATATTAAAAATTATTGTAAGCAAGCTGTAGGGGTTCCCCTTACTTTGTGGCAGCAGAAGCTCAGGTTGGAACTTCTGGAGGTTGGTACGGTCTCGTTCATAAACACATGTAGAAGGGATCAAAGGAATATTTTTTCAAAGTTTAATATTTTGCAACTCCTCTCCAAAGCTACTGTAAAGCTCTGTGTCCCCTAATAGTGGCTATTAGAAATATTCAAATTAGGCCAAATATTTCACTGTACTCTAAGTGTTTTCAAAATCTTTAAATTTTCTTTTTACCTCTCTTTATTACTACTTGATATCACAAGTGTTCAAAGTAGCAGCTAATAATAATGGGGAAATTACAAACGTAATAAAATTTTCTTTCAGGGAGGTTTTGCCAACGGTCCGTTTTAGAAACTGCTCCTTCTCCTTCCCTCAGCTTGTAATTTTCATGCCCTGTTAGCTATAAAACAAAGATATGCTTAATTCCCAAAGGTTTTCAGTCTTTCCACTCACCAGAATTGAAAACCTCAAAAGAAAGAAGTTTCATCCTGAAAGGACACTGTTCACCCTGCCAGAAACCTGCACATTAGCAAAAGCCTTTCTCTGTAAGCCACAGTCACGTACTTCTCTGAAGCACAGACTCACCTGCAATGATCAATGATATATAGTAGGGATGGAGAAAAAAAAAATGAACAAAAAAACCAACTTTGAGCCAGATCAGGAGTTAAAATAATGAAGATATAACATCAGGAGTATTTGACCATTTTGGTGATTTTTATATACGATTTAAGGTACTGTCTATTCAAATAGATGAATGCGCTAACCATTGCTTATATTCATATATATTTATAGAAATATTCCACAAGAAAGGTTTGTTCTACTACAAACACACAGCATTTTTATGATCACGAGTTTAGATTAAAGTAGACCTAGACTTATCGGCACCCCAAGTACTACTGCAGTCGTGCAAACATGTTTTTCTACCGGAGAAGACACAGAAGCAACCCGACGGTGCAGCGTGTTTGGAACAGACCCTGGCAAAAGCAAGGCCACCAGCATCTATTTGAGCAAACCTTGGGCTACATCAGGAAGAGCGTGGCCAGCAGATGACGGGAGGATCCCCACTGACTCACCCCACTTGGGGCACACCATGTCCACATTCAGGCCTCTCCCTGCTCAAGAGGCATGAGGGAGAAGGGAAGAGGGTCAGGATGATAAATGGGGGCTGGGGGCACACAATCAGCAAATGGAGGGAGCTGGGCTGGTTTAGAGAGGGGCAGATGAAGCTGGGGTAGTGGCCTGCAACTCTTCCGAAGGACCTCATCGTGCATATACATATGGAGAGATGCACAGAAACTATACTGGCCCTTTATAAATTAGAGGAGCAAAATGAAGTTTTATATGAGTCAGCAGGCCACAAGGGATACAACAAGGAATCCTTGCTTCACAAAATAACTGTATTAATAAGGTTAATTCCATCCTAAGCACAGGAACAGTGTGCCAGCAGGGTTCTGGCAGGAATTCTCCAGGACTGGAAAGCTGCTCCACAGCCCATTACGAAGAGGATGGTAAAGTTCATCCTTTCTCAACAGACCCATGGCTTAGGTTTGCCACGAGACACATCTGAAATTTCAGTTACCAAAGGGATATCGGGATTTTCACTGGTAGTTAATTGTTTGCCCTCATGCACACATAAAAAACTGCATAATGGGTGAATTGACTGGAAAATATTATAATGCAAGAAAAAAAAGTTTTTGACTAGTAATAGGCTCTGAAGAGCTTTTCAGTGGACATATATTTTGTGCTTTTTTGCTGGAAGTCCTCTGGATAGATTCATTCAATTCAGGTTTAGTCTGCATCAGATTTGCTGAGGGTAAAGCGAGGATGATTCAGGAGGGACACTGTTCAGCTTCAGTCTCTTCCACAGACTTCCTTTAGAAGAGCTGGAGAGCAGGAACGAGCAGCAGAGAAAGAAGCCCAGCAGGATGTGAAACACCAGGTGAGGCTCTCCTTCTACGATGCTCAACATTAATAGCTTCTTGGAAAGACAGAAGAATTTGAACAACATCCTCTTTCTGTCATGCTCTGCCAAGGTACTATTTTGGATGGGGATGTTGGAGCACTTCTTTTTACTCCATTAACTCTGTCTTTCTTTCAAGAAATGTTTCCACCATATGGTAGAAGTTGTCACTTCCAAAATCAGAGAAAAAGTCATCTGGATATTCGGTCAACTGCTGTTTCCAGAAATCATGGCATCCTCAGTCATATAGGAAAAAGGCAGTAAAAGTAGGGCTTCACCTCTAAGTCCAAAGGCGCTCCGGCATCCTGGCCTCTTCAAAAGAGTGGCTGAAATTAGGTTAAACTCTTTGATTACAAAACAGCAATTCACTGCCTATATGGACTAGGAGGTTAAAGAACACCCAGTTGCTGTATTTGTCCCTTCCCATCTAAATACCAAAGGTCTGATTTTTACAATTATTGAGTCCACGCACAGAGACAACCCCCCACCTGCAGGAGGGCTGCAGATGCTCCTCTGCAGCATGAAAAACAAACTATTTATCAAAGGAACAGCATATAAAACAATAAGAAAAAAAATTATCTGAAGGGCAGCATGCCACGCTGCTCTACGCTGCTGGAGTACCACTGTCACTGTAAATCCTTTTCCTCTCTTTTTTCCCCTTAGCGACTATCAGTATGTCTTTCCCTCGATGCCTGGAAATGCACGCAGACATGTGTCTCCTGCCTTCCAACACCATTTTGATGGCTCACGTTCGCTACGCAGCACCTGTCTGAAGTTCACTGCATCGTTCCTGCTTCCTTCAGCACTTGCCTCCTACGTTCAGAGGAAAAGCAGCTCAGCCACAGTGCACTGTAGCACACAAATTTTATACAACTAACAAATTTATTTTACATGGAATAACTGAACATAGACATATCCAATAAAATGGACAGAATAAAGCCAAAGGAGCTGACATTCTGGAAACGCAGAAGTTTACAAAATATACTCTCATTTAAATACAATTTAAACCCCTTCATAAAGCATAGAAACAAACAAAGAATTTCAAAGTGATACAATGCAGCAGTATAATTCAAGCGTAACGTTGCAGACACTAAAAGATCAGCGATAAAGCGGATGCCTCATGTGGCTGTTTCATTATCCTGTGCATCGAAAGAGACTTAGAAAAATATGCTCAAAATTTGCCCTTTTTCCTCCTCACAATGACAAAATTATTTTATTCCGATGATCTTTTATCATTTCAGAAAAAAGTAAGTGCCAAAAAACGCATGGTAAGAGGAAACTAATTAGAGCTTGTACCTATGTAGAAAACAGAATTAGTTCTCTTAAATAATTAAAGGTATTCCTAAAAAGCAGCTTTTCTTGTCATTACTATCCAAAACCCAGATTACACTGCAGCTGAGATTAATATTTTTAGTATCTGAATGGAAACGAATGTCTATTAAAACTGTGTGATGGCCTAAGGCTTTATAAATAACCACGTCCCCTCTCTGCCAGTTGCGGCGATGACTACGGATTCAGCATGCTAAGTTATTCCATCACAAGTCACACGCTCGCGGGAGCACTGCAAAGTGAAGATCAAGGTTAAATAGTTAGCAGGGATTTCTAAGTGCAAAGATGGCCGTGTGACCTTGCAGCTCTGACAGGCTCTAATTGAGGAAAATGTAGTATATAAGTAATCAGGTGTTACTCATGTTCTTCACAGGATAATTTTTTTCATTAGATACAAAGCATTTTACGTGTAAGAGGCCAACTAGAAAAGTCAGGAGTTCACATCAAAAGGTGTGCTGTTTCTGAAAGCCCCCACATTACATGGCAGAGATGAGATACTTTACCCCTAAATACCTTCCTTGTGCTTATCTGATATGGAAATCTTTCCTGCACTGAAACTCTAATGCAGGCAGCTTTTAAAAAGACTAGATATGAGTATTTTTGTTAGAAGGTGTGCAGTATTTCCCTGAAAAAACAGCACCGTTCTCACAAATGGTTTCCCGATGTGAGCTGATTAATATTCCAGCTAACGGTACCGTCCCAAACTTCGCCCGGCATTTCCTCCCTCTAACAGTTACACTGAAAATGCATTTTCATAATCCAGGCACGAAGGTGACTTCTGCCCAGCGGAGGAAGGGAGACCGGAGCCTGCCGGGGTGCCGGTTCCCCTTGGCTCAATTCAGCAGCCAGAAAAGCCACTCAGCGAGGCTGTGTCTTACAGAGAGCTGAAGGAAAGAGGCCAGGACACTTCATCCTGGGATTTTTCCCAGGTTTAACACTGTATATTCATCCGCAGCTTCCCATGAGTCAAGGTGAAGCCGAGACTGCCTGGCTGCAAACCTGGCAGCAGGCTCACCTCACTTCTGCTTGCATCTTGTCCGGGCAGATTCCGTCTGTCTTTCCCACCCCCCATCTCCTACCTTATCCAAACAGTCCCAACATTTCCTTTGAACACCCTGGGTACTCCAACCCAGGAAGGCACCCTTTTAGAGGTTCATAAACTTGGCAAAAATTGGGGTATACTTTCACAGAAAAAGGGGGAAAAAAGGTAAACCCCTGTTAGGGGTTACTGGTATGTCACACAAGCATGGTTTCCATGGGCAAAAAGAAATCCTTCCTTGCTCTTTATTTCAGAACCAGCTTGAACAGTTTTGGAAGCAGTTTTCACACTGGAAGCTGTTACTGATGGAAATTTTGGGGTAGCCAAAATTAAAGGAAGCTCTGCTACAGCTTCCAATGGTATTTCCATTAGTTTTATTACCCCTATCTCTACCTAACACAACGCCCTTAAAAATTATTAGAAACATTAAAATGCCTCTGATTTTCCTTCTGTGTCTAAGGAAGCACACAACATTAACCAAAACCAATTTCTTTAACCAATATGACACTGTGGAGTGTCACTATAATTTGACAACCACTTAGTTTGCCTTCAAATCAACACTCTTCACGTTCCTAACTACACGTAACAGCGCAGCTGGGGATGACCCGTGTTTACACTTCCTAAGCCTAATTCGCTCTGCTTTCTGAACTGCTAGAAATGACAGCTGCTAAGGTCCTAAAAAAAAATTATTATTTGTTTCTAAATGGTTATCGGAGGAAGACAAGCCTCAGATCACTCCAACCTTCATAACTACTGCCAGAGCTATTTCCACCCATTAGCAGTTGTCAACAGATTGGTTTTACTTAACTGGCAGCCCCCCTGCCAGCATCTCCCTGATCAAACAGAGTTTGCAAACCTTCACATGAAGAAAATTAAGAGGATGGCTGCAGTAACATGCATTTCAAAAATGAAATAGAATTTTCTCACAGAACTTCAGGATATAACTTTGGCCTTCTACTTTTTTAATGAATTCCTGCCATCTAGCCATGTATTCGCATTGGCAAGAGCACTACAACCAACATCCTGAGACAGGAGAATTTTGCATGCAATACATAAATAAAATTAAGGCGTTGAAAAATAACTTGAACGTTTTTTATTTTCTAAGTATAGCACCAGATCTTTTTCTAAGCAGATCAAGAATAATTCAACAGAGCAGATCTTAATAAGACGTGTAAGAAAGCAGCTCTTCAAAAAGAAAAAGAAATCAAACTATCCCAAAGCTCCCCCTTACCTGCTGGGCCAGTTATTTCATAACCAGAGCAGAGCAAAGGGTTAGGCAGTCGGAGCACCAAGCACTTGTGATTGCTCATTTCTCTCGCTGTGACAGAAAGCTACTGGAAAACCTAGGGTGATTTCTTATTTTTTCCCAATTAATCCCAAAATTGAAATTGAATCTAAATTAAAGGAGGAGAAAGATGAAATGAGCTATTGCAGAGCCACCCCTGCTCTCCATACACACTGTGTCTTGGGATGCGTTCCAAGCATCAGGTCAGCCCAGACCTCGCACAGCAATACGGATGCTCGGCACCCGGCTGGAGACTGACGCTCTAATGAGGTACCCAGAGGGCAGGGAGCCTCTCCCTCTCCCTCTCCCTCTCCCTCTCCCTCTCCCTGGTGATGCCTGGGAGTCAGAGAGGAGATGGAGGTACCCAGCTTGCTACACCTCTGCACAGGTTCCTCTTGGTGCCTGAGCAATTGCTATTTTCCACTTATAATTATTATCTCTTTTTTTTCCATTTGTTACAGTGGTTTTGGCCTCACAGACAAAGCCTGGGGTGAAGAGAAGGGAAATACGTGGGGTAGAAGGATGCTTTTGGGGTAATGGGGCTTGATAGCTCGACAACTGAGTGTCTGCTATTAATATATGCTATCATTTTTATTAACGAGAAAGCATAGCCAAGCCAGTAACGCAGGAATTAGTGGTTATGGGGAACAGTGTCCCCAAGCAGTAGAGACACCTATCCTGCTCCACGCAGCCTCTGGGTCTGGGCTCAGAAGCAAAACAGTCTTAGTCCCCTCCTCACGCTTCACGTACGCCATTTCTTTACAGAAACAGTGTCTGCAGAATTGGTTGCCAAAAACGTGATAAATTCAAACAGACAGGCTGTCGTAATTACCAGGCAAATCTGTATACAAAGGAGGAAAGTGAACTATGGTCTATGAAAAAAAAAACCCCAAACAACATATATGAAAACAAGACAAAGGAAGCCGGTTTTGAAATGAGAATTGCCAGTTCCCGAAACATTTGATTTTCTCTTTTCCCTTAGGCTTTAGGAGTGTAACCGAATACCATTTTCTGTAAAAATAAAATCATTCTATATTTCTTGTGTCATTTTGAGAGAGGAAGTAATAAAAAATAAAAAAAAAATCAGCCTCTCCTTTACCCCCACCCCCTTAAAGCAGGACCCATGAATCTAAAGAAAAGGTCACTGCCTATTTGAAAATACCCGAATTCAGAAAAAATAAGTATTGCACAAACGGCATGGAGTTGTCCTACACCATCTAGGCACCAGCAGTGCAGATTAATAACCAAAAACCTCACCACCTGTTACACCCCGCTGCCTCAGAATCAGCAGAGAGGACTTTTTGTCGCTGCGCAGAGCAGTAAGAATGGTAGGTCAGCCTGAAAGGCCACACTGAAACTCCTGCTGTCCTGGAGGAGTCATCTTTAAACGAACAACATTGAAAGATTCAACTGGAATATTTCTGTTATGTTCCTTAACCCTTCCTCTTTTGAGGATTTTGCACTTTGCAGCTGGCAGTGCCTCCCTGCCCTGCCCCAGCATCCCGCGGCAAACCATGGTCCCAAACGTGGAGGCAGCAGCATCCCATTCCCAGGTGGCCGGACCGACTCTCCCATCATCTTGATGATGCACATTACATTGCGTGCTTATCATTTGCCATTATCTCTCCACTGAAAGCTGACTGGAGGAAAATGACTATTTCACCTCTTGGTTCCTTCCACTGTAAATCATTAAGAAGAACCTGTTTATTATCTGACCTCATCCCGCTTTACTTTTTTTTATAGAACAATTCCTTCTTTCTTTTAAAGTATACCTTGAAGTAACTCTGAATCTAACAGCTGCCATTTAGCACCTCTGTGAACTGCAGAAAATAATTGTATGTCCATTCCTATTTTCATTCCTAGTTTTCTATTTTATTTCAGGTTTGTAGTTAGGATTTTCAAGAGAATCCCACTCTGCTCAATAGATACCCGTATGGGTTTTACAGGCATTTTTGTTATGGATAACGTACCTAACATACCACTTCAAAATGATGCCGGTATGCCAAAAATGCAGTACTACTGGAACTTTGAAACTATTTCATCATGCATTCATGAAAGAAACTGGATCACAAAAAAATGTTACGGCTATTACCTGTGAAAGTCATTACAGTGAGGCCTAACGACTGCATTAAAGCAGCATCACATGGTAACAGAAAACCTTTCAAATACATTGGCTGCTAATAACAAGTCAGCCTGTGCCAGCACGTACCACATATTAACCACAATGATTTCCTTTTCTTGACAGAAATCTCTCCATAGAAATTTGCTCTACACTAATGCCTACAACTGATTTTTTAATGGCACAGATGAGATGAAACCAAAATGAGTTTATCTTCTCAGAAAAAAAGCGTTTCAAGGCCAATCCAATGGTTTCAAGATGCGTTAGAAAAGAGCTAACGTAATTCCTTTTACTCTTCTGAGTTTCAGAGGAATGCTTGCTGGCATTTCTAACTTGCACACTTGCTTTTCAACCCACTTCAAAAATGGCTGATCAGTCACAAAAATCACCCTGCTCAGAATCTGTGATCTCATGGTGCCCAACAGACAGACAGGTTTGCATGCTCCCGATTAAAACATCTGCATGTTAATTTGTAAGGTCTACAAAATTTGGAAATCTTCTGACTGACATGTATTGCACAAGAATAGAAATTCTCTTTACACTGATTACATCATATATTGCTCAGGCTCTGCAACTTGTCCCCCAAATGGCAAATTTCATGAATTGGTAAGAATTATTTTTAATTTTCCCACTTGTAGACTAAACAAAACCAGTGCAGTTTTCTCAGAGCACAAATTGGTTAATAGCACTAAATATGCTGTTTTGGTATATTCACACAAGAGCATCAAAGGTTCATTTCACTTTTTAATATTGGAAGGGTATGTTTATTAAGTTGCTTTTTTAAAGTATTTTGGCACATATAGGGCAGAAATTTGAGATGAAATGCGTAATATTGATGTAACGACATTTTCTGTGAAACATAAATTGATCTGGCACACTCTTCTCGCCATCATACAAAAAGAAATTAAACTACAATACCTCTACTGGATATATAATGCTCTCTGAATTATAAATAAATGTTTGAAATCTTTTTCCTTTTCTAGTTAAAAAAAACCCCAAAACTAAAACAAGAAATCCAATTTCCAGCTTTATAATGTTGTTTGGATGTACTACCAATTTCTCTTCCTAGACCTACGGTCACATATGATAAATCTTTAGGAAACACAGGAAAGAAGTAGTACAAGAAATTCACGACCGCAGAATGCAAGGAAATTATCCTTCAAAGCAGGAAACTGAACTTTTAGGGCTCGTCTGGTTCTGATGGTTTTCAGCTCTGCAGAGCTTTCCATTTTTCTGTTCTTTGATTTAGCCTTTGGAAGCTGGTGTGGGAGGTATTATCTATTGGATGGAGATTTTTTTTCTCCAGATTGTAGCCAAAAAAGGATGACAAGAGGGAAAAAAGAAAAAATAAAATCTCATGTAAATAGCCTCAGAAGATGTGATTTACAAAAGCAGAAACCTGCCAGCCGCAAACTAAACCACACTTTATTTATTCCGAAACAGAATTAAAATGAATAGGATCATTAACTGCATCTGCTAAGAAGTTAGCCAGCTTCTGTGTAGAATGAGTTTCTGCTAAGAAAGACTCCTTCTTGCCCACATCTCATCCATGGAGTTGGTGTGATAGAAACACACGCCAGCTGCGGTCTCTCGTTTTAAATAACTAACGAAGACAAAAGTCAAACAGAGAAATGTACAAAAATGGGTTCACCACAAGAAAAGGATTATACAGCCTTAGATATAATTTATACACTCAGTGAAGAGGGATAAAAAGAGGAATGAAGGCATTCAACAAATGACTCACACATACATATGAGAAAAAGCTCACCACTTCAAAACCCAATAATAAACAATTTAGTCCCATTATATGATAATGCCAGGACTGCCAAGCAAGTCCACAGATATTAATAAAATTATGTAATTGTTGAGACTGGAATGAAACACAGCAATAGCTAAAATACTTTGCAGATGGGAACCAAGACTATTAAGTCTGCTCTTGATTCTAAGTTTGCTCTTAAACACTCTGACTGTGTTGCTTTTAAGCAAACAGAACAGGCTTTTTATTTAACTTATTCTTAAAAACTGATACTATAAAGCCCAAGTAAAGGAAAAGGAATACAAATCTACTCCCAAGTTGCTAGGCAGAGGGGGAGGGCAGAGCTTGTCTCCATCTCTGTCAGTTACTCAGGAATCACATAAACAGCCCTTAATGTTTTTTCGTTTTCCGAGTCGTATAGGACAACTTCAGTGTTGGAGAACCACGGAGGCATCTTTGTCTAAACGACGACGAAACTGCGATGGGCTGTGTCCTGCACCTACTCGATGTCTGTGGGACAATAAAGTAAGACCAAATAAAAATAAGAGCATCTTTGACAGAAAAGGAAGAATTATTTTAAAATTAACATTTGAAATTTCAGTAGAAAAAATACGATCAGTCAGAAGGACAAAGTGCATTTCTTCACAGACTACAGAGAACCAAACAAACTACTGAACATCTGCTTCAGAGGCTGCAGAACAGTAACTGTGTGTCCCAGCCGATGAATGACCCATGCAAACTTTTCCCTGATGTTACTTAGCAATAGCTTCAATTCAGTCTCCTCTTCAAATAAAGCAAGCTCGTCAGCAGTCAAGGGGTTAAATCCCTCTTCTCGTCTTCCTCCTCTCCTCAAGCTTCCCACACAAGACCAAACCTATTTCATAAATGAGAGCTGTCCTCCTACGTAAGATTTATATTAATGAAATCACTCTTCGAGGATGGCAGGCTCCATCTATCCTGGCACATTAAGCAGTGCCAGGGAATGTTCCCGGGAGAAGGAACCTGATCGTCTACACTCTCACGGCAGGAGATGGACCCTGGCAGCGCCTGGCCTCAAACCAAGCAGCTCTCTCCCAGGCCAATCTCTAGCCCAGCTCCGGAGTGACCTCTGCCCACCCGTCAGCTGGGATGTGACCAACCCGTTTTGGAGTGTCACAGATCCAACGGCGCTGGCCGGGGCTCCTCCGTTGCCAGCTGGCCCCACTGCCAGAGCAGCCGCAGCGTTTTCGTGCACCGACAAATCCCAACAGCAGACCACCAGCACCACGCAGGGTGTGCCAGCCTTGGACCTCCAACCGGTTTACACGTAGGTGTCTGAGCAGAACCAGCTCCGGCGGTACGTGGTCCCCACAAGTTAGCTTCTCCCCTCACTATGGACACAAATCACTGTCAGCGTTTCCAGCAGAGACGATGCACTGTAATGCTGGCAAGCGATCTCCTGTGGTCCAGGGAAAAATACCTGTAATCAGCTCGGTAGCTTAAAAACCTGATGAGTATAACTCTGGGAAATGTGTCCTATTTCTTTAGTTAGTATACAAGTCTCAGTGATATGAAAGTAAACCATTATTTAAAAGGGGCTTTATGAATGCAGAACACAGGCTGTAAGTACAGCTGCACCGCGCAGGGGGACCCCGGGTTTCAGCAAAGGCACCCAAAAATGCCTGGATGCCTCTTTAAAATGACTAATGAAGCTCATTTCTGTGCCTGCCTGCACCCCAAAACACTTTGCTGTACATAGAAAAGGTCAGACATGCCTTTAAATGTGCTACTGGATTTGATTCTGTTGTTTCAATAAGATATAAACGTTGCGAGAGCAGGGCAAGCGGGCCCAGGGCATCGCTCTCCTCACCAGCCAGCGCTCCATGTCGTGCAGCCCGCGGGACTCCCACCTGTATCACTCCTAGGTCTCTCACCCACCTCCTGCGGCCGAGGGCGTCTACAAAAGCTAACTCTGGAGAAGCTGCCAGTGAGTCTGGTTTTAATACTAATTTCTGTAATAATTTTCCCTAGCATCTGGAGTAAAGGACAGAGGGAAGCCACATACACTGGGACCTCAGATACAGTAGAAGAAGGTGTAAAATCCACGTTCAGCCTGTGTTTCCCGCCCTTTGGACCGGATGAGATGAGATGCAAAAGTTGAAGGCGTTACTGCCAAGTCTTGCCATCGTTTCCCACAGCCTTTGTTTAGCCCTTTTGCTGGAGGTGGCAAAAACAACTGGGTGTGTGTCCCAGCCGAGGGCACCAGTATCTCACGCTGTCCCAGTGAACTTCACCAGAGCTCAGCCGCCAAGAGCCTTCCTTAGCTCTGCAGAGCATCCGACACCGGCTTCCCTCCTCCTGGGCTGCCGTGCTGGCAGTGCCTGATCTACCCGCTTTCAAGGAGATCTGGGTGTCTCCTATTGAAACCCACCCTCTGTAATTAGTGTCGGTGATGAAGCTGCAGCTCTCAAGACAGAAAAGGCAATTAATTACCACAATCTACTTCACTCGTTTTAAGTATCGCACCAAACATGTATTAACACCTTTTCTTCCACACTACGCAGTACAAAAGGCAGCACTATATTATATAATTTTGGACCAGAACACTCAAGCAATACAAGTAGAAGACAAGAACACTAAGTAAAAGCAAAGATAATTTGAAAAATATGATCTAAAAATCAAACTCAGAGCAAAATGGAGTTTTCATCTTCCAGATGACCGGTATAACACGAAGTGACTTAACTCATCTGACAAGATGGATTACAGCTGGCCCCTTATCTCTTGGCCTGCTTAGCAACATGAAAGGAAAAGAAAAACAATGCATTAATTGATGGCGAAGAACGTTTTTCTTCCTAATGGTTTCCAGCCAGAATGTTTGAGCTCGAGCCATTTCCCAAATAATGGCTAGCATTTGTGTACACATTACTTTCTTTCATGTGACAAGGAAATGTAATTTTTCTTTGAAAACATACTCATTAAGGAAGCAAACCCCTACCACCCCACCCCCACCCCCTGCAGAAGCCTTTGCACCCCATTCATAAGTGTGACACAGTATAATCACTTTAGAAGTCTGGAGGAACTGCAGATCCTTTGAAAACTCCCACAGCAGAGACACAGCCTTGTGCCTACTCTCCGATGCCCTCTCTTACATCAGGTCTCCCCAGTATTTTAAGGTTACTTGCAAAGCAACAACCATCAGACATCTCAACCAGGTTGAGTTATTCTAGGAAACGCAAAAAAAAAATCAAAGAAACTAATGATTATCACAAATAATTGAAAGAAGCAGGCATCATTAATACAGTCATAATATTACATAGGTTGATTATACGCTCAGAAGTCACTCAGAAGTATTTATTTGCTCTGATAGAAGCTTTTCAGCTCAGTTTCACAGAGCTCTTTCAAGAAAAGGAAAGGCACAAAGGGAGTTGCAAATGACTGTGCGGTACTTCTCACCAGCCTCAGCGCTCAGGGAGATGTTAGTTAACAGGGATGACCGTGGATGAAATCCAGTACGGGGAGGTGAGCAGCAGTGCACGCCGGCGCAGGCACCTGCCATTCTCCTGTCTGCTGTGAACGCGCCGACCCTCAGAAGACAAACTGAACTGCGAAAGGGCTCAGTGAAAGTCTCTAACCACCGCATGCTATGCCTATTAGAAACAGAAAGCCAACACCTAGCGAAAAGATAAACTCAAGGTAGTGTGTCCTGTAAGTATGTGTCACGCTGCCTGTGGTGCCTTGGGTTAAACAGGTATCTGTTTGAGCCCCATTTTTCTTGCCCTCCATCGAGACGCAGCTCACACCACAGAGATGCAGCAGAGCGCACGGTACCTATCTGACACAGGGGCCTGAGCTGTTGCCAGAACAGGGACCGTTCAGCACGAGATCAGACAAAATTATCATTTTTTTTCTGTTCCAGCAGAAACTGCTCAGTCTCCCTGCTTGGGCGTCACCCCAGGAGAGGCTTAGTTAAAACAAACGGCAACTGCAATAGTCTTCCCTGCCCAAGACTAAAGCTGGAGCTCAGTTTTACAAGGAAACAGACACATTATGAATGTGCAGGCACTTAATTTAAACCTCCCCTTGAAAACAGGGAGCTGAGACGCTCCATCATGGAAGCCATCCCAGTGGTGGTGCTGTGACAAGCATTGACCGGGCAGGACGGGAGGTGGAATGCCCATCCCTTAAAGCGAAGACAAGCCTGATGATATAAATCAAGTCCTATTATTTTCTGTACAACCCCAGTACTGAGATGCATACTAGCTATGCGTGGCAAGGTGCACTTTCCTACTCTCTCTCTCTCGCTGATGTATCAATGGAAAGCTGGGACTGCGGATTTCAGTGATCATTGGCAATTATCACATAAAGCTAGAGGCAGCCCATGAGAAAAAGAAGCCAAGCAGCCCCCAGCTCTTCCATCATGTATGATCAAAAACTGGGGATCCAAAAAAATCCAGTCCTCTGCTACAGTGGATCCCAAAAGACACTATAGCTTGGGAAGGTCTCGGAGACTGCCGTATTTTCCAGGTGATGGCAAGGCATCTAAGAAACACACTTATACCTGTCAGCAACTCTCTGAAATATTTAAAAGTTCATTTTCAAGAGTAATAAATATATTTCATAACCATCCCAAGGGACTGTTTTCTCTTCACTGAAGCTACTGTACTTGGCAAGGAAGCAGTGTGACATTTTTTCCCCAAAGGCTTTGGAGTGATAAATGATAGCTAAAACGAAATCTTCTATTAGGCTTAAAGCCTCTGCAGAGCAGGCTTTAGGAAGCAAAGTTTGGATTAAAAAGTCTAAAATTTTAAAATCCTGAAATGTAAATGTTAGCGTATTTGAAACAGAGCCCTGACTGATTCACAGAGAATAAATTATTTTAAAGCAAACTCCCAGACAACTCTTTGGTATGCAGGAACTGAGGGATCAGAGACAACTCTTACTGCCTTTCACACAATAAACCTCCCTCTGAAGATACACCATAAACTAAACAAAGGTATCTGTGATATCTTATTAAAATATTACGATATTGAGTTGTATTCAGATATTGAAAGAATTGAGTTGAAATCTCTTTCAGCCCGCTCTAGAAACATGATTGTTCTTGAATGAGCTCACTTGAGGCACACATAGAACGAGTAACAGTAAAATTATCAGTCTGAGGGGTTTGCCATTTTGAGAACCTAGGAATTACAAGTTAACCCCCAAAATCTTAAGTTTAGGTCACCAAATTATGCAGGTTTATTTCTCTTGTGGTTTTGAACTGTTAGCTATACACTCGAGTCATGTTTTCGGAACTCTTAATGTAAAAATCATTTTGTCTTGGTTTTAATGGGAACAGATGCAATCTCACAATCTACCAGGCTGGCTAGGTGTTGAGAAAAACATTCCAAAACTTCACAGTTAACTCTTCTTGACAGCTTGGTGTGGAATTTAACTATATTCAAAAACTGCATTGACCCACGACAACTTTATTGAAACGGCACTATTTACATCTCCCAGGTTCCCGTGACAAAAGCCTGACCTACATGTGCTCTGAGCCACACTACGGTCACTCGGACCGAACTCAGTTCTGGACGTGGAGTCTCACGTTTTCTTAGAGAGCGAAGCCCTGACTGCAAACTGCGGATGCCGGTCAGTCATTCCGAAGGGTGACAGCAGCTTGCGACAGCACCCAGTGTGAGGAAATTTGTGGGAGTTACCTCCAGGTCTGAAGCTGAGGATCAGGACTACAGAGCAATACAAGAATCAACCTTTTTCATACTCTCTAAGTGAAACAATGGGATATCCAACGGCTGATTACATTGGAAAAATGTATGTTTAAAAACATTTTAGCCAAGGTTTGACTTTATATACATATAGTAATTTTTAAGCCTACACAACAAATTTACAAGAGGAAAAATCTTCAGCTTTATCTACTGTAGTCACCAATATCTTCAGCTGCAAATGGAGAACCAAACAATTGGCAAAAGAAAATTACTTTTTAAAAAACCCATCACATCAGCTAAACAGAGCGTTACATCACCACACACAGAGTAACTAACATATTTTTTTGTTCCCACTTGAGTAATATTAGAATAAAAAGTCAGTGCCCCTAATATCCATTTGGATCGATTTCATAGGTATCCCTTCCACTCCCACTCTTCGCAGAACTCGGCAACTATGAAAACAACTGCAGTCAAATGTTTTCTATTTTCTAACCTGTAAACATCTGCCACACTGAAATACATTTTCACAGGTGACTGAATGACGCAGGGAAGCGCTTAATCAGATACAGAGCATTTCACCACTTGGTCACTGGTTCCAATCCAGACCCAAATTGATAGTGCATGTTTTAAAAAAATAAATAAAAATAAAAACCACCAAAAAAGCCCAAAGTTTCCAGCAGCTGTTCAGTAATCTTTGTTATGCTCCCTGGTAACAAGCAACTGTTTGTACAATTTCCCTGTACAAAATGTGGCATTAAAATAAAACCTCAGCCAGAATTACTAAAGTTTCGGTCCAGACAAGATTATTCACATGTCTGAAGTCTCCTGTCTTGGAGAATGAAGACCAAGACATGTGTTTTTTCCCAAACGGCCAGGCTTTTATACCAGAATCTGCTGAACTTCAGCACCATTCAGACTGTGGCTCTGGGCTGCATCCTTCTATCAGTTACAATCTATATTTTCACATGATATACATCATGAGGGTCTAATGCGCACAACCATCAACAGGCTGCATTCATCTAGTCAGACTTACGTGTCGCGTCCTACAGACTCCATTCAGTGGCAAGTCCTCATAAAACTTAAGGCGTAATGTAGCGCTGCTGCTGACCTGGCTCTCCGGAGGCTCCGCTCGGCTGCCGCCTGACCCAGTCCCTGGCTCCCCTCCCCGTGCCTGCCTTCACCAGTACACCAGTGATAATGGTTCCCAGTTCCTCCATAGAGAGCCCAGCTATGAATGAACGTTCCTAAGCGCTGGGTCATCCCATACAAAGCACGGAATGGGAAATACACATTAGTCACCGTTTGGTATTTCTGAGCGTGGTGAACAGCACCTGAACACACCCAGGGCAGGAGCAGAGCCCACACGTTTGTCAGTGCTGTGCTTGTAAGAAAAGGCAGGAGAAGTCTGATTCCGGGGCAGGGTTCCCATTACCCTCAGAAGCAGACGGAGGTACCACGTACGGAAGACACCCGATACTGGACACTGCAGTAACTGCATGGCATAGGAGAGCCAAGCAGCTTCAGAAATGGTGCCTGAGCACTGGTATCCCTCAGAATCACCGTGCACCGTGTTTGGGGACACGACCGGAGGCAGCATCCACATGCACAAACCCAGCACCGCCTGGCAGCTGTCTTTTTGTTTGTTTGTTTGTTTTTCCAGGAGCTCAGAATGACTAACTCCACAGTCCCTGTTTGCAGTCAGTCTTATAACAGGGCTTGGAAGCGTGAACTGCCCATTTAGGTCAATTTTTTTTTTACCTGGGATTTCAAGGTAACATTTACATGCCCTAAATATGAATTCCTTAGTATACTTTAAGCACAATTAGGTGATCGCGCAAAGCTACAGTCATGTATTTCAGCCAAGCAGCCATTAACTACTGGGAGCAGCAGCATTAGCAGTTGGGAGTTTATTTTAGGGAACAATGCTAAAACCTTTCTCCTGATCCATAAACAATCCCATTCGAGAGTGCACACATAACCAGAGAGAAATTAATATTAAATGAGAAATCACAACGAGAGAAAAAAGGAGATGTGACACAAAGAAGCAAAAATTTTAACCACAAGATAAACTTACTGTGAGAGAGAAGAAAGCAAGAAAGAGGGAAGCAGAAAGATTATCTAGAATTCTTTTAACAGGACCGGAGGCATTTTGAATAGTTACATTTTAATGAAGTTAGAAATAATTGGATTAAATTCTATGACCTATGTGATACAAGAGAGCAGACTAGAGGATGTAAGGTTGCTTTTCAGCTTTAAAATCTAAAAACCTATAAACAGAAAAGGAAAGAAGCTGGAGCGGTAGCAACAGAGATAGAGCTATGCAAAATTCGTTATTTCAGGCAGAGAAAACATACTGCCAAAAATAGTAAGAAAACATGTCTGACATATGCATATACATGCTCTGTTCTCCACTACCCACATCAGTACTTATGTATCTAATGTATAATTTGGCAGGAAAACACCGACACAAAAGGATACGCCGGGTCCCAAGGGAATGGCTTCACAGGTGCCAACAAACTTGGTGTAAAATAGGAAAACCTTCAGCCACGGTGGGTCTTCAGGCCTGTGCAGACAGCAGCCAGCGAGGGCACAGGCCCAGTTCCTTGGACTTAGGGCGGTATCTTCCTCAGCAGCCACAGCCGCGCTCCGCTGGGCACGGGGTATGCAAGAGCTGGGCACCCCCACGGGAAGGGCTGGCCCAGGACCAAGGAGTTCCAGCTGTTCGCAGCTGCCGGATACTCCTCTGGGATCCAGGGACAGCCGGCACAGGTTGGGCAGCCAGCGTTTCTCAATAAACAAAGAAAAATGTAAGGGGGAGATAGATAAAGATCAAGATTTCTAACAAACTCACGGCCAGCTTCGCAGTAACGGCAGCAACCGGCTCCGCTGTGCTAGGTAAACCGGAGAGGAGCACCGGACGCTCTTCTGGAGAGTCTGGACATGAAAACTGCTATGCAAGTATGAACTGTCACTGCTGGGTACCTTCAATTCAATATTTTTATCACACATTATGAAGAAATTTATCTCTGAAGTTAAAACGAAATACTGCATGCAAAGCAACACTTACAAAGCTATTTTGCTGCTGGCTTTAGTGACGACTACAGCGGAGATACTCATGTAACAAAGAACCAGGCTTCTCGGAGAGCGTGCTCCAACGCCCGTAAGAGATGCTCCTGTAGAGCTAAGACTGAAGAATACCCAACATCGTGCAGAGCTGTACACCCAGGACTGTGCCCAAGTAAATCGCCACGGTACAACCACAGTGATATGAACACCTAACTTCTTTCACCAAAGAGCTCTGATACTCCCTCTGAGTAACGCACCTCCCTAAGAAGTCTCCAGCACCAAGTCTTCCTCCGTGAGGCTCCTGCTGATTTCCTACACCACCTACACAGTACAAGTCTCCAGCTGTAAGGTTTGCCGTAGCCTGTCCTAAATAAAGTAGCGAATGTAGTGCTTCAGAAATCACACAAAATGCACAATAAAATCATGACAGTATTTTATTAAATCAAACCTTTCGTATTATTATTGTGCAGTTCACTGCATAGCAATTAAAAGCAAGTGCCACAGAAGCCATTGCCTATGCTGTGCCCACATAGACCCATATATGCAAAAGCCCGCGACTCGTGAAGGTACAGTCATAGGAAAAAAGAAAACAGAATAGAACCAGGAACCAAACTCCCACATGTTTGCATTTTTCAGCTAATCTTGCCAATAATAGCTCAATTGTTTCCTTACAGAGAACTGCAGGGACAGTTAATTATCAAAGTAAAACTTAATGCTTTTAAGGCTGNGGGGGGGGGGGGGGGGGGGGGGGGGGGGGGGGGGGGGGGGGGGGGGGGGGGGGGGGGAGGACGGGACACGACACGGACGACCACAAACCTTCCTTAATTTCCTAGCCTTTAGCACAAAGACTGAACCTAGAAACAGAGATCTCAAATTAAATCTTTGGTGCCACTGGAGATTTGAAAGCTATCACTGTCCTTTTTTCTTTTTCCCAGGTCACCCACCATCACCACAACACACCAGCTCTCAAGGAAAGAAAGCAGTAATTTCTGACTCGCTGACGTAACTTTTCCTACAGTAAGAGGGGGTCATTAAAATCAAGAAAAAGCCTTGACTCTCCAGTGCCTGTACTGAAATGAAAGTGCCGCTCACAGACAACTGGTCTTATATCTTGGTCTCCATTCCTGCTAGAAGGCAAGACTCCACTAACTCCAGCACTCACTAACAAGACTTTCAAGCTGTCTTGCATTCAGGTTATTTATTCGAGTACTCTGGATAGTGGAACAAAGATGTGGCAACCGTAACTTCAGTTTCACATTTAGAGCGTGATGGCCAAAGCTGCAAACCAGTCAGCATGGTGAGCTGGTCCGGTGCTGCTAGTCTTACAACAGCAAGACCCAAATCATATGAGTCTTCAGACAGCTCTGAAACAAAACGAGAAAATACGAAGGGTTTTTTTTCCCTTTGGTTCGAGATTTAAAACCATTAAGCCACAAAACCTGTCAAGCTGGGAAACTAACTTGACATTATACACTCGCAAATTCAAGAATGTAGATGGGGTTCTGAGGCTGCGCTGTATTTTATTTCTGCCCACATGTCACTAGCTCTGGTGTGATATGTCATACTGAATAAAATAAAAGGCAGCAGATTTCTCATTTCTTTCTACTGAAAAAAAAGAAATTTTTCCCATGTTCTTGAGCACACCGTCTATGGAAACGAACAAGTAAACAGTAAAATAATTATAACTAACAGTAGTAGTCTTAAAATGATTCCTTTATTGATGATGAATAAAACATGATGGAGAGCTGTCATAAAAAAAGACAGAGATCTAATCTCCTAAGACACACAAGTGCATTTCCTGTTCATGTCAGTAAGAATAAACAGCCCTGTGCAAAACCCAATGAATTTACTGAGGCTTAAGTGCCTCTGTCATATAAAAAAAAAATTACTTAAGATTACATGTTTCACATACAAAACGAAGGAGAGCAAAGGAGATGAAGAATGAGTACTGGCAGAAAAACATGAGGAATATTCACAAAAGTAAATTCAGATTCAGAATTATACTCCATTTTTTTCATAAATGAAAATATGAATATTCCTGACCCCATACAGAAGCTGCATAGAACAAGGTCTTTCTGCTGAAAAAACTGATTCTGAAAGAGATCTCTATTAATCTGCTTTCAGCAAATGGGAAATTTAATGCACATAAAGGGTTGCTTGCATCCCAAATCTCGTGGTATTTTATCCATTCTTAGCCTGTTCTATGTTTTCTCAATGGTTCGGTATGAAAAGAAGCAATCACACACAAAAATACAGAATGGGCAACAAGTGGTTTTCTGCAGGACACGTATTACTAATTTCATGCAACTACACAACAGCTAATCACCACATTTCGGAAATACAAACAGGCGTTTAGCCTGCAAAGTACCCGAATAGTCCTTCCACATTGTTCAGCTTTGCTAGACCTCACGTGAAGCCTGGTGATCAGCTCTGGGCACTATACATTAACTCAGCACCTACTAAGAGAGTCTGGAGTTACTCACCAAGGAATGGCAGAGGTCTACAAAGCTTCATTTTGCCCTGTTTGGTGTCCAGGCAAAGTCCTTTTAAATTGGCCAAAGGATATAGATACAGAGCTGATCCCAGCCGAGACAAAGGAACAGAATGGACCACCTCTCCAGGTCAATGCAAACCCCATTTCCTAAGAACATTAGTAGTCAAAATTAAGTCCCTTTCTCCAATCCCAAGTTAATTGGTTTTGACCTAAGGACTGCATGCAGTTTAAACCTCAACAAAACTAACTTTTTCTGCTGCTACTATAAATTCAATGTCCGTTGCACCATACCTACCCAAGGGCCTCAGCAACAGAGCTGTGCACCAAGCAGTTGCTACAGCCTAACTTCTGAAAACGATGAACTACCACATTGCGGATGAGATAAAATACAGAATTGCAAGGCAAACAGTGAGGGCTCCAGTAACATTTTATAGCCATGTAAGGAGTGAGATGATTGCTGACATCTGAAAATCTTTTGACAATCATTTCCATCTAAGAAAGCAGAAGAAGGAATTATTTTAACACGTCTTCAGGAAAAAAAGAACTATTTTTTAAATTCATAGTTAGCAAAGTCACACTCATATTTGTGAAATATTTTAGCCACATGAAAACGAGTCCATGGTCTTAACAGTGTGAAGATATTTAAAAAAGCAGCTATGAGAAAACCACCCTTTTTTAATATACATGCTCTGCATGTGACATCCATATTAGCTCTGGTTGCTTTAGGGATTAAAATTACTTTTCTACTCATTTACAGATCTTTGCAATATAAAATCCAACACAAACTAAAAGCAAGAATTAGATTGTTTCAGGCTCATACATCATTAGACCTGTTAGTTAAACTCCAGTTGCAGAGCTGCTATTCCTGGTTGGAATGTGTGAGCCATGAAAAACATGGCCTGACATCCAATTTACAGGGTTGGCACTTTGGCATCTGGAGGCAGGGCAAATTGTTCGTAGATGATGCATATTTCAGCTAGAAGTCACTAAATGCCCCTGAATAAGGAATGCCATTTTCAAAGAACCACCATTCAGGTTTTGTCATATATTAAGCATTCCTTTAACCTACAAAATTTCCTCAAAAGTGTTTTGTTTTGGTTTTTACAATCGTATGTTCAATTTCTAGAAAAAAAAACAGCCAAGAAAGCACATTGACCAAAATGCTCTATTTTGACAAGAAACCAATAACTGTTAAACTAAGAAACTGCACGCACAGCTCTCTAGACACTGCTCTGCAGTATACCGTTCTATGATCTAAAGTCATCTGTTACATGCAAGAAATACTTTACCAGATAATTAAACTTCTTACTCTGTTTGAAATCAAACTACTCAGTAAGAAATCAAATCCGGACTGATGTCTGCAGGGACATTTTCAAATACATAGTTTCTGTAGAAAATTTACGTGCTTATTACACTTACAAAGGTTTGTGATTTCCTTAAGGACTTGAAATGTTAAATTATTTCCCCCACTGATTCGAGTTTCCATTATTTTTGACTGCTCCAAGAGAATAAACAGGTGACTTTGCTTATTGCTCCAGCCGTGTGACACCATTAGACCGACCAAAATTAATAAATAACGAAAGATTGAACGAGGAAGAAAGAACACAGGAACTGGCTTTAATTGGGATCACTACGTTCTGCAGAACTGAAGGAAGGCTGTAATATAAGAAACGGCTTGAGAGCAAAGTACAAAGGAGTCAGGATCTGGCAGGCAAATGTGATACACATGTGGTGAGGCAGCCTGTCATCCATCTTCCTAGATGGAGATCTCTTTGTTGTTCTGCTGGGGCCGTCTGGAGATGTCCAGCTCGCAGAGTATGCAAGACAAAAATGGTGCACATCTAACGAAATTAGTTATGTTCGTAAAATCCAAAGAGATGCAGGGACCAACCAGCCCTGAAAACACGGATGTTCTTGGTTGTCAGGGTAACACGATCACCCCAGACAACACAGGCGTCAGCAGGAATCTGCAGCACGCATTGGGTACCCAAGAATACGAGTCTTCCTGCTTCCCTCTTGTAATTAAGCCACAGAGGGATGGAGGTAACTGTTGCTAAGGTGTGGCTCAGTGTTTTAATGTATGTTAGCAGTCCAAGAAAACCAAGAATCTGGCTGATGCTTGGAAAACAGTCTTACTGGTGTCACCTATGCAACTTTCCAACAAATAAAAAGAATCAACAGATAGCAGAAAAACAAAGTAGAACTATAAGGAGTGATCCTTTTGTTAAATGTAGCAGCGTCCAGCAAACGTGGTCAGATCCAACCATACGCAAAATGCTACTATTATTTTCTTTTTTCTTCAGGGTAGCACTCATGTAGCTTTGCTTTCATGGGATCAGATGCCCATTGTGTAAGGAGTTAATGTACGGTTTTCCAAGTTCCCAAGCCGTTCAAAGTCTGCAGTCTGACCTCTGGATAAGCACATTGCCTTCTCCAGCAAACCAACAGACTTCAACTCACCACTCAGCTGCAAATACACAAAGATTCAGAAACGCAATAGAATAAATGAGCAGGTGAACAAGTTTGCTGGTATGCCTTGCTAATGATCCCATAAAACAAATAAAGTGAAGTCATATGGCTGACTAAAGCAAAAATGGGCAATTTTTGAGGAATTTTTACTAATGAAAGTAGTTACACTGTCTAACAGTCATTGATCCCACAGAATTACCTATGTGTGTTTACAGATCACTCTTCTATTGCAGTCTACTCACTTGGTCTTTTGGATAGGTGTGTTTCCCTGAAAATATTTTCAGAAAGAATTCCCATGGAGTAGCAAACGATAAATATTCTGAATTTTGAATATTAAAGCTGATGAGAACAGCCTCGTGTTTTTTTAATCTTACTCTATGTCACCGCTGTTGTTTTCTTTAAAGAACACCTTCCTAAAAAAAAAAAGTATTTAAACCACTTTGTTTAAATCCCTCTAGAGGTTAGAGCAGCTCTTCAGCACTATGCAGTGATTAAAAACATTCAGTCACCAAATAGGATACACATTAGTGGTTGTGCAGGAGAAAGAAAGAGTATGATTTAAAAAAACATTCAGGTAAAACTAAGTTTATTTTTTCATTGCTCTGATATTAAAGGACAATTTATACTCAGCAAGGATTAATGGGAGAGGGAGATTTTAAAAAAATAAATGGAGGAAAGCCTAAGGAAAAAAGGTGGAAAACATCACACTTGGTTTTCAGAGTAGCAACTTGTACAATCAATGTAGGTTAAAATCGATTCGTTTTCACCCAGCCAGGGCTGGGACCTATTTGCAGCCAATTTTGCAACGCAGCCTTTCCCCCGATGGTGAGAGATCCTGCTCCTCCACTCCCAAAGCCAAAGAAACTTAACTATAATTGTCTTTCCCTCTTTCCTTCCTTGATACATCATAAGCTGGCCGGTTTGCATTTAGGGCTGATAGGTCATGTACAACAAATGAAAAAACTTTCCACGATAATTTCACAGTCAATACTAAGACGCCAGTGAACTTTCTCTGTTTCACCAACACTTGAGTTGGTATTGCTCGTGTAAATATTTACTTTATACCCATAAACACACGCATACCTACCCCCTCACACACCCCTGCGACCATCACGCAGCTACACAGCTCATATTACCCATCTACAAATAAAGAGATTTTTTCAAGTTATAACTTGAAATGTCTATTAGCAGATGTAGGGAACCAACGCCATGGAACATCAGCTGGCACTGAAGCTACCTAGACAAAAGCCATACCCTCAGCTAACATCTTGCTTTGCATAATTTACAGATTATTAACAATCTCAAGTTTGCTTCATCAATATAGGAACAGGATATTGAGGCATATTTCCCACATTTAGGCAGAAAACGCTTCTTGCTCTCCAGGTACCATGTGCATCCCTCCCTATGTCAGCTCAGCCGTCCCTCTCCCTCCGAGCCGCACACTCCTGAGCTGCTGTGGAAGAAATCCCCCGGGGTTTCATTAGCGCTGCCACAGAATTAAGCACAGAAGACTCATGATAGCCACAAAACATCGACGGAGTTAACAAACGAGTCACGTAAAAATGTAAGTTATAAATAATAACATTCAGTTTGTGTTTTATATCAATCATCATATGCATTAAAGACAAATAATATAAGAAATACTTTAAAGATAACTTTTGCATGCTTCACGTTAAAAAGCTTTTAAAATCTCTTGCAATTGCTGCTCACCCTGTGATCAAAAATATGAACCAAACTCAGGCAAGGCCAAGTGTCATTTGAAACAATGTTTAAAATCTACATCAAATACCTCTCTGGCGTTGTTTAGGTGATGACAGATTATCTCTTTTTAAACATCATATTGTTTTCAATTCCACTTCACTAACATCAGAAAGGAAAAACAGCTCAACGCCTTTCTTAGAGGCGCTCTGCCATCACCTGGCACAAGGCAGGTGGGGATTGCAGACAACGTGACCCTGAGTTCAAAATGCCCCTAAAATAACATGAAAGCGGAGTTGGATCACAAAAGCACTCTGGATTTCTGGCTGCCCTTACGACTTCCTATCTCAAGTAAAAGTAGACCTTTGTCTCCATGCTTGGCTACATAAAATGAAATTACTCCAAAATGTTAGGAGTTAGAAAATACTAAGATGCTACAGTTCATATTAAGTTCTTCACAGGCCACAGAAAAAAGAAAAAAAAAAAAAAAAAAAAAGGTGAGAGTCAAAATCAAGTGAAGTTAATCCCTTAACTGGGCATTTTGGTGAGCTTTCCTTGAAGTTGTTTCTTTTTACTTTCTTTTCCGTGGCAGAACATTATTTGAGGAAGCTGAAGTTTACCTTGTAGTCTGCCTCAGTGTATATATGTAAGCAACTAGCTCAGAAAACATTACAGGTGATCTCAATATTCATTTATGAGCAAGGTCAGGTATGACTGTCATCTCTTCCTGAATTCTTAGATACTTACAGAATTCCCAAATAAGAACGCACAGGCTATAACAGAAACTTACTGAGGTCAAAGAACTGGAAGTTAGACATATTTGAAGGAATCAGATGGTTATGAAGCTTATACACAGAGTCAGTGATATAATGATTTTTGTGACTCAATGTAAAATTCCCAGGCTTCAGTTGACAGACTCATCCTAAACAGCCTACTGCAGAGGGACACCTATTCGTAACCCAGAAGAAAAGACTAACTTTGGTAAGCTTGCACAGACATAACTCCAGCCAGGATTAGGCTAAATATATCTAATATTGGTTTAAAAAATATCTACCATCAAATCTTGATTTCCATCAGTCTTCACTAATTGGCTCACATGAATCCAGATTCCTCTGTGCATTATAAGTAACTGTCCTCAACTGCCAGATTTATTATGCCTTCCATTAAAAAAAATTACGCCTGGCGCGAGTGGTGGCAGTGACTCTTCGTATTTTTGTTACCAGTTGCAGAAGGTTACCAGCTGGAGAGCTGTAAGGAAAGCAGGGTCCAGCCATTGCACTGACTTGGGATTGTAACTTTATTCCACAGCCAAACCCTCCTCCTGCCCACCAGGCCTGTCCTTCTCTCTCCACTATGGACTTCACACCTTCCTGGTTTTGCTGATTCTTGACTGCTTGAGGCTTCTCCTTTTCCTACTAAACCCTCAAGAGCTAAAAGTTAATTATCACCCCTTTATCTCTGTGACATTCGGCGTTTTTTATGTATGCATTCAAGTATGTCTGCATGACACTCCAGGATCAAGGAGGATCTCTGCCTCCCCCCTTCAAACACAAAAATAATCAATGCAAATACTTTAATAGTAACGCCATAGCCATTCATCATTCCTGATCTTAAAACTGAGATCTCTGCTTTGAAGTGAGGATAGGTTAAATGACAGCACCACCCCCCTCAGTAATTATGTCCCTTTTATGGCAAGTTTTCTGGTATACAACAGCTGGTTTTATTATTATTAATGCTGCACATTGACTACAAAAAATCTGACCTGAATGGGATAAAACCAAACCAGCTGTTTCATCTCCTTTCATCTATCCACATCTCAAAGGGGGCTTTGTGCACCATCAGTTTCCACCGAAGAGCTGAAAAATCACATGTCACAACAGGGGCCCGATGTATGTGGGTCATCTAATAACCGGCAATCCAGAGCCCCGCCGACGGAAATCTCTGCCCAGCCGATCCTCCCCCGCTTAATCTCACCAGGCTGAATTGGCACAGAGGAAAACAATGAGCACTCACTCCACTTAATTTCTCCAGTGAATAAATAAAGAAAAGAGACGGTCAGCATGTTCAGTTGTAGAACGAACCTGCCCTGCAAGTCCAGATGAGCAACAGGACTACGGAGGAAAGGGGTTTAGACCCCAAAATTAGAAAAACGAAACCCAAATGCTAACTTAGATCTATTATGTTGCTTCTGCACATAATACAGAAATCACTCTCTTCTTCCACGGTGGCAAATGACTTCTCCCAGCCTTCTCCCTCACAGCCTCCTTAGTTACCCTGGGTTTGCATACCATACTTCTGTCACCAAAGGAGATACACATCAGTACTCCCCACCAACTCAAGATGACAAAAGCTCAAAAATAGAACATTTTAATTAAAGATCTCTTTTAATTTTGCTTGCAAAGAATAATTAGAGAGCAAAAAAAAGCCCACACAAAAACCAAAACCATCCCACAGCCACCCTGAAGACTTCACCGAGGTTCACCCATAGCTCCCATTTAACGATCCCGGATGTGATTACTGGTAAAGCCTGGAACCAGAACAATTCAATTTTACAGAAAGAAGTTAAGTACAATCTTAGCTCACTAACATACTGCAATGGTCAATTAGTGGAACTTTGACTTGAAATGACATTGCTAGTCCCAGAAGATTACACATGTAAAGTACGCTTTAAGGTATTATTTAGCCACAGCTCCAACGAGGCTGAGTCTTCTCAGGCTTCTTCTCAAACACCAGTAATTACATTGTAACAAAAAGCCATTCAATACATCACTTCTTTGTAGCCTGAATAAAATGAATCATTCAAATAGATGTTTATTTCCAACAGCAATAGGATGCAAAGAACACACATGAGCAGTCTTACACACACTACTGTGCTTCCTATATTTTAAGCTGTCACTATAACAATTAGCAATATGGTACCTCATATGTCCTTTAGTGAGTTAAGGAATCAGTCAACTTTGTAATGAAGCACAGCTGTTAATTGAACATATTCAGCGCATGTGGGCATCCCCGACCTCGAACAGCCGGGACAACACCGAGGACCCGACAGCCCACCGGGGCTGCCCAGGGCCACCCAGGCATGGGCAAGGCCAGGGCACAGCGTCACCGTGCGGCTCTCCGCTCCCGCACTGCTCCAGCGGCACCGGCGAGGTTTGGGTGGCATCTCGCAGCATGCGAGTGCAACAGAGCCCAGCAGAAGTGGAGTGTCTTTAACCTAGAAGCACCCTGGCACAGGGTCAGTGTCCCCCGAAACGAGGCAGGAGTGAAGAGCCTGGAGGGAAATGGTGGGATACCGAAGCACAAACACCCAGAAGGCGGCGAGGATTAGCCTCGAGAGCAAATCCCAAATCAAAACCCTCTCTCCTGTTCAGCCCCAGACAAGCGACACCAGGGAGCTGTGCCAGTGCTGCAGCACAGCATTTCCCTTTGCACGGAAAAGTGCCCAGTGAAAAACATCCCTGTAAAACTTGTATTGTGCCTCTCCAAGCCTCGACACCGGGGCTGCTCCAAGTTTTGTGGGATCAGAGGGCAGGATTTTCCTCCCTCTTCTCTTTCATGCCACAGCGCAAAAGCTTTCCTCAGAGTTACAACGGGACGTGCTCGCCCATAAATGAAGAAAACTGCATTCACACTATTATACCCATGAGAGAAGCACATGTCTTTGTTAATTAGCATTATTTACATAAAATGTGATTTTGGTAGCATGTCAGCTTTCTACAACTGGCCTAACAGCAACAGGCCTGCCCCAGGGCAAGGCAGAACTTCACACTGCCCATGATCTCCACATTTCAGGGCTGAAACCATCAGAAGGTCTGCTCACACTTCAGGTGACATCAGCATCAAAAGTGTCCTTAATGGGACAGAGCTGGAGCACAACAGTATTCAGACTTTAATTAAACCATTTAATGTGCAAGTTTTTGTGCAATTTGATCAGCTGCAGCACTTCTACACAGTCCCTCACCTCAGGTTTAGTGTTAATGGTTCAAATAATAATTACAAAAAATAACTAATTTGGAGAAATGACATAGTAACCATTATGAACAACTTATTTGGGATACTTCTAATATACTGCAAAGATTAATCCCCAAGTAGGGAAAAAACCAAAGCAAAGCAAACCACTTGCACAGCCCTGCTGGAGTAATTCCTCTGCAGTAACCATTCTTTGCAGAATCAAGGATATAGTGTTATAATGCATGTTGTTCTATTAAAGCAACAGAGACAGCAGAAACTCTCTAAAATGCATGTTGTCATAAAAATTTCAATACTATAACTAAAAAGAACAAATAAAGAACTAGTTGTGAGCAACAGATTTGAATTTAATCTGAACTAGCCATAAATTTGCCTGAGATTGTTCAAAAACCCCTCGTTTTTAGCATTACGTAGATAATGAAGGTGCATGATAAACAGCAATCATATCAGAATACAGAATTAGAAACAAAAACATTTAAAAGTATCATGAAGAGCTGCTACAGTTATGATGATGGATATAAAGATAACAGTAAACTATTTCCAACTTGGCAGAACTCCACTCAATCTGTTACAGAGATTAAACACTTGGAAGTGTATCTGCACATACCTGTATTGCCACAAAAATAAAAACAGAGATAAAAATTTCTAACATCCGATGTTTTCACTAGCTACTCCTATCTTACATGCTGTGTAACATGTGAAAGCATCAAGGATAAAATACACGGTCCCTCTTCCGAAGGCAGTACCATTCAAACGGTGGATTTTCATAGCACTAATACAGTCCTAAAGGGGTATATAATCCAACCAGCTACGTGCCTGCGCATTTCCCTCTCTAACCTTCTCAAATCCAAGCTACAGCCATAGGAAATGGGGATTAAAGACCAAGGCAGGCTCCAGCTTCTGCTGCAGACAGGTGGGCAGAGGCAATGAGTGAACCCCGGGCTCCAGCCCCGAAGGTGGCCTCTGGCAACGTGCAGCTGCCAGATTCTTCTGCAATCCTCCATGCAAATGCAATGAGTGGAGGCAATGTGAGGCTTGGGGTACGTCTGCGAGGTGAGAAGCCCACCCACCTGGGCTACTGCTGGCCATCCATACCAGAGCCATGCACCCTGCTGGAGCAGGGCTGGCCGTGGAGGAGCCAGGTCTCTTCCCAGTGCCACCCCTGCCCCACGGTGCACACCAACGCTGGGGACAGTGACCCTGGGCAGGCGCCCTACTTCCCTCCAGTGACCATAAATGCAGCCAGAACGACCGGTTCAGATGGAGGCATCTGAAAGTTGGACACGGAAGTGAAGGTAGATGAGTCCTCCTCGTCACCTCTGAGTCACGGTTCCTCTGCGGTTTTTCACCTGAGGCTGCACAACTACGTAACACCCACAGGCAGGACTTAAAATTACATCCTGGCCAAGGGCGATCTGTAAAATGGAGGATACAAAAGTTGACAGTTTTATCATAAACAGCCCCTAGGCCTTCTAAAAAGAAGCCATGCAGGGGAAAAAATTACTGCCAGATAACCATGTGTTTTAATGGGAGTGCAGATCTCCTCTGAAAATTAACTTAAAAATTATATCGCTCCTCACTGATAAAAATAAAACTATCATTTAATTTGACTGCCAGGGCTGAAATCTCCGTCAAAGCACCAAAGCTGCAACCTCCCTGGTTTACACAGCACCGCTGGCCCCATTGCTACCGCCCCATCGGCTTCGCAATCCTTAGAGAAGTAACAGTCATGCTAAAAACTGCTTTGTTGTCCAAAATAAGTAGGTGATACTTGAAGCTGCAGAGAGAAAGCATTTCTTTTGTAACAATTTTATGCTGTCATTTTAACAGGCTATAAATAGATTTAAAAATATTTACTGAAGGCCAAATTCTGCAGCGCTGAATTTACCCAGCGGCGTTACGTAAGGACGGGCTGCAGAGCGGAGCACTAAATGGGGCCGATAACACAGCTCTAGAAGTAATACATTCTGTTTTCACGCATTCCACTTTTTTTTCCAGATTGTTAAATTGATAAATTCGCACTGATATTTTTCTTTTCAAACGGTATCCGCAAATCTCTAGCATCTGATGATGATGAGCTGCAATGAAAACTGGCACTTACAGCCCCTTTACACCTGTCTTCCCTCCCTCGCCCAAAAAAGTTTTGCTATAAACTCAACCAAAAATTATAGAAGGGCAGATTTAACTGAAATATTCTTCAAAGACGATGAATTAAAATCTCTCTGAAGTACTTATATCATTGTCATTTAATTTCACTGAAAAGATTTACAGTACTTGAAATAGTTTGGTAAGTATAATGGATTAGTGATCTGCCGACACGGAATGGAGACGATCTGGGTCAGGCGTTTCTGCCAGCTGCCCGTCCTCCTGCCTGCCTGCCTGGGGTCCCGCACGCCCAGCTCCACAGGCTGCTCAAAGCAACTCTTGAATTTACCCTGCCTATTCAAGTGCAGCAAAGTCAGTGGCACTGACAGCAAAACAGCAGGTTGCTCTTGTATACCACGCTTTATTCCTAAATGAGGACAGCCCTTGGTTTTAGGCCTACAACCAAGCATCCTGCAATTTCTTTACTATAATAATAATAATAATAATAATAATAATAATAATAGCAGAATATATCCAAAGCCAGCAGAAGGAAAGTTAGCAATAGTAACTCCATGGTACAATTCATTTTTCTCAGAGCACAGGAGTAGTTTTCTTCACCCACACAGTTTCTGACCAGTACAGAAGACATGTTCAATGGCACAGGTGGAAACAGTCTCCAAAGCCAGAGGAAAACAGAAAAAAGACCCCTCACCAGTAACTTTCCCCTTTGCTTCTTCTGCCTCCATATGGTAAGGGACCAGGGCAAGCAGCAAGGCAAGGGCTCACAGCACCAAAACTTGCCCATGGCACAGGATCCAAGACCCTGTTCCTAGGAGCTCTGTAGGGACCCACAGAGTTTGCTGGCCACATCCACCTCCACCTCCCCCTGCAAAGCCATAGATGTTACCAACAGCGGAGGGGGGGGATGCTCTCAGCCTCAACTCTATGAGTAGTTCTAATTCTCTCCCAAAAAAATCTCATTTAAACCTCAACGGTGCTGTTAAACCACCATGATGTTCTTGCCTACAAGACAAAACTCCCAGGCCGCTCTCCATGACCTACCCTAAATGACAACTTGTATGCCCAAACCCTTCTGGTTTATGCCTTCAGGTGGAACGGCGTTTGACTGAGAAGGATGGAAGACCCATCCTTTGCTCAGCACTGGCAACAGCAAGTGAAATGCTGAAGTGCAAATGCCCGTCTTGAGACAATCCAATTTTTGGGTTTTGCCTCAAACAGATGAACATCTACCCTTCGATACGGCGTTTCAACTAGTGGTATATCAAGGTCAGATGATGCCAGGGAATATAACAAAAACCAGAAAGTATTTCTAAATCACCGTTTCACACAACAGCCTATTGAAAGAGGATATAAAGTCTGACTCACTGTAGTCTTCATACATTTAATGGATTTTTCCACACTCCAGTTGGGCTCCATACCAACAGGAAGAAGGTTATTTTCCTCAGTGAAGATCATTAACAATTCATATGCAGCAGTTTCTACCATATGTGGCTTGTCAGCTGACTGCCTTGATCTGTTAACCAGTCTGGTGGTAGGGTTCTTCTAGCTCAAATGAGGAGCACATTATTTTATACTTCTAATAGTATTACAGAGGATGATACTAAAGTCAGTTGCTGCAAAAGAAACGCTGCTTTTATTCAGAAACATGGTTGTTTAATCATCCTCTACCTAAACGTGTTGCTCACTTTTTTCCCTTTCTACTGTATGCTTGCGGGGGAAGAAAGAGATGTGGGAGGACATTTGCAAGACATATAAAAAGCTTCAGAAGTTTCCAATTGGTACCATGCACTGATAAAACCTTGTTTCTATTGGCTAGAAAACAAGACAAGAGAGAAAAGGGGGAAAATTTGTAGTAAAGAACAGTTTTCTCACTTCCTTCCAATCACTTAGTTTGCCGAGAAAAGGGTGAAAAAGTCTCTTTCCATCGACACAGAAAAGGCTGGGTTTTAATCAAATACTTTAGAAAATGTACAGATTTCAAAGCATTTTTCTACAAATCTCAGCACTATCTCTACTGCACTTCCTCCCTGCACTGAATCACCATTTTGTAAGTATCCAATTTTTGGTTAAATATGAGCAATTAGAGGAAACACAGCAAAAGAGGAAATTATGATTCCGTGTCAGCCTTATGCAAAGTTAGTTACTGAAATCAATGAAATTATTATTGTGTGGAATGAGAAAAAAATGCGTGATACGTTTCTCTAAACTACTCACATTTTGTGCCCAATCTTAGATGAAGATACTCTCACTGGTACGCAAGGCTCTGGTCAACAGTCCAGCAAAACTGAAAATTACTGATGGTATCCCTACTCCCGCAGTCAAACACATGCTCGAGTATCTGCTGCATTCTGGCACTTTTGTTGGTACAGTACTGACTTCATATAAATTATAGTAATTTATTCAATGAAATTATATTTTAAATGTGCATATGAAATCTGTCCATCTCAGAGTCCCAGAGCAGTCTATACGTATCACACAAGCAAAATGTACTTTGTCAAGGACACAAAAACCTCTGCACAAGAAAGCACCAAGAGCAACCACCGCACGCACGCAATCAGAGGGCTCGGCCCAGAACAGATCTGTTTTCAGAAAACAGTGACGGACCTAATATGACCGTCGGTTATTATGTCTACCCTCCAGCTTCCTAATCCTACTCTATGAAACCTGTATCTACTTTGGAAAGAAGGTAAGCGGAATTATTCCAAACCCGGTATTTAATGGCTTCTGCACTGACAGGAGAACACACCAGTTCCTAAGCTGCATAAAGATACTGCCAGAAAATAAGTAAAGGAATTTTGGCTGTTTTCCTCTAAAATTCAAACAGACAGAAATACAAATTTTACAAACACAGCAAAGGGCCATAAAGAGCCATTCCAGTTGTGTTTGTTTTGACAAGAAACTTGTTTTAAAGTAATACTTAATCATGCACTCACAACCAGAAAGACGGGGGAAGGTCTAGCACAGGCGACTCCAGGGTTCTGCTCCTCACCTCCCGTGCAGTTTGGGGCAAACCCTTCACCTCCCCAGCATGCTCAACACCCCTCGCTCTTCATTCGCCTACGGGGATTTGAAATGCAGCTACAACGCTGAGATGTGGTAGACAGCATTTTTAGTTCAATGCTGCTCTAGAGAAGTCAAACCTGAGTTTCAGATTTTAATATTTTATAAAGAGTCTTCTTATCATGTTCAAGGGATTAGTCCAGAGGTTAGTATGAAATATTTTTTCTGCCTTAGATACCAATAGAGATTTGTGTATACCAATTATTTATGTGTGTTGGTGTTCAAACGCTTCATTGGCATAGACAGCCAAATTAACTATCTGCATTTTTCAGGTGTGGTTCTTAGATGGCACCAACAGTGAGCTTGCTGTATTACCAAACGCCTATCTTCAAAATAAAAAAATAACTTCTGACAATCCTGAGAAGCTGAATATCATTATTATGTCAAGACTTAACGAATTTGTTTTATGGTACAGTAATAACACAGCATATTAGCAAGATGAATTCAGCTTAGTGGTCACAGGAACAGAGGTGAAATCAAGATTCTTTCTCTGAAAAGAAGAGATTACTTGACAAAGACAGTAATCAAGAGTTACTTTGTAAATGGATTGGCTGATGCTTCTGAAGGCATCAAAAAGGCTTAAGTTATTTAAGATAAAAGATTCTAGTAAATAAAAATTATACTGTTTCATTTACAAATCCTGTTCTTCTCAATTTCATTTGTAATTAAAGTGGATATTATAATATACATGTAACGTATAAGAAAACCTCTTCTGGTCCTATTTGTGGAAAATTTAAAACCTGTTCTTCTTTCTAACAAAACAAATGAAAGTAAGATTTCTGTTCCAGTAAAACTGCACTGATCTGTAAAAAGGGTAGGACTTTTTTTCTTTTTCTCTTAGCACTGAGATTTATTTTCAGTTTGACTGAATATTCAGGAAACACTGAAGAAATTACTTCAGTGGGACTGAAGGAAGGAAATTAACCAAGAACTGAGGGCCAGGTTATACAATGGTTTCATGGATTTAAGATTTCCTTTCTGATGGATTGATGCTGATACACTTTGAACCCATTTAGAATTAAGTTGTCTTTTGTCCCTACACAGCTGAGTAGCTTCAGCTGTAGTAGCCATCAGCTGCTGAGGTGGAATGAGTAGCAGGGAAAGGCTGAAGTCTATCTTGATCATGCAAACAAAAGCATGTTTAAATAAGATACGACCTGTACTGTAAAAATGGGAAAATGTGGCCTAGACGAGGCAGTATTTCACAGGTAGCCAACCTCCAGAAGGGAAGTGCCATCCTGAGGTCTCATATCAGACAATGTGCCTGATAACAAAACGGTGCTGAAGAGTTGCCTAAAATTACAATGCCTCCAAACCTTTATGTGATATTGTTGCAGTATTTGCAAGATCTGATTCACTGATTCCAAGAGCAACCCCCTTCTGCTTCAGCTCACCAGCTGAAAACACATCCCCATGACAACCCGGGAGCCGCGGAGGAGAGCACAACACCCAACCCACTGCGAAGCTATGCTGAAGCCCTCCTCCAAAGCAGAAATGCACCAACACACAAGAGCATGTTTTCTCTCACTGCTATGGGGCCCAGACATGTGTGTGTCACCCTGAATTAGAAAATTAAAACGAGAATGGCACTAGATGCATGCCAACAACCTTAACACTCAGCTAACTTTTTAAGTTCAACAGTGACAATACCATTTCTGCAATCTAATATGTTGCTCATGTGTGTGCAGGCTGGGAAAAAAGGTTATTTAGCAACCCAAATGTCAATCTCCTGCTTGAGCAGAATCAATGACCAACCCAAACTTGCAGTATGAATCCATTATGTCTTAAACCAGGGAAGCTGGTTTTGCTTCTCGATGATATGCGAAGGAAGTCTGCTAATGGTAAGGTTTGAGTCGAACAAAACGTTTGTTCTACAACTGCATTCGTCTAGATCAACACTGCAGACAGATTATATTAATTTCACCACTAAAAGCAAAATAATTAGCTGCATTTATCACAAACGACATCAAGCACTGTGTATCTCAGCAGCCGTACTGCTGGTTCAATTATTCTGCCTCTGTCTGTTACATAAACTCAACTTCGCAGCTCCAGGTGATACAGGGAGAACCCAAATTCATGCCACTTTTGAAGTCTACGTTATAGACCGAGAAAAATACATTGGGAAACACCAGGAGAATCACCTGCTACATTATTTTGCTTTAGTTCCACTTCATTCATTTCATAAACAGTCTCATCAACAACTCTGGGCAAGGAATAAATGGGTTTGGCAATCCCAAGCATTACCCAAGCACTGAAATGATCCCTGGTTAAAATAAAATATGATTGTAACACGCTCAAGGCAGTCAGTACTTGCATGCACTACTTATCCTCACCAAATACAATAATTAACTCACATAGTGAAATCCCAGCTGAAAAGAAACCAAGCGCAATACTCATTACCTTCAGGCCATGGTGACCTTTAATTCTCCTAAAAAGACTCCACAAATCTTGTTAAAACAGAGTCCCCTCATTACAAAATTATGATGAGCACATACGACTTGCCACATTTTCTTCCTGACTATTGTTTCCAGAAATTGGTTCTGGAAAACAAATGCTACCAGTGTAGTCTTCAGGGGCTGGCAGGCTCACAATCCAGCTCTTCCCAGAGAGCATAAAATCACCATCAGCAGTGTTCAGCTGGCATTTAGTGTCAGCTACGCAGAGACAAAGCTGTTGTTCAACTACTGCATAGCTATCGCTGCTTAGCTCTTAAAAAATTTCTGGTGTTCAAAACTAAAATACAAGATTGAAACGTGGTATTTTTTAGTTAACTGCCCTGGGAATTTGTTCTGGTTTGTGTGCATCATACTTCCTATTATTTCTTAATTTGGTAATCTGTTGCTGAATAAGTTCACAGTATTCATAATTCATACCAATTATACAGTGTAATCAATGGCAACAATAGTCCTCACTGGGAAATCAGACTCTACCTCTTTGTCATCTTTCATATCCCTTATCTCTTCCTTGTCCATATCCATATTCATCACCTGTCGCGTGAGCCAACCAAGGAACACTTGGTGGCCCAACACCACTTTTCAACAACAGGCTGTCAAAGCCAGTTACTGCAATTTAGGGTGACATTGCCATACATGTGCTCTTCAGAGGCCTTATAGGACACACCAGCTTAAAAGCTGACAGGCACCTCAAGGCACCTCCCAGGAACCAGCCCAGGGACGGCACCCGCAGCGTACCTGCCACCTTCTGGGACCTCCCCAGCTCCAGGCCATGGCTGGGACCTGGTGCCCACGCTCAGGGAGAGCCCACACACTATCCGTGCCCAGCAGCCTGCAAATCCCATCTGCCTCTTTGACATGCGATTTCACATTCTTTCTAGGATTTTAGGACAACGGCCAAAGCACACTTCTTTCATTGTTTCTGCCTTGTGCTGTCACGACGAGGACACATGGGATGGCCAGAGATGGGGACCTACCACTGAGCAAACACACATACCTGGGATTTCCCAGGGGACGTACAACCAGTGGCGTTTGACGGGGCAGTGCACGCAGGCAATGGCAGGCCCGGCGACCGCCCAGGGAGCCAGTGCTGCTCCACACCATGGTGCAGAGCCGGCGCCGCCATCTCAGGGCGGGTGCTCGTCCATCCCTGCCAAGTGCCAGAGCCTGCACGGCTGTTTTGGATGCCGCACCAAGTGCATTCTGGGGTGAAAGTCTGATTTTTCAAGGCAGATTAGACACACAAGGACTCACATTAATTACAGGTTCTGGGCACTAATCCATGAAGACAGGTGCAGAAACCACAAGTTTACTGCTGCTTCGAGAGTTTTGCGACGGCAAGCCAGAATCAGTACGTACTCCTGTCCCAGGGATACAGACCCCTCTGCGTCTCAACAAAAAGGGCGAAGTGGCACGAAATAGCAAACATTCACATGTGACTGCTGCTCAGAACCCAACTCTGAGAGAAACGCTGCTGGTCCTGTTACAAACCTCTCTTCTGGCCGCCTTCATGCTTTGCATTTACTTCATATATTCATTTTATCACAGAAATAAGTGAGTTTCACCATTGAAACAACCAGTCTAAACACACAAGCTTTTTTTAGAAAAAGTTTCTATTAGCTCCTTTTAAAGAGTCATAACAGGATAAAATGGCATTCCCACTCATGAGCTGCACTGGTGTACGGCAATAAAAGTACCTTCCAACACCACCAACAAAAATTTTCTTCATGAGCGGCTGCTTACCGTTACACTCTACCAGATACAGCTTGGAGAACTTGCCTGATAAGCCTTACTGGGTTCTCCATCGCCATCACCTGCCCCTGCACTGGGGGGAATGGGGAAAATCTGAGCCTTTCTGCAGGCTTTCCTGCTCTTACGGAGGCCGAGAGACCCAATTGTATGGCCCTTGTTCTGGTTGAGTAAACACAACTCCCTCTGAGGCCAAAAAATCTAATTTGGATCATTAGGTAGAGGCATTGCTACTGAAGAGAGTAAGATGTTTCTCTCCTCCAGCAGCTGAGCTCAATGCCACGCTCCCAGCCTTTGCCAGCTCAGAAAATACCACCAGTTTCAGGTCTCCAGCTGACTGCCAAGACAGACACAGAACACAGACTCTATTTCAAAGATAAGGCATGCAAGAAGGTCCCACGCACTACCTTCATCCATTCCTGCTGCTGAAACACATCCAAGATGGAGGACAACAGGTATCTCCATGGAAAGGTATGTGGCTAAGGTTGAATAGTACCTATGTGTACACTGTGCCAAAGCAACAAATGCCAAACTCACCAACGTATCTCCATAATAAATCTCTCCCTTCCTCCATTGTAACATGTCCATGAATCCTAGACATGTACATCCTAGAATCCTATCTTATGACCCAATGGGATCTAACTCTGCCTCACCAAAACTTTATGGGTGTTCTTAACAAATTACTAGACACTTAAATGCATTCCCACAGGTATTTGAAGGGACAAGACCAGTTACCAGTGGGAGAACACATTTCACAATCACTTTTCTCTCCCTCCTGACCCACAGGCAAGACCTTGGAGGTATCTTCAAAACAAAACAATATCAGCACAAAACCTAAAACGAATTATTTTGACCACTAAAAGCCACAGATTGGCACATTATAACTTCCCACACACCCGTCCCCCAACTAGCCCCTTAACATGTTTTCAATTATGTAAATAATTTACATAATTAAGTTAAATTCAGTACTTTTTTTCAACTGGTCAGAATTAGCATGAACTTGAGAAATTCTGCTGTCACGATGATTTAATTTCTGTACGCTCAATTAAGGCAACCCTGTAAGCCTCTCTGGTTTCAACAGCTTAGTTTGATTCATCTAGGGCAAATCTAGGGCAATTTTTAGTGTAACTTGGAAGCTAAAAGGCATTCTGAACCCAGCGTTTTTACTAGTATTTCAACAGCATGCTTGGAAAGAGGAAATATAAGAGACAAATACGAGCTCAAGTCCAAAAAGTCTAAACTGTATACGACTACTACAATTCAGGCATAAACAATCCACTGTGCTGCAGCATCTCTGATTCCAACCATTTCTTTGCTGGTAATTATGTAACATTTCTCCATCCAAAATGTATTATTCTGCTCCTTTTCCACCTGCCCGTGCCCAGCCCACAGCAGCTATAGAGTTTACACAAACCTCACAAGTGCTCATAAAGTACCAATTATAATCTGGTCTTTTTGATTTCCCCCGTTCCAGTCCTTCCCATCTCATTTTTTAGGAGATGGGCCAGAAGCTCTTAAAAAGGATCCAGTTACTTTGCAACAGTTCTGTTCAAGTCAGGAAGAGGTACAGATGGCCTTCAGTGATTTCTTGTGTTCAAGGGATGCCAGCTCAGAGAACAATTGTGAATAGTTGAAAGACTGACTTAAAAACATCTTGATAAACAAATACACCAATAACCCTTAAATGATTTTGTTTGCCAATAAGTAAATGCATTTAGCTTTCCAAAGCTGAGACGCTAAAGATGCAAATGTTCATTAAAATCTAAAGGCACTATAATCAATACAACACACAACACTAGTTAAATTAGCATACTCCAGAGCTCAAAAGGACAAATGTATCTAAGAATCTGCATTTTTGTTTAAATTGCATAGCATGTTAAATTCAGCTGCTTACAAGCCAAACACTGTGTGCCTCACTGATACAAAATTGTCCCAATGAAGTCAATAAAAATATTTCTGTAATAAAATAAAAATAATTTAGCTCTATATTAACAGATAACTTCTTTCCATCCAGGGAAAAATATTTTTTCTTTAAATATCACATCTAAATGTAAATTAAGCAGTGGGCTGATGCCTGCCGTGTAGTTTAAATGAAGAGAACCAAGGCAGATTTCATTTGGAATGCCAAGAAGCCAGGATGCCTTTTATAGATTTGAGAAAATACAATACCAAAGTACCAGCATGACTTACCCAGTGAGTAACTGGTACTTCAAGATACTGTAGGCAGAGCAGATGCTGCAGCAGCGTTCAGGAACATCCTGGGAACATCCTTACAAGCACATACCCAAAATAGTACCTTTTCTTTCAATGGCAGCAGCAACATCAAGGTCTTACATGTCCTCTGGGTCTTCTCCTATTCCCGTAAGAGGGCTTGGAGGGTGCAGTGCCTGTGACCCTCCCTCAGCTCCACATCACACACTGCTGTGGCAGTGGGGGTCTCCGAAAACCAGCAACAGATGCCAGCTCTCAGGATAAACAAACAGGATCTGGGGGAAGTACAGCTACCGTAGGGCAAGTAGCCATCTTCCCTTCCAGTCCCCATCAGCATGCATCCCCCCATGACAGGCCAACGGTACCCTTCAGGATGACAAGGATAAAGAGTTTCTGCTGTATTTAGAGAGTATTGATTACAGGGTTGCTCTCCCAAATTAGTCATTGAAATCAGCAGCTAAGAGCAGGGCAGCATGCTGGACCAAGGTCAGTGCGCTCTCATTATACTGCTGCTTTACAAATTTGTGATCCTGTGCCAGTCCTGAAGCAGACAGAGAATATTGTTTGCTCCATGATGAAAACAACCTTGACGTCCAGTGGGATAGCTGTCAATTTGGTGAGTGCCACTCTGTTATTCCTGTCAGTATCTTCTGTGTTGAGATCTCTTGACCTATAGTACGTCTGGCTACATCTGAAAGCAGTGATGGTACAGTGTGGTTCACATGGCAAAATAAAGTAAAATCCTGGGCATGGCCAGGAATTCCTTTTTTCCCGAGGGACAAGTGTGCCCTCAGAAAGCAGAGGGGCTGGCCAACTAACTTGTACACCACAATGAATTCTAGCCATATCTCAGACCTTGTTCCTGTATAGGGGTGTTTAACTCAGCGCCTACAGTTTCATACATTTTTGGGCAACATGCAAAACCATTCCAGGGCAGGACTTAAGAGTTTCAGGACAATTGTACTGAGGTCCAGGCAAGAATTGTCTCTCTGAACAGCATATAAGTATGTAAATACCTTGTAAGAAACTTCTGTTCCTACAACAAGAAGATACAACTCCACAAGCTGAAAGGGCTGTGAAATGAACTGTCACTGCACTAAAGCCAAGACTGCCCTCTTAACATCAGTAAGTGGTCAAAGACCTCTGGATGAGGGACTGGAAGGGACTGAAGGCCCTCTGGGTTGAGAGGAAGGGTTCCCCAGATATCCCAGCTGCGGGTGAGGAGGCGGTGGCTGGCAGAGCAGTCCCTGCCCATGGCACCAGTGTTGCCAGCGCTGCCGCCCACAGGGAGCTCCCTGACCTGGCCCACCTGGGGTGGCATCCTAGGAGAATGGGCCTTTCCAGCTGTATGCTGACCAAAACAGCCCCCAGCAAGTTTGGAACTGGGAATATGCTGGTTCTTTCCTTTTCTTTTCTGGACATGTTAGGAACCCAAGAACAGAAGAACATACCTGGCAATGATCCCAGATGCAGGCCAGCCATGAACAAGCAAGACTTGTGAGAGAATCAGCTATGATGCATCCCTGCATCATAACCGTTTCTGTGATGCACCTGTCCACAGACTACCTGTCTGAAGTTGGATAGCTGTAAAATCTGTAAAGCAGCTTTCATAATTGAAAGGCCCCTGAAGTCTGAAGTAAAAGGCATTATTCTGACTATAACAAACAAATTTTATTCCAACTGTAACAAAGGAGTCCATTCTTTCTTGCATGAAAAGCCATATATTTTTTAGAAATTCCTTCTTTTCTACTTTTCCCGTTATATATAGAGTACTTAAAATAACTAAAATCCATTTAACAAGTTACTTAGATTTCTAGAATACATAAAAGTTCTAGTCAGAATTCATGTCCCATTTTTCCATTGTTTGGCAATAGAAAGAGTCACTGAGCCAATCCATCTGGGGCCTGATCAGAAAACTTATTAAAATCAATAGTGAGATTCTCTGGTTAGGATGTCTCAGTTTTGTCAAATGAATCCATCTCATTAATCTGGTTTCCACTCCTAGACAATGCGTAAAGACAGGTACTCCTGGGCTACAATTCAGGTGACCCTCAAATGTTTAAAAATGGATCAGATGAATTGTGTGCAAGAAAAAAATATACTTCTCCCTTGATTACCTATGGATCCTAGTATGATCTGATCAGAGGCAGACAACTAAATTGCTATCTAACATTATACAAGATGATTCACAACTCCAGTAGCTCTGACAGACCCTACCCCAAGACTTCTGTGCAGCCATTAGCCAAAATAAACCAATATTCTCCATTCAGTTGCCAGGACCCAACGTGGCTGACCATCCTGCTGGCTGGTAGAATAAGAACTAAATGTACTCTTTCAGCTGTACTGCCATGTCAAGGCTGAGCTATCACAACCAGCTAGAAACCATAGCCCTTTGTCCTATGGGAAGTGTCTTCCATGTATGATGTTAAAATAACATTTCAAAATGTTATACAGAAGAGAAATGCCAAACCAGAAACATTTTGTTTCAAATACCACTTTTTTAAATCAAATTTGACAATGGAACCCAAGCTCTAACGTCTCGGGAGTGAAAATTTCTGGCTGAGTAGCAGGAACGCATGAAAATCCCAGCTCGTGACAAACCACACTGCAGTCCCTTCATTCGTGTGATCTGGGTGATCCTGTAGCACGGCAGCACACAGCAGGCTGCCTTCAGCAAGACAGGCAAGCAGGTTACCTCCAAAGTTAAAGCAGACTGCCTGCATTTTGCTCAGAGACTCATCAGAACCTAAACAATGAGGACTCCTGGTTAGATTTGGCTTTTTTCTACATTTCCTAAAAAGTCACCCTTCTTCTGTTTGGTTGATAAGAGTCCTGTAATAGCTAAGTACTCTCATGTCATTCTGAATTTAAAGGTGCACCGCTGGCCCCAAGCAAAACCACACAGGATTAAAGCTGGCACACAGCACTAGTGCAGCAGGCGGGAATACACCTGAGGAGCGGCTGAGGGAACTGGGGTGGTTTAGCCTGGAGAAAAGGAGGCTGAGGGGAGACCTTATCGTGCTCTACAACTACCTGAAAGGAGGTTGTAGCGAGGTGGGGGTCAGTCTCTTCTCCCAAGTAACAAGCAATAGAACAAGAGGAAATGGCCTCAAGTTACACCAGGGAAGCTTTAGGATGGATACTAGGAGAAATTTCTTCACTGAAAGGGTTGTCAAGCATTGGAACAGGCTGCCCAGGGAAGTGGTTGAGTCACCATTCCTGAAGGCATTTAAAAGACAGGTAGATGTAGTTCTGAGGGACATGGTTTAGTGGCGGACTTAGCAGTGCTACATTAACGGTTGGACTTGATGATCTTAAAGGTCTTTTCCAACCTAAATGATTCTATGATTCTAAGAGACGTGAGACACGGAGCCAGTGAAATAAATACAGGATACAGTGATGAACTCGGATCAAGTTCGGTGTGATACTGATCAATGGGACCAATGTGGGGATAGCAGAATCCTGAACACTGGGTTCATTTCATCAGCAGTATTCATATATATATTTTGCTTTTCTTATCAATTCTTTATACAGTATTACCATGAGCTTTTACTGACTTTGAAGTCTAAATGCAAAATGATTACATAATTGTTGCAGTTTGCTTTCACGCAGGTATGTTCATACAGAAGCACTAGCTATTCTTATCAGGCAGCGCTTCTGGACATATAGATATGGAGAATAGTCCCTCCAGAAACTTACACAATTATGCTTCTGTAATGTCACAACAGCCAACAGGACAGTCCGTATACGGTATATTTACACGTACTTTTAAGAAACAGGTGAAAGGATGCACACAGGTTAGATAAACTAAACAGTTCAACAAAAACCATAGGCATAATTCTCCATTTCATTCTTTCTAAATTAATAGTTGAAAGATGCTGAGCATCTTCATTTCTTATCAACAGCAGTGGAGCTAGAGTGCACTCAAAAGACATTCATCACCTGGTGGAATAAGGAGTATATTCTTTGTGTGATGACCTGAAGAGGCCTTATCCTGCAAGACGCCGAGTGCTTCCTGTGGTCTGAAAGTGACTCTTGTGTAGCCATGAGATCTGTCAACACTGCGATACACGCACCTTCCTTTCCCTGCTTCCCCCTCTCACAACGTCTGCTCACTAGGACTTTCTCTGAAGCTGGAATGTAAAGTCTCTGAGGCAAAAATTGTTTCTTTTTACATATTTGTATAATAAACTGGAGTAACTGAGCCTGATGCTGACTGTATTAAACATAAACAAATAATCAGCACTGCACATTTATATGGATCCTTCAGGAGAGATTAATTAGAACAATTCATATTATGACAGGGCTTTAAATGTCTCTTTCTGTCTCACCTCACATGTCACCAAGGTGGCTCAAACCAGATATATCACTTTACTTTTTACCCTACCTGTTCATACCTGGGGGAGATAACAATGCATCTCATGTACCAGCTTTCATTTCTCATGTCTATTTATACTGTGAACCCCTATGACAGCTATTGCCTCTTACTTTCCACAAGACACAACAGCAGTGGTTTGAACTACACGATACTGTAATTAATTAAGAAGCTGTACCATTTATTATCTCCAGACCAGAAAAATGCTCAGAATGCTTTCAGACCAGAAAAAGATGGCTCAGCAAGACTAGATGTCTTACACACCTATGGCAGTATACTCCAACAGAATAAACAGTCTACATAAAACCATAAAAGACACACCAAAAAGACTGGGGGGAAAGGACAGAGGATGCCAATGCAGTTGCCAGTCAACCTGAAAGTCCCCTAAAGGAAGCTATTGACACTGGCGATGACAAATACCACCCTGCTCCAAAAGTCCTGGCAGAGGTTAATGGAAGCCAACACATTTTTTTATTTTAAATTCTCAAATTGCATATAAAACTTCAGGAAATTGGAAGATTTCTTCTGTTGGCTAGGAACACATCCATCACCACACACCAGGATTTGACAGCATTAAAACAACGGGTCTTGCACTGGCTTGAATGCATTATGAAAGTAACAGCTCCACTTAAATAATGAAGTGTTGTAATACCCCTGGCAAAACACTAATCTATGCAGTGAAAGCCAGGCAAGACGAAAAATGTGTCTTACCACATAGTAAATAAATTTCAGGTGTTTAGTAAACCTTTATAAACAACAGTATTTGAATGCCAGGACAAACCCGTAACAATGAATCAGCCCAGAGGAATGTCAGGTTGAGGAAGCACATCCCACCTTGGAGCCCGAGGGCTCACCCTGTGCAAGGACACCAGCTTCATGATGGAGGTTTCACCCTCGTCCTCAGGGGAGCCGGGACTGATGACTGGGATGCAAACAACACATGAGGAACCTTCTCTGCTCTTGCAGGCCCTCAGCGTGATGTAAAGAGGAGTGGATGGAGCTGAGACTACCTTCTCCTACATGGTTATAAAGTCCTGAAACCACCTGCCATGGGTAGGGTAGGGTAGGGTAGGGTAGGGTAGGGTAGGCAAGGCAAGCTTGTGGGGTGGTTCAAGGGAAGGGAGAAGAGGCTGGGTCGCTTGCATCAAGGCCTACTGCTCAGCCACCTTTAAATTTAAAGGACATCATATTTCATGACAAGGTCACAGTCAAAGAAGCGAGCTAAAACACAAGGGCCCCTCGCAACTAGGGACATAATACAGATGGCAAAAACGGCACAGTTAACTATACATAACCATAAAATCAGGGATTTAATTGCCCCAATGATCAAAGAAGTAAAAATTACTCTTTACAAAACATGTTTCAGGTTTCATTACATGGATCCAGACAGCTCTTATCTGTGAAAATCCGTAACGTCTCAATTACTAATGCCACAGAGACCAGGCTAGCTTCTCAGCTGTAAAGTCTGGCCCAAGACCGTACCCTTGGTGCCAATATGCAAATTGACTGTCCCATCGCTAATGCTATATAAATGCTAAAGAGCAAGTTAACAATAAAAAGAATTTGAACTATATATGTTAATACACTGGCGCAGTATGCATTGTTACCCCCACAGGCACACTGGCAACTGTATATTACATTTTTGAGATATTTCTTTTTGCATGGTTGGAAGGTCTGAAAAAACACATTGGGACATTAGCTGTCATCTGTCTCACATGAAAATGAGGTTATTCGCACTCCTCAAATACAGTTCTTATTAAAATAGGTTCTCATAAAAACATACATAGTTACAATTCCTGGGTGTATTTAAATAAAATACAACTACAAGCAAAGAGTATATTAGAGATTCTGTGAAGAGCTTTTACCACCATTTATGGTATTAAGTGTTTCTTCATCTCAAAACTACAACATCCATGAAAAAAGAGAAAGACGTATCTAGGTACTACTACTAAAATTATCTATCAGGATAAAGCAGCTCTGATCTCAGGGTGTATTTTCTGACTTTGTTCTTCATTTGAATGCTTTCTTACTTGCCTTTAGCTAAAACATCCTTTCCCAAGCTACAGAAACTCAACCTAAAACTGCGCGTGAAGTTGTGGGCCGTGCTGCCTCATCCGTTTCCTTCAGACATTAATAGGGAAAAGGAGCAGCCGCCCTAGCCACGTTTCCATTTGGTTTCACTCAATTGCTGTAATACAGATTTTCATGCCTTTGCTTGAGGAGCTCTGACCATTCTGGCCTTTCTTAATTACCACCTATTTTCCAGGTCACTAATTAGGTTTTGCAACACTCAGTTCTTAGCAAAACCATTGCCAAGATCAATCACTTTCCAGATGTCCTGCTTCTTTCATATTTGAGCTTTACTCAATAAAAGATTTCCAAGCTTTCTTTTGAAACCATTTCCCTGAGAATGCATCCAAAATGTTATTACTAAATTTTGAATTCTTCCTAAAGTGTAACAAAATACAATAAGCCAATTCTCTTTCTTCAAATAGTGTGAAACCAAAGGAGGATCAGCATACCTCCTGATGCACAGAGTCCAAAACATTTATTTTATGCCCAGCATGAAGTAAAAGATGGGAGACTGAAGTATATACACTTCTAAACTAAATATATACACATATAACCAGAAACTTCATGAATATTTACCACAAAGGACTCTGAATAATCATCAAATGCCCCATTCTAAAAACGCAGCATTTAATCTGATGTTTGCAATGGTTATAGTTTGTGTCATAAATTGTTTCCATCAACTTAATTAAATATACAGTATTGCTTGATCAAGATGGTTTATGTTCACTCTACAATTAAATATACTGCAGCTGTTAGTGCATTGGTTAACATTTAGAGAGACCATACTCCCCTTTTAAGCATATAAGAGTAAATGCAGGAGGGCATTTTCTGTTGTCTTGCAGCCCTGCAAACTCCAATGCCTACGTTTCACTGAAGCACGGACAGTCTCATTTCAGCCAGTGGGAATACTCATATGTTTAAATTTAAGAAGGCTCACGGCTTAGCTGTTCACATGTAATAGTCAGAACATAAATCAGATCACACTAAAAAATTCCTGTTAAATTTTTCACTTCTGCCAAAACTGGCTATCATTGCAGCCTGCCGGCCACAGCCTTGAACTTAACCCACACTAGATACCATCGCTTTTAGGTCCAAGACTTGTTTAAGAGGCACAAAATCATTCCAACGTCTCGCACGAAAAAATAGCAATGTTTGCCTTCCAAACATTGTTATTTAAACCCTATGGTGAACGTACTCTCAAGGCTGATTACATGGACCCACTCTGTTAACAAATGTAATTAGAGAAAGAAAATAGAAGTCAAGGGCAACTAGCCAAGGAATTTAAGAAGTGTTTAAAAACTGGCATAGGAAAGACGGAGACGGAGCGTAACAAACCACCCCACCGGGAACACACTGGCACTTGTGACTAAAGGGACACCTCGGTCTCTAGCACAGCTACCACAACGTTTATTAACAGCAGATAGGTGGTACACATAAGGAAAGACTTGCTCAAACCCTGATCCACTGCCATGCAATATGCAAAAAAACCCTGACCCTTTACGGAGCACCTAAACCCCCCTGTTCTGAAGAACCACCTGTCCTGAGGAAAGCAGAACCATAACACTCCCCAGAAAACACTGAGTGAGCAGGAGTTATAAACTGAAATAAGGGGAAATATATTTTCCCTTCAATTCAGGACCACCAGGAAAGCACCCCTGTGAACACATCTGGGCATCCCGTTCTCAAGGTAACCTGTATGAAACAAAAATGCTAGATGCATTTGAATCAAACTTGTCTTTTACTCTCTTATCACAAACTGTTCTTGTTTCGTTTTTACATAAAGTAACTCTTCGGTGCATAGTTACACAATAATACTTAAAACCCAGATAAGATTTTGAGTTGGAATATATTATCACTCAATAAGAACTACACTAATCACTGTAATTAAGACTCTATTTAAACAATTATTTTGATATTAAAACTGTTTTCCACAGCCTTAGTTTCAATGCTATTAATCCACTGTGAAGTTCTTTTTACTGAGCAAGAACAAAAGTTTTGTTGAGAAACTTCTTAATCGCACAGTAAATATTTTAATTCTAATGCTGACATTTAAGTTCTCAACACAAAAATCCATTTCATTTACTTTGGATAACAAGGAGACTTTTGACACCATTACATCGCACCGCACCAATTATTCTGCTTTGCGAAACACAGAGAATTCAATTCTCATTACAGCCAGCTACACTTGAATAATCCCAAGTAAACGTGTGGTCCTGTAGATATGTAAACAAGGAAAGAATGGCCACAATTTTGCATTTCTCCATAGAAAAGACCACGTGGCTCTGCTTTGGCCACGCAATGCATCATACACAAGACAGTGCTGAAAACACAAGATCAAGTTTGCCCATCAGTGTGCCGCAGCATTACTGTGCCCAAAGAGCAATATGTGAGGTGTATTTAAAATCATCACCATGTATCTTTCCTTGTTTTCCTCTCATTAATCTAAATTAAGACAGACAATGTAATTTCAAAAGTGTAACTAATACCAAAAAGGAGGCAGCAATCAGAAAGCATTCTGCTATCTGAGTTATTGACTCTTTCCTTCCAACCCAGTCTCATTCTTTCAACCTACAAAGAGCATTAAAAGAGCATATTCCTTAAATATTGATGGGTTCTGTCTGTAGTTATGTACTTATTAAAAGATTACTGCAATAAGCTTTTCCACATTTAATTTTACCTTCACTGAATGAAAACGAATTAGTCACACACTAAACAGCATCCAAAATGCAGAGGTTATGAAGACTTAAATGCTGTATAAATACCTCTACCACTTTTTAGACCCTGTTGAAGTCTCCTGGTTGACTAACTCCTTTTCTTTTGCAGCGCACACCACATGCTTTGGACAATTTTAGCCACATTATGTTCAGTAAATTTTTCCATTTTCAATAAGCAGTAACAAGTAATACTCAGAAGACTAAAATGTTTATGCCTCCATAAATTATGACCTTAAAATGCAAGAACTTAGTTATACTACCTTTGGTTGCAGCTCCTGATTTGTGTCTTGTGACTTCTATTATATGATCAAGAAGCAAGAAGGCAGCAGTATTTTTAATATAGCATACATACACAATTATTTACATCCCCAACCTATTGAAAAGGTCTTCCTTAAGTGTGAAATGCCATTCAGAAAGAATGAGAACATAATTTTCTAGTGGGAGCACAATATATACAAGGGTAATGAAAAGCAGAAAGAACATTTGCCATTAACATTCAGGTGTAGTCGCAACCTACTTCACCGTGTGTTGTGAGTAAACTAACCCCTGAGGGGTCCTGTTACAGTCAGGCTTGCACAGAGCAAAGCAGAGGGCTCAAAGAATTTTAGACATTAAGCAAAAGTGAGCTTGACAGACACCCAGCACTTCAACAAAATCCAAGATGGAAAAAGAAGAGACATTCCACCTTTGGGAATGCTACATAGAACTTGCTTGCATGTATGGACTACATTCCTATCACTTGGGATAACTAACAAATAATTAAACTGTGGCAACCCAGTGCCAGTTTAAAGTGAGAAGCTGATTCAATGTAAAAACTAGTTAGCAATATCTTTGATTGCAGCTACAGAAGAGGAAGAACAGAGTAGAGTAGAGTAGAGTAGAGTAGAGTAGAGTAGAGTAGAACAGAATACTTCAGCAGAAAGGGACCTACAACAATCATCTAGTCCAACTGCAATAGGCCAGTTTTTCCAGCAGATCTGGAAGCTGCAAGTGTTTGGTAGATGATGCGTCAGTCATTGAACCTCGCATACCACAAAACAGACCGCCCTGCTTTCCTTTAATAAAAATCCTTTTTCATCATGATGAGTAATTTTAGGCTTCAGCAACTTGCATCCTCACTTTCAACACATCTAGTAATATGTCCAATTTTACTTTCAAAAAGCAGCCCAATATGATGAACCGCAACAGAAAAGTTAATTGGAACAGAAATCTTTAGTTGCATTAGAACCACCACTTCAATAAAGGAACGATCCTGGTCGAGAGAAACACAGCAGGGTTTGGTGTTCTGACACCACCGAGGAGTCCGGAACAGCAGCCCCCAGGCTTCGGACTGCTCTGTTGTATTGACAGTATTTAATTGATAAAGTTTTAACACCTCTAATGAAAAGTGTTAATAAGGGGTAGGAAGGGAAAGAGAGAAAACTTTGAGAAAATAGTATTGTTCAGGTGTTACTGAGTGGTAAAACGATCATATGTACCAGATATGAAGTCATGGGGTAGGGGGCGGGGAACGGGGACAGATGACACACGGACACAACAGTAAAACTGTTACTCCTATATTCAGATGTTTACAATGCTACCAAACCCCAAATCTGTACATCCCAAAATAGAAAGAGTCATGGATCTGCCGAGCTGTGCTTTGCCAACGCGGGGAATGACATCAGCGTGACTCAGAGCGCACAAGCTGAAGAGGCAGCAAGACAGCTCAGAACGGGAGAGCGGAGCGGGAGCGAGCAGCCACTCAGTAATCCCCCAGCTCCACATCGCAGAAATCGCTTACACGTTTATGTTCCTGTGCCTTCATTTTCAAATGAAGAGGACATGCTACATTTTGTTCAAATCTTTCCTGTGACACGTTTTAAAGTCTTGGTGGCAAGCTGTATGGAAAAGCAGTGCAATGAGAAGGTAAAACTCTACATGTAAAGGGTCTGTGAAGATACACAAGCCTGAAATTGCATGTAATGGGTAAATAAACCCATTTCAGAAACCCCAGTTGGCTCACGTTAACATTGTGAACTGATCCTGTACCGAATTAATCTTGCTGCTTAATCCCATGCTTCAAAACAATCTTGAAAACATAACAGCTCATTTTCTAGGTATCATATTTCCATGCTACATGGAAGCAGTAACCAAAGCTATCTCACAGAAAAGGTTTTCCTGCTTCTTCATAGATTGACGTGATCAAACTTTTCTTACACGATTTTTACCCTAATAATAATAGTGTAATTCCATCTCCGGCAAGCATCTTATGAAGCATGCTTTTCCTTTTAGTCTTCTGTTGTGCCACTTAGATTCTCTAGAGTCAATACAAAAACCCTACGATTTATTATACAGGAAAAGGTTGCAGTGCAAACATCGGTTATTCTTTAGGAGAAAGAAGCAGCAGCATTAAATAAAAGAAAATAAGATTCAGCGACCACAGGGGTAATGTTACTATTGCAATGTACACATCACTAAAAATGTGTATATTGCAACAGGTGAGCCATATGAAGTCCAGCACCAACACAAACCTTTCAACATAGGAGAACACTATTTTAAACATCCATCTGTATCACAGCTGTAAATAACCTCACATGTAGTCTTCATTAAAAAACTGGCTAGCTGAATGAAATTACAAAGTATAAGCAAAATCTGAAAAGACGACAGATACAGTTCAAGTACTGTGTATTTCTTTCTCCTACCGTTCTACAGTAAGGTAAACACAAATCCTATACAAACCAATAGACTCAGCTATCCCAGACAAAATCATACTTGGGGGGCTGTGGGTGGGAGGATAATGAGAGCCAGGAAGAGGAGAGTTATATTTCCTCTCCCAGACTTTCATCAATTTTTCCATCCCCAAGTCAAATCCAAAAACTAGGACAGTTATATTTGTTTATGATCAGATAACTATAAACTAAGACTCTTGGTGTAACAGAAATACTCCATCAAATGTGAAGTTTCTTTGTTTTGTCAAGATCATGAATAGATTTTCAACATTTTCAAACCCTTGCCACTAAAATATCCTCCTTCAAATAAGCCTGGGTATTTTTTAATAAGAAATAAAATCATCTGCTTGAAAATAGGTTGCAGTAGGACCCAGACGGAGTCCCTTCCTGCTGTCATTGCCGCTGAACTCCACCTGGTACCTGGTTATTACAGCATGTTGTGAGTGTGACAGTCTAAAAGATCTCATCAGTTTTCATACAGCAATTTTCTTCTTAAATCTATAAAACCACTGTTAAAAGTACAGCAATAAAATAACTCTTAAAAGCACCTTGAAGGGGAATGCATATTTTTTGCTACAACACGCTGCAGAGAAGAGAAAGCAAACTGCAAAATTTTCAACTCCCCTTTCCGGATGACTCTGTTCTTAAATGCTGTTTCCTAATCTCCTGTTCTCATTTTATTCAGTCGTTCTGGAGTCAGAACAGAAATAGCTAAGAGTATGTATCTCCGTTTTTTAACCTTTGAGATATTTTGTAACTGCATTAATTTCTCACTCCACCTCTTCACATCTCAAAGTCCCTGTAGAAAGCTAAAGAGAGAAACAATATACAGAAAAATGGGAACATTTCAATTCTCTGTTGTTCAAATGAAGCTTCAATACTTCAGATACATGTACCAAGTTTCTCAAACCATATAGCTCTCCTGGCAATTTTTCTATATTCCTACATACTGTTGCCTACTGAGATACTTCATTTGAATGCTGAAGAGTAGTTAAAGGCAAAAACGCAGCGAATACGGACATACTCTCAGAGGGACAGGAAGTCTACGCAAAGACTGGAGCTGCCCAGTTGTCCGGAGTATCGCTCTCCTTAAGAACCACTTACAGGACTTTACAGGAATTTCACCTAATCGTTTACAGGAACGAATGAACTGTCATACTGGATGAAGCCAAAGGTCCATCTGATTGAGAATATTTTCTCTAGCGGTTTCATATTTCATCTAACATTTGGAATTATTATTCCCTCTCTTATAAACACAGAAAACTCATGGGGACTCACAGAAATTATCACTCAGCAGGTTTTTTTAAAAAAAAGGAATCGAACTAAAACAAAAGGAAGGACTTTTCCACACAAACAAAATCATTAAATTGTGAAACTCTGTGCTGCAGAGGCCAAAAGTATAACGGGTTTTATGGAAAAAATTCAGGGGAAATAAGTTCATCGCTGACTATTGAACAAGATGACCAAGCTAACAGCGTAGCTCGGAAAGTGTCCAGCTGGCCAACGGTGGGAGGCTCAGGGATTCACCAGGGAAAGAGCTGCCCTGCGCTTACCCCTTCCTCGTACTATCTTTTACCGGCCAGGAACACGCTGGGCTTGTCTGATCCAATATAGCTGTTCCTGTGACTGAAAACAGCAACAAGGAGTCTGCGCCTCGAATGACTGAAAAACAATTCCATTTTATACAGTCCCGGGTCAGGATTTTTTCCCTCACGTTCTTAACAGGTAGAGTTAACTTGAGTGGTAATGTGCGGGCAACCAAAGGGGTTAGAAAGGCCTGTTTGGTCTTTCACAAGGCTCTTCATTCAACCCGTTTAAGTACAAAACCACCTAATGGATATATACTCAAAAATATTTCCATGGGTGGAGTATCTTCCTAATTCTGGGCAGTGAAAGACAATTCACATCCTGAAACACAGGAAAGAATTTTCCCTACACTTACTTGAGTTGACTTTATCAAAGTTGTGTGGACACCTCTCAAAGTAATGGACAGTAAATAAAATACTTTTAGGGGTGTCCATACAAATAGGCTTTATCAACCTAAGCTGCCAACTGACTTACTAATATCCTTGAAACCATTTTGCTTAGACAAGATCTAAGTGAATGCTACATTCACAAGTACCAGTGTCTAGTACCCTCCCCATCAGCTCTTCTCATCCATTCACAGAATCACAAAGTAGTTGGGGTCAGCAGGGACCTCTGGGGACCGTCTAGTCCAAACTTGTGCCCAAAGCAGGGTCACCTAGAGCAGATTGCTCAGGGCCATGACCGGTTGGGCTTTGAAGAGTACTAAGGATGGAGACTTGTCAGCCTTGTTTGTTGTGTTTTAGCAGAATTTCCTGTATTTCAGCTTGTGCCCATTGCCTCTTGTCCTGTTAGTGGATACCCTGAGAAGAACCTGGCTCCAGCTTCTTTACTCCCCCCATCTGGTATTTATACATACCGATGAGATCCCCAGCTCTCTCAGCCCCTCCTTATATGACAGATTACTTTATCATGGTCCTTCATGCGTGCCCAGGTCCTTCTTGTACTGGGGAGCCCAGTGCTGGAGCCAGCACTCCCCACTCCCTCGACCTGCTCGTGATGCTGTTCCTAGCGCAGCCGCAGATGCCGTGGGCACGCTCTTCCTAACACCACCCCACCTTCCTCGTGTCACAGACAGAAGCCAAAACTCAGACCAGCTGAAAGGATGTAAACATACAGCTTCACTGCCTGATCCTGGGCCAAAAAGACTTAGGCCTTAGCTGCCTGCCTCAGAGGTCTTATCACCGCAGTCTGTACGGCCGTCTCATTCACCAGCAAGCACTCCTGAGGCTGACCAGCTGTAAAGCAGTGCGGTTGCACAGGAGGAAGGGAGCAGCAAACTCCTTCTCAGGCAGAAAGAGCAGAGCAGATGTCATAAGATATTTAAAACTCCAGGTGATCTATTAAGGCAAAAAAACCAAACACCAGCAACAACTCTTAACATCCCCAGAAGAGACTATTCAACACAGAAAGACGAAATTATTGCTATATGGTATTTTACTCCTCCCATAAACTATTTATAATGTAGTCTTACAATACCACACAATATAAAAGTACACTGGCCCTTTCACAAAAGCAATTAAATAAATAAAATATAAACCAACTCAGTACCCTCCAGGCACTCACAACCGAAGACCCAGATTCTCCATCACGGTCCTTTATGGAAGCAGGCTCACACAACCCCCAGCACACCACCCTTTCTTCTTACGGAGACCCTCTCCCGGAGCAGCCGTCTGTCTCTTGCACAGACACTTAACCAAGTCCTCTTTGTGTCCTGCTGCTTCCCTGCACCGTTTTGTGCTTTAATTCTAATGATGAATGGCAATTGGTAGTGAAATATCAACGCTGTCAAACAGATCTATTACTCTTTCTTGAATCTGGACCAGGAAAGATGTTTTCCAGCTGTTTCAGTGCAGATAAGTAGTTTTTTAAAACCAAGTTCCCTTAACCAGCCAGCTCAGCAAACACACCCATTCTGTACCGAAGAGCAGACCTTAATCTCAGAGGTACAAAAGGTGGCTGAAAGGAGGCAAGCAGCAAAAAAGCTATTCCAAACCCTTAATTCCAACCAGCCTCTTCACCAACTTTGGCCAAGTATCTGTATTTTTTTCCAATAGTATAAGACTATTTGAAAACTCAAAAACGGGGTCTTCATAAGACTACTTAATGACACCTCTTACTTTTAATTTGTGGGCAGAAATTCTTTAGCAATGAATAGTAGGAATGAACAAAACATGGCAAGTTGAAAGAAAAAAGCAAAAATAAAACGGGGCACTGAGGTACAAAATGCCCTGACAAAAAAGAAGAATGTTCCGGAAATAAGAAAAGTTTGATAACACACTTATTTTTAGAATTTCATTTACCTCCAGAAGACCAATAAAACGATGACGCTCATGAGAGCAGCAAGTTTACTCTTCAGTTTTAAAATACAGGGAACTAGGAAGTTGGCGCAGAAACACAGGGCATAAACCAACTTGGAGGAAAAACTCTAAAATTTGAAGTTTTTACTTTCTGCTATCTCTCCCAAATTATGTACCATAAAAACATGAATTCATACTGAGAATAGAAAAATGAACACAGAAGAAAGATGGTGCAAAAATTAAAGAGAAGCACTCCTGTAAATTAGCACACTAACAAACCTGTGTAGCTAAGATGAAGTAAAATGACAATGTGGTGGAGGCTCCAGTGCACTCCCCTGTACCATCAGAGAGCCTCCACTGGAAATTGTCGTGTGGTATCAAAAACTGTCATAACTTCTGAGCAATGAGTTATGCTGGCATAAGCTTCTTTATTCAGAAATAATCTTCCACTGGGAAATTTCCAATCAATAGAATTCTTTTTTGTTTGACCTATAAATTGGACAAACTAAATTAGAAATGTATTTTTTGCTACAAACCCAAATTTCTGCATCCCATGCAAGGCAAGTCTCTGGGGCATTCCCAGTTCTCCGTCCTCCCCGGGGGGCAGGGCGAGCCTCTGCCTGCGTGGGAAGGAGTGGGCGCTTGGCTTTGCTGCTCCCCTGCCGTCAGAATAGCTCCCACGTGCAAAGAGCTTTTCAATCAGTGACCACTGAAGAAGTGAAATGTCACGTTCCCGCAAGAACTCGGGGACAGAGAGCTTACCTAGAAAACTGGCATAAGCTACTGGCATGTTAGGCCAACAAGGTCAGAAAAACACAAACCCCTTTGCCTACAGGCAGATTTTGAACAGTCTCATGCTTCCCCCCGGCACTTCCCGGCATGACCCCATGGGTAACGCTTCAGGGAGAGGGGTACAGAAACGGGCGACTTATTCTCAGATAACCTTGATCCTCTCCCTTCAGAGTGAATGAAGACTCTGTACCATGCAATGCAGTGCTAGATTTGGATGGGGCACAGGAAGGACACTAGCCAAACACTTTTATTCCCTTACAGAGAATTTTAAGGCAATAATGACCACAAATTTTCAAACAGTGCTCCGGCAGTCAGGAACTGGGATGTGAATGGAAGGTACGGAAGCAACTGAGGTAACACGAGTTGCCGAGTAATCTGACTTGGACAGGATTCAAGGCACCTAAAATTGGTCTCACTGATTTTACATTCTTGGCAGGAGAAACTTGATTAAGAAAAACCATTTTTCTCTAGCTACTGCTTTTAATAAATAGCCTACTACTTGTAGCCTACAGAAATTGGTGTACTGACTAAGAGTGGGTGAAGCAGAAGAGAGCGGATGACTTGCTAGGAGGTTATTATTAGATATCTGATGTCAGAGCAATGACGGATACCTCTGTGCAAACACTGCTCCCAAACGCTACAAGGTTCTTCAGAAAGTTCATCTCTGTGTCACTACAGGGAGGGACCAGAGCAGATGGAGACATCAGCAGACCACCCTGCTGTCCCCTGAGGAATATTAATCCATTCTTCCCGTTTTAAAACAATATTCAAATAATACATGGTATCGTGCCCCTCTATGGTACCTACAACACCATGAAGGTAGGATGGTCTGCACCCAAATGCTGTGATCATCCCCTCCGACACAGTTGCAGGTGATCCAAACCACTGTTGCAGGGTAGCCTGGATATAGGCTCCCGTTTGCAAAAAAACTTCATCTTTGACAAGGGAGTGGATGCATCTTCTCACATTTGGCACCATCTGCTGACATTCGCCAAATTAGAAAAAAAAAAAAAGCCTGACTAGAGAGAGGAAAGGTAATTTGTGTTCTAGGAGGAAGAGCCTGATCTTCTTACACATTTGAAAAGCTTACTGAAAATCCAAGAGCAGCAGGATGGATATTTTGTTAGACAACCATTATGTTGATAGAGACCATCTGAATTTCGAGAACAGCACATAAAGCCTAAACTCAGGTAGTCTATTAGAAATGAGAAACCTTCATAAAATGGAACCCAGACAGATCACGACACATGCATTTTTCTTCCACGCAGAGCACAGATAAAGTAAATCTTGGCAGTCATTACCTCTGTACTAAATCCTTACTTTTCAATGGGAAAAATATGACACGTTTAGACAACGGAAGGCAGTAATATCCCAGGCTTTAGTCAGACAGATGCCCGTCGCCCGAGCACCATCCCAGTTGGTGCCCCTCAGCCACCCATCAGGCACAGCCTGTGGTGCCCACATCCCCCAGAGCCGCTCGGCTCCGCGGCTGCCCACAGCTTCCTTCTTCCTATTGCTGCTCCAGCTTCTCCCCGTGCCCCTCCTCCCCCAAATTATGAACAGGGTCCGTCTGTCAGCATGGACTGAATTAAGCAGTCAGTTTCGTATCTCCTCTTCCACACACAATCACGCACTTGTCTTCAGCTGGAGACATGGGGTGAAGTCAAAGTCAGGAGACTGATCTCCACAGTCAAGTAATCAAGATAATTTTAGCTCATAAACCAATGTTCGGCTCTACTCCGGCCGACTTAAGAGAATTTTTAAGCTTTTGCATCAGTCGGAAGGCTGGAGAATGTCAGCATCCTCGTTCCTGCACTGGAAAGTCACTCCCGGACCAAGTACCTGGGGCTGGCTGCGGCAACACAGGGATGCCAGCAGCCCACCAGCTTGCCCCGCCACCAGCATGCCCTCTCCAACAGAGAGATCTTTCACTATCCCTTGACACTAAGCAGAGTTAGGTCCCTGGCTTACTTTTACAAGTTACCCGATACTTCAATAGCTTAAATTCTACTAATCTGCTGGAGTCATTTTTGGCAAGTAGCAGAAACAGTGAATCATCCTACATTATCCCAGAGAGACTTCATAAATAAATCCTCCTATCCGAGGAGAACTTGCTGAAGGCTTTTTATATGAAGGAAACTATTTTGGTCCGGTAAATAAGTAACAGTGATTCAGCCCAATAAATGAGCCATTTGCTTTTTCATGCTGATTTTCACTAGAGAACGATAGGGCTGGTATACTGCTGTACACCTCCAGATTTTATTCATTTCCCCCCCAGCAACCTACCAAAAGAGAGAGAAAAGCTGAGATAAACTCATTTCTTCTACAGGTCTTCAACCCAGTCCTATGTATCCCTCATTTTTATTTTAAAAGCCTCCCAAAGCAGAGGTGACTCAGCAGTCATTACCTCAGACTTCAACATAAAATTAGAGATGTTATAACAATTATGTCAATTAAATTAGCCAGACTTCTTTAGCGATTCTGATTATAACCAGATATTAAATTTCAGACTAATTTGAATTGCAATCATAGCCCATATTTACATCTTAGATGAATGCCAGATAGAAATGTCAATTAATTTGTATATATTGTTTGAAAGACCAATTATGATCGTCAGGCACAGTGCTAGACAGTATCTGTACAAGTGGTAAACAATCTGATTTCTTTTCAAAGGATAAGTTTGCCAATTTCCCTCTTTCTGATGCATTTTGAGATTTTTTTGCTTATTATTTTGAAGGTGGAAAAAAAGAAAATATACTTATTTCCATAAAAGTCCTTGATTTTGTTAAGAATTATAAAGAAGCTCTCAGATTCAGTAAGCCTATAATGTGCACTGCTGACGGCATATTAACTCTAATAATTAGTCTTTGTTAGCAAAGTAAGCTGTACAAATTTTGCCGAAGTATAAAAGTCATTAAACAATGAGCATCTGTCATACAACGGTGCAATACATCATGCACAAAATCTCCAGTCTGATCAGCCAACGGTAAAGATCCTCTCCCTCTGTCTATGATAGGATTTCTGAGCAATGAATGGGGCTTTCTCTTCAGCATAATCCTTTCCTAATTTAGTGTCGCGATTTTATTATGTAATTCTTCAATTCTGGAACTGAAACAATTTCAAGTCTCTCTTAGCAAAAATAAAACATTAATAACTCTGTCTCATTGACATGCAAGTTTTGTAAACACTGAATTGCTTTTCTTTCCAGAAGACAATACCAACAAACACTTTCTCTTTGCCATCTAATGTCCTTATATACTTACAGCGGTAAAGAGTATCTATAAAATTGCAGCTGACATGCGAATACCACGCTTGCTCGGAGCTCGTGGAGAACTAAACGGTCTGTCAAGCCGTTTAGCAGCAAATTGGATATCTTATTGTTCTGAACAGGATTGAAACAGGACCTGTATTGTTGTTCAGAATTAGGAGCGACAACGCGCATTACTCAATTTTGAAAGGAAGAGAAAGAAGTAACTGGACCTGAAACAAAAAAATGGGGGGTTACAGTCTCTCACCTAAAAATGTTCCATGAGCAGAGAGGGATTTTTCCCTTACAAATACACCTTTTCTTTTCGTATATACAGGTAGATTTTTCTTTACACATACACAGGTAAGGACAAAATCATGTCTGTGGTATTTTTGTACAAAATTCATTGTTGGAGAATAACTGGGTGGAAATATTCTCTCTCTGATCGGTACTCACTGGCATAAAAACTCACTCCTGTAAACGCACAACATGTCACTGATCTCTCCGGTGTGTGCAGTGCTGCAGTCACTAGTCAGGAAAATCAAGGATTTACAGACAGGGTGCCAGTTGTGCACCCCAAGGAGGATGGGGGACAACCGACCCTCCACATAACACCCCAAACCACCACCACCAGCAACACTGCGGAAGTTTTCAAAGTTTCCACACATGAAATAACCATAAATAAAACAAAAATACGGCCCTAAAATATCACTAGTTCTAAATTTGCCAACTTCATTCCTACTTCTGTCCGCAGTCACGCAGATAAGCACCGCTCAGAGTGCGACATCACCCGGCGGGGCAGCAGCCCTCAGGAACTGGCAGAGCGGGTGACCAGAGCTAAGCAATCACCTGCATACGGATTTCACTGTGAAAACCTCTTTTTCGTGGGTTTTTTACGTAAGTTCAGTTGCAGAGCTTAGCGTGCATAGCTACCCATGAATGTAGTCTTGGGTATCGAAAATACTGTTTTGGTACGTGCAGTTTTAACGGGAAAGAAATATATTTTGACAAGGGGACTTGCGAGTGGTATTTTTAGAATTCATATACACTACACCATCTCAGCCAAAATACGAAAGCAGCAAAATATTTCTAAGCTGAAATATCCGTGTATTTGTACTCCATATTCCTGACTCATTAAAATCTCAAATTGCTCAACTTCAATCTTCCACACAGTTAAACAATGCTCTTTTTTGCTTTATGCATTTTCTTATCTGCAATAAAAGTGCTTCATTCCATGTTCTTCCTGTATAAGCCCTAAATAACTTTTTCATTAAAAGCAATTTTCTGCTACCACAATTTACACTGCAGTATCTTTCCTGCTCAGCCCTTTTTTTTAAATATATCTGGAATATCAGATCAGACCAGTTGGCTATTTGGTTCAATATCCTATCTCTGACAACGGGGACTTATAAATGCTGTAGTGAAGGTTCAGGAAACCGCTATACAATAATCTGCTCTTGTGGAAATGTCTCCGTACTACTCATTCATTTACAACTAGTCTTAGCCCCCAGGAACGACAGTTTATATCCATAATCTCCACCACTTACTTTACTTGCTCTAATTGAAACCTCTTTTTGCTGACTTCACCTGAGTGTTATTCCCACTCTGTTCAGCATATATGTTTTCTTGGAACAACTTCACAGAACTCGCAATGTAATTTCAGTGCAGGTTTTGCTGCTTTTTTGTTGAAGTTATATGCACCCCGGGGATCCCTGTGTGATGCTCCCGCTGATCACAACTCTCACCTCTATGAGCATGTTCTCAGGACTTGGATGCTCAGATGTAGGGGATGCCTTTGAAGGAAGCTCTGGCGGGATCCAAGCCTGTATGCAAGCAGATGGCACATTTGCCACCAGGCTTAACCAACGGCTGAACTATGTACTACTAATGAGGTCTTGTCACAGACGAACTGCAAAACTGCCCATCAGCCCGTGGCTGGATTAGCTGACCTACCCACATTTCTTAGATGCACAGAACACAACTGCTGCTTATAACGTTTCAAACACAATAGCAAGAAATTCAATGACTCCTAGCTCTTGGCCCCTCCCAAAATCATTTTAAACGCTCAACTGTCCAACCATGTATAAAATGGCCTTGAGGCTGTGAAACAATTGATGACATGTAAGTCATATGGGTGAACAATATTGAACGTGATCCTTTAATGGCACGGGGTTCTGTGAATAAGATACACCACTCTTCTAATCAAGTGGAAAGCATATCTCCAGCTTGGAAATGTCCAAAACATTTTTTCTAACTTGTACCCAGTGTAAACAGTACACTAAAAAACATTCTCACACACAACCTGTGAAAGTCAGATACACTGGAGCTTCTTTGCATCAAACAAAACAAGGTAATAAGAGAGAGTGACTCTACTTTGCTTACTTGTGAACTGAGCCTTTAAAAGCAAGTGAAAACAAATTAGAATAAAACCAAAAACCATAATAATGTATTTTACAAACTATTAAAAATGTCAGCCCATGATCCATGCTGTGGCATTGGATATGAAAGATAAAATGAAAGGTCTCCACATAGGGGGAGAATTCAGTGTTTAAGTAAATTTCACCTCACCACTGAAGGCATGCAAATGAAAGTAATTAACCAGATCTCATTACCAAGGTTCACTCTAATTTATAGTCTTGCTTTCAGTGTTGACCTGAATCTGTTGAAGATAAAGATCAAAAAGGGAGGTCAAACTGAAAGATTCCAGCCTTTTATCCACAATCCGTTTTTCAGTAAAATTAAAATGGGACAAAAGTGCCATAGTGGATGACAGCCATTACAAGACGGCCCAAGACTCCACTGGCTCAGTCTAAAGCCATATTCCAACCCATTCTTCCCCGAATACAGTATAACCCATCACCAGTTCATTTAGCAACATGAAACAGAGTATGATTCCTCCGCAACAAAATGCCTGAATATTTTCATTTCAGCTTACACTTATTCTGTTAGGGCCAGTAACAAAACAGCTCTCCAGCGCTTTAAAATTTAACTGTTCTATTCGGGCTTTGATGACACAGCTCTTGAAGACACGATGTGTTGGGTTGCTTTTTGCTTAATAAAGTTATAAATCAAGTGTAAACGGATTATAAAAATTTCATGGTAATTCTGAACCAATTTAACAGATTCTTTTTACAAAATTGCTTCAACAGATACTACTTCCCCACACAAGGCCAGGCCTAAGAACACCACGTTGGGCATTGCACGGGAAGGCAACCAGCAGGATGCCCTAGAAGTTAAGTACTCCACCACAGACCAACCCACTTCTCACTATGGCACTCTTGAGTCCAAGGAGGCAATACCTCTGCATGCTCTGAACTACCCTTTATCCTTTCTTACCTCATCACTGCTTTCCTACAAAAGACACTCAAAGTTTTCCAAGCCTACATCTAACTTATTTTGTTATTTCCAAAGGCGATGTCTCGCTCTGACACCTGCTGCAGAAAGCGGGCGTGCAGCCAGTGCTCAGCAAAGCCTGGGATGGACACTGGAATATCCGCATCAGCCATGCTTTCATATTTCAATTTTCCTTCCACTCTACCTTTCCTGCTAAAAAAAGGCCAAAACCAAAATCACAAGCTCAAAGCCTTTTAATCGGGGAAGACATAAAAGCCTCGTTCATTCACTTGATTAAACTCAGTAGGATTCTCCCTTTGCAATCTTGACAGTGACACCTGGAATGAAATTTGTCTTAGTTTGGCTCAAACCCACAGAAAACCTGAAGTGGATCTCTAGAAATCATGCAAGACTCGTTCTGGAAGCCGTTATTTTTCATTAGAAAAATATATTGAAAGAGGGCTTTTGCTGGTCAGTTCTTGCTTTTTGCATGACTTGTTTCTATCCATTACTTCTGCAGCACAGAACGGCAAAAGATTATCAGAAAGAAACGCTGCAGTCTTTATAATCCAATGGTAATGTCAATGATCATCAAGCAAGGAGAGATTTTGCACACAGCAATCTGTGTTTTCGAGTTCAAATGTTCCAGTTCTTATTTGGAATGATTACAGGCTTGTTCCTTATGCAATTATTTGCTCTGTTAGGCCCAAATTTTCGATGCCTTTCTCAGCCATTACAGTCAGCACTTCACTTGAAATAAATCGCAATGTTGCCTAAGTAAGGAACACAGAAATCCCCTCTTAAAGCAGGTGGCATCGGCACACTTTATACATTCAAAACCTGTTCAATGTTACCAGTGATCCAGAAACAGCCAGTGTGAACCTCTGGACTCCATCTTCTCCTTTCAAGCGTGGAAGCACTACCATGACATTTTATATCTTTCAACCTTTGCTAAAGGCTTGCCATCCGCTTGACTTCTGTCCACTCTTTCCTTACCTCTGGCCAGTTCAACCACGCACCAGACAGCTACTTCCAGTACAGTGAGCTTGGTTTACACCTTTCCTTTCCCCAAAACATGGGCATCTAACTTTCTGCCCCACAGCTGAACCTTTTCATGCTTCCCCCATACACTCCACTATTCACTGCATTTCTAACACTTGTTTTTCGGCTAGTCTCTGCCGTGTGACCATGAAGCTCATCCAGTGGTCCCTACCTCGTGCTCCCCATGCAGACGAGTGATGTGGCTCCAGGATCTCAACCTCGCACCGTCATCCAGCACGTCAGACACAGCCAGCCAGCCTGGGCTGAGCTGGCACATAGCCATGACCTAAAAGTGCCTCTCCTAGGAGAGCTTCACATGGAAAGAGGTCTATCCCTTCAGCAGTACCACTGAGTCACAATCCCTTTCGCCGTGACCTGATCCCAGCATGGAATGGCACAGCCTCATGACCGGGAGTCTCTCACATCAGCCTGCTGAATTCTGAGCATCCAGCTCTCGGGTTTGGAGTGACTTGCGGGAGGCAGCATCCCTCGCTCCCTTCTCCTTTCCTTTTTGGAGCTGTGTTCAAAAACGTGAAAGGCCAGAGCCAGACGTGTTCTTGAAAAGCCCTGAATTCAATCCACGGGTTATAAAAGAAAGCCTTTATACCATTATGTAGGAAAACAAAAGAAAAAAACACTTGAAAGTATTCCTTCACTTTCCTTGGACAGAGAAAAGTAACTCACTTTGTCCCCAGGCTCCATTCAATTCTGTCAGATAGGCACTTTCTGAAAACACAGCCGCCCCATACCACACACGAACTACTGACAGAATAGGCTGTATTTAAGAAAGGAAAAACAAAGAAAAAACTTATTCCTGTTTTTTAGTGGGTTTTGAAATCACAGTCAGGCATTTTAGCTTGCAGACTCAGGTTTAAACCTGGATATCCAAACAGAAGTACAGCCCTAAAATTGGAGAGACGCTTGTGCAGCTGGCCACTGGATGAATGTGAAGAAAGGAAAACACTCGAACCCAAAGTCTGCTTCTTTGACAACAAATCCTTTATTATTTCTTTGCAAACTAACCTCTGATTGGGTGCTGGCTAGCACGTTAAGCAGCACACCCTGCATCTGCCAGCTCCAGTCAAATTAACACAGAGCCCCATGACAGTGACTAAGAGCAAGCATGGAAACTGGCCTGGATACAGAAGTGCTCGCAGTTTTTAAAGAAAGGGATAATGGGTAATTTGTAGGAGTTAGTTGTCAAATTATATTTTTTTTTTTTTTTTGTATGCAAGCTAATAATAGGCTTAAGCCTGTAACTTGCACTTGGAATAATGATTAAAGTAGCAAGCTTCAGCAGTTTTTGTCTGTAGGACTCTCAGATGAACTTCAACCACAGTCACAGCAAATCCTAAGAAATATCTTCAGAGTGGATAAATATGAATCACCGCTTTTTTAAAGCAAGAAGGATAATGCAGACTGGTAACAGTTTTTAAGATTTTTTTTAAAGAGCTAAAACCTGTCATGGTATAAAATCACCTCTGACCTACAGGAAGTCACCGGCACAGCCACTGATTAAAAGAATCTCATAAAACACATCCAGTGATGTTACATCCTTAACTCTGAATGATTTTTTGCCATTTAAGATGATAAAATGTACTATAGTTTAAATCCCCTTAACTTGTACAAATAATTTTTGAAAGTGTCTGAAAACATAAAGATCTACTTAATCTTTTTAGTGATCAATACCGCTACATTACACAGAAGACAATGCAGTAGATTTATTAAAGAAGTTAATACAGCGCTATTTGTGAGTCTGAAATGGTGACCTGCTTGGATTCATCTAAAAAGGAAATTAATACTAAGGGGTGATGCGGCAAGAGGACTGGTCAGGTAGTAAAAATTAACACCCTGAAAGAAAACAATGAATAAGTAATTTTCACTTTCATAAAACCTTGATTGATAAAGCACAGTCTGAACATCGAAACCATGCAGTGAAAGAGGCAAAAATTCAATCCTGATCCCAATTTGAGCCTTGTCCACACACCAAATTTGCATCATGGTAACAGGATTGGTTTAGGAAGAGCAAGCAACGGTGAATATGCTGAAATCATTTCAAGAGATCTTTATAGCAAACTACCTTACGCTGTACTCTTCCAGCAATTCAGTGACCATGCAAGGGCTTTTTTGCCTTTTTTAAAGATACTGGGGTTTAACATCGTTTATAAGCGAGGCTCATGTTCTGTCGGAGCTATACAGAACCAGAGTGCTGTGCACGGGGGCTCCCCAGCCACCTCCATCTGTCTTTCACCCGCCTCTAGTACAGTGGATGGTCACAGGGACTAGCTGATTTTTTGTCAATGGTTTTTCCATAAACACAGTATTCGAAGCACATGAGAAAAGGAAGCTTAAAGAGAAACAGCCACAGTGGATAACAAAAGTTTCCTCTAAAAAGAATCCTCTTCCAGAGGCAAGAACCGGGCTTTGGACAAATGCTATCATCAGATTAAGCTTTGGTTACTTTGCATAAACAAATCTATTCATCACAAAGAATCATCCCCATAATACTTAGCATTAGAAACAAAGTGTGAATCTTAGTGTGGAACTAAGTCATTATCTCTTTCAAAACACTTTTTCCATTCAGTAAAATACCCGCTGCCATTATAAATTGCTAAAGTGGAAAAAGGAGTCAGAAACAAAGGCACACAATTTTTACAGTTTTTTGTTTTGTTGCTGTTAAGTACACACGTTTTCAGTCTGCATCCAAAAGAATAATTTATGTCAGAGGAAAAGAAAATAGTAAAAAGAAAAACAAACTAGGCCTCTGTTCTTTAAAGACATTTCATAACTTCAATATTTAATTCTTATATGCAACAAACACATTTTAGACCATTGCAACAATATCCCTACTTAAGTGATTTATTTTAGCTAAATGAAAAGGTTAATTATAAGGCTTAGATAATTATGCAAAATGAAAAAATACACAAAATCTCATCATGAATCGTTAAGATGACGTCTTTATTGCAGACTAAGGAATGAACTTTGTTGTTTACATCTTACAAACAGGTATGTGTTTATTTTATGAGATTGTGCCAAAAAGAAGTTCATGATTATAGCAGTAAGGAACCACTAACATTTGTTAGAGCCTACTTTATTCACATCAGAAAGAAAAAATGAGTATAAACTAACTTCATCCTTCAAGCATAGAGGTTACTTCAAGGATGTTAAACACCAAAGAAGTGCACGTTTTCATCAGAAACTCTCTCAGTAAAGTGAATTCAGTCTATCACATGCGGAATCAAACTTAGGACTGCTTGACACCATTATGAATCAAGTAGCTGGCGTATTCCCGACTGCAACATTTTTCATCTCTATCTGAAAAACAAAGGCAAGCAAACCAGGTGGGTAACTCAAACCCTTGACGTAAATGGGTATTTTTATTTACTTATTCATGAGCTCACTTTTGTTTACTGTCCTGGTTTGAGGTAAAACAGGACCAATTTTGTTTAGT
>RSEF01000002.1:11206844-11254261 GCA_003993805.1 Himantopus leucocephalus | reverse complement strand
GGAGGACTCTGTCTGTCTGCCTGCCTTTGATCCTGATCCAGAATGCAGATCCAGAATCCAGTTCCCATCTGTCGCTGAATTCAGTCTGGGACTTCCCCAGTGCCATCCCAGTGACGTGATCGTCATCCTGTGAGCTTGATACGGTTCTGTATATATTTCATTATTTTATTTTTATTTTATCATTAATAATTCATTAAAATAGTTTAGTACCTTCTAAATTCCTAAGTCTCTTTTTCCCTCCTCTCCCTCTCCCTTTGAAGAGAGTGGGGGGGAGCATCTGTCAGTCACCCAGTGGCCGGTTCGGCCCAAACCACGACATTTACCTTTCCACGAGTATCTTCTGTCCCAAATGGGGACAGTCCCAAACGTGGCTAGTCCAGCCACATTGATTCCAGTGGGTTTTCTTCCAATTTGTTAAAGCACAGGACTCGGGTACCGCGGGGTTAGAGAAAAGCAGCTCAGGACTCAGAGAAGAGCAGCCCTGCTTAGGCCGTACACCTCAGAACACTGCCCCTTCACATGCTACAGCAGATGCTCAGCTGAAGGGCATCCATAAGAAATTCCAGCCTCCCGGTCTGGAACCATAGTAAGCCAAATGGCTACCACTGGCCCATGAAGGAAGATTGACTTATGCAGGAAACAAAGCAGGACGAGTCAGTAGTGGAAGTCTAACTGCTTTCTCACTTGGCTACAAAAGCCATAGCCCTGTACAGCGCTGAGCCCTCAGCAAGGATCATAGAAACATGGAACGGTTAGAGTTGGAAGGGACCTTAAAGATCATCTAGTTCCAACCCCCCTGCCATGGGCAGGGACACCTTCCTCTAAACCAGGTTACTCAAAGCCCCATCCAGCCTGGCCTTGAACACCTCCCGGGATGGGGCAGCCACAGCTTCTCTGGGCAACCTGTTCCAGTGTCTCACCACCCTCACAGTAAAGAATTTCTTCCTAATATCTAATCTCAATCTACCCTCTTTCAGTTTAAAACCGTTGCCCCTCGTGCTATCGCTACGCTCCCTGATAAAGAGTCCCTCCCCATCCTTCCTGCAGACCCCCTTCAGATACTGGAATGCTGCTGTAAGGTCTCCCCGCACCCTTCTCTTCTCCAGGCTGAACAACCCCAATTCTCTCAGCCTGTCCTCACAGGAGAGGTGCTCCAGCCCTCTGATCATCTTCGTGGCCCTCCTCTGGACCCGCTCTAACAGGTCCGTGTCCTTCTTATGTTGGGGGCGCACGGCAGTTTAAAACACACAGCCCTCCAAGCTACAGTGACGTTGTTTCTTAGAACATACCTACAGCTGTCATCGTTAACACAATTTCACACTGTCTCTAATCACATTTTAATTTTAAAATAACACATTTCCAATGGTGCGTTTCTATTCCTTCCCATTTTACATGGGATTTGCATTTCTTAGAAGCAACTGGCTTCTCTGGGCTCACACACTTCATCTGAGTCATACATTAAAACCTGCTCTGCTGTTAAACAGTCGTTACCTCTTAATAAGATCCAACAAGAACCAGAAATGCAAAGGCACCAAAATAAAAAGGGTAGGTTTGCATCTAATTTGATGCAGACATAAAATAACGAGCAAATATAAATGCGTCAAAAAGTAGCATTGAAAGCCACTTCTCTTCCAAGTCCTAGCTCTTATTTTGCTGCACTTGATTGCCTAGAAACTACAATAAATGAACCTTTATGAATACAATACCTAGGAAAATTATTGCAGCACAGAACAGGTCATTTGCATTCTATATTTAGCATGTATGCGTATGTTAGTGCTGACATGAAGAGCTATTAGAAATGCCTAAAAGCATCTCAACCTGAGCTTTTCCAAGTAGGTTTTTCATGGTAAAGACAAGATGAAATATGTAATACTTGACGTTTATATTTTGGAGGGGCTTACATCTCAGACTGTTCATCACAGCTTATCGCAAGTGCACTACAGGTTTTACCTTAGGGAGGAGATGGAAATATCTTGAAGCTACCAGCTTCAGAGAAATGCATAAATAACTATGTGTTTGTATTTAAGGAACAAATGGAGATATATTCCTAGGCTGGTAGATTAAAAATGCAAGATTAGAACTTGTCTCTCCTCCCTCTAGAGTGGGGAACACAAGATGACTCACTAAGGGAGAGATAAATCAGTATCACTTTTAGGAGGAAAGCGCCAAGCTTACACTGGTAAGGAAGAAGCTAAAAAATAAATGTAATTAAGCCTACAAAGTGTTGTTTTCTCCTAGCATGCACCTAAGATGTAAAGGTACTGGATCTCCACAAACTTGGGAAGATGCTTGCTTTCCATGGCAGGAGGGAGGAGGCCTGCCACGTTTCTTCTTGCCACATCTCAGACGAAGTGGGGAGGACAGCCTGTGACTCCAACCCCGTGCTGGGCTTCCCAAGAACCTGAGCTGAAGACACGAAGGTTAGGAGGCAGTATCTTGGCAGTAGTACCGTTTGTCATCCCCTGAGACAAGTGCCCTTCCCTTAAGAAACTTAAAGTTAGGGTGAAACTGCCTCACGCCAAAATAGCATGGTCTCTTAACACAGGAAAAAATCCCATGTTGTATTAATAATCACCTTAAAACCGGTCCTGAAAGAGCAGCTGATGCGTATTCTCAGCTGAAAGAAATACCAAGACATGAGCCTACATAATTATCATCGTACTAATTTCTTCAACTGTGTTTCAGGCGTTTCAGGAGAATGCAGAGAAGCAGCACAACACTGTTTGGAGGGCAGACCCCAGCAGAGCAAGCTGCCGACGCTGCAGCCTGGTCCCCTGCCATGCCTTGGAGGGCATGAATCAGAGCGGCATCTCACCGGCAAAGCGCCAGCAGAGCCCCCAGCCGCAGCAAGCCTCCCCGCGGAGGCAGAGCCCTGGCTAACCGTGCTGGGGAAGCGCTACAGATGCCCCACCAACAGGGAAGATGTCCAGAAGGGCCTAATGTTTTACGAGCTCAATCAGCACAGCAGATCAATGAGGCCTGCCTTTCCAAGCCATTCGTAAAATTAAACCTAATGTGGTGTCAGGTACATAAAGAAAACAAACAAGAGAGGGGGAAAAAAAAAAAAACCCAAGCATTTTCCCCCAATCTCTTCAGCTAAAATAATCCAAGATACTGCATAGTGTATTTACATGCTGTAAGCTGAATTTAGGCAGACATTGCTGAGATTTAGGATGATGCTATTCCTATTCTTTCAGTAGACCCTTCAACAAAAATCTGATGTCTTTTTCTCATTAGGTAACCAATTTGCATTGCTATTAGCTAGCCACACATTTCAGAAAACTTCGCCTCACATTTCAAATTCATACATCCTGCCAAAATGTATTTGAAGTGTAGGTGTAAGGAGACAAAAATACAGCCTTTTTATTTTTGAAAAGAAAGAGAAGATGAAACAGGGAAAATATGACTTAAACTGTGGAACATAGTTTATCAGGTTCATAAAAAAGGTGAAAAAATACAATATAACCAATTCTCCACAGAAATCAATTTTATTTTATAAAAAAAATCACTGCCAGATTTGCTCTTCCCATTCGCCTTCAGATTTGCTACCAGCTATGGCTCCTAAAACTAATGAAATGAGGAGGAGAAGGAAACGTTGCCACCTTACTACTTTTTATGGAAGAAGTAACACACAATATCAATCAATGTCCTCTCAAAGAAGCCCCAAGGAGCTTCCAGTCTTTTATCAGCGTGGTTTGAGTGTCCCATTGACACTGCAAGAAGTGTCTCTTCTAAGTGCACAAGGTACCTGGAGCACAGTAGTCCTTTCAACAATGGAGATGACCATGCTTCTGTCAGTGTGTTTTTGCTACAGAGTGGTGATCCTCTTGTGCTACCAAGCAGAGAGCACAGCTGCCGTCAATTTAAAGACTTTTTCTGGACTGGGACTGACAGCTTTCTAAGGGCAGTAAGTAGAAATACGTAAATGTTTGTGACTGTTGTCTGATTTAGAGTAACTGAAACTATCTTACTGCACCCATAGGAGAGGCAAAGCAACAACTGAATCATCTTGTTCCCACCCAGTCCAACCACTTGGATTATATGATTCAGAAACTGTGCTTTTTCAGGCTTTTGATTTCTGCTACCTGGAAAGGTTTATTACAGTAACACATCATGATAAAGATCCTAACAACTTGACAAAGAAATATGCAGTTGACATTGCCCACATCTTACTTCAATCACTTTGCGTTCACTTAGAACATCTGGATATGAATATACGAGCACCTATAAAGTACGGACAAGAACCTTCCCACTCTGACAGGCAAAGCTTCAATTTAAAATTTCCATAAGGATTTTCTCACTGCACTGCGATCCTGAATAAACATCTCTCAGAGCATTCCACTACTAACTTCAGAAAGTATCATAAATACTTTACCAATGAACTAGTTACCAAATGTTCACCACCACAGTATCTGAGAAGAGTAGTCATTAGCGGAATTTCTATTTGCAATATTATACTGAGCTAGCAAATGGAAAAAAATACCACAAACAAAACAAGCCCTGCTCCTGAAGGAAGTCTACAGCTCAGGCAAGAATTAAGAACATGTTTACGAAGGCTGTCTATCCACATACCTTTCCAGGAAAGTAACCTTTTTTGTGAAATATGTGATTCCTGTTTATGCTGTACATTCAGTGAGGATGCCGGCTTCAGAAAGAAATGGTAGATTCGGTAAGGTACAGCAAGAGGATTGCAAGAGCTCATTCTGCCTATCTGGTTTGATCTGCTTAGAGTTCCTAAGACACAGGGCATTTTGTCATTCTGAAGTTAGGAGTAGGAGCCATGTCCATTTTCCATAGGGAAAAAAAAAACCCAAGAAAAAAAATTGTATCATGTACTTAATGACTAATTAAGGTAACAAACTGAAGGAATTTTCACACATCATTGGGCTAAGGACCTTTTACAGAATAATCCCTGAAAGTTTCATTTGGAATCACTACAGAATTGTATCATCATTTTAGAAAGAGTGTAACTGGGAATATGTATGTAATTGGTAACAGCTTCAATGCCTGTTGGTAAATAATGGACTTACAGTTTTTCCTAACTACTACACTTTGTGCTATAAGGAAACCCCCTGTTCATTTCTGAATGATTTGGGTAGAGTCACTGAACATCCATCCTTTGGTAGCATTTGTACCAACAGAAGTGGTATGTAGCAACATATGCAACCATTCCTCACTGATCTTAGGGGAAAAAAAAAAAAAGATTACAGGCCCAAGTTATTGTTACAGTCTCCTATTTACAAGAAAGCAAAGGGAACTATTTCAGAGTTGCAGCCTGGTGAAATAGCCCTATCACCCTTATTATTAGCTACACACACGGATCTGGCTTGGAGTACTTCCATTTTCTCCAGTGACACTCGGACTGCCAGAGACTGAACCCCCAGTAGCACAGTAGCTGCTGCTGGGAAGGCCAGTTCTGAAGAGTACTATCCAAATGGCATTAAGACTTGACTTATCTCTCCTGGTTTAATATTTACTCTCAGGTGAGAAGAGAATGGATGGAATTTTAAATAAAACATTAGGACAGCACCACCGAGCTGCAGACACTGCAATTCTAGATGCATACTAACAGCACTGTACGTATCTGGAAAAAGACTGTGTGTTCTCCAGCCTTCCCCTCCTGTTCTGCATAAATGTAAAATATCTATGGAATTCTAAAACTTTGTAGTTTACTTATTTTAAGACAAGTGAATTCAAGGTCTAATCTTATGTTTCAAGTAAGATATTTTTGGAGGCAGAAAACTAGAACTGCATAGTAAGCTAATTCATCACTATGCAACGTACAGAAGAAGGTAATAAAAGGAGGCAAACTGCTCTGCAAGCCTGTTCTCTGCTCTCTTTGTTCTAGCATCCCTACCCTCTCTGTATAGCCCATTACACAGTGTTTTACTCCCATATACACTAGGGTGGACTGGGAGTTCCTCAAGCCACAGACCAGAACTCCAAAACTAACTATCAAGGCAGTGCAAACCTGCAGTGCACGCTGTGGAGAGTGGTCGAAAGTGAATGCAAAAGGTATGGAGGATCACCACCTGCTACTGTTGCTGTATGCCTTCAGAGAGCAAGACCAAACACCTCTTGGGAGTAAGAGCTGCAGACAACTCAAGAAGGGATGCAAGCTGTGGATCCAGTGGGAGTGAGGCATCTTTGTATCCCCATGACTGCAGAAACCAGCTCTACAGAGGAACTGGAATTTCAGATGTACTATTTTGTTTAACCAAAACCAAACACTATTATTTAATCAATAAAGAACACTATCTGTGGGGTAAGATAAAGCCCAAGTAATCAGTATACAGGATTTCTGCATTTCTTTTTAGGTCACATGTAAAGGCAACTTTGTCTCGTGCATGACCAAGTTGCATGTGAAGGTAGATGGCTCCAGTTCTGCACTCAGTGACAGGGCTCAAGCACCCACAAATGGCATGCTGTCATGCCCACCGGCCTCCAGAGGTTTCTCTCTGGGTTTGCTCGTAAGGCTATGTCCACCAGTGAAGCAAGACACCAGCATTTCCCTACAACCGAGAGCACTGCAGGGGCACACAGCGGTAACAACGCAATGGGAACTGGGCCAGGTTAATAAAGTGCTTAATTCTCAACTGGACAAAATGATATTTTGCAGGAGATACTCTACAGGTTACCAGGTTTTTGTTATGTTCAAATTCAAGTATCTGTTATACTCTTTGTAATCACACACTAGAGTCATTTGTTTGCTTGAGCGCACAAACAGCAAAGCTGTTAACTAAATTAAGAAGTTGTAAAACAGTATAAAAGGCAATAGGAAGAATATAAGAAGAGAGTAGTTTTACTATCTCTGAATTACAAATGCATCCTGTGGTTTTTTACCATAAACAAAAATTAAATTCAGCCTAGAATCTACCCTTTATTTATTGGTTGATGTCTTGATTTATTCACAAAAGGTACTGTGCTTAAACAAACAGTCTGCTTCTGCAGTCATCAGAGATAACCAAATTAGCTATAGGGCGGTAGCTTCAAGGCACTAGTCTCTGTAACTTAAACTTACATACAAATTTTGCTGAAGGAGTTAAGTTTCATTAACAATCCACAGTAACACCACACACAAACCCAAGGCCACAAAGATGAGGCAACTGGGAATTGCAATGTATTTCCTAAACACAAGGCAGAGGATCCTTACGGCAAGCTCAAAATTAACTAAAACAGTGCCAGTCTCACCCATCTTATTTGTAGAGAACAGCCTCTTAACAAAAGAAATCATGTTATGTCCTTTGCTCCTTTGTGAAAGCACTAAGGTGGGAAAATGGAGCACAAACCTGAAAACGGCTTCACCAGTAATAATACTTTTAAGCATTAAAATGCAACTCCCAGAGCTTCCATTCTGTCAGATAGTAAGTCGACATTAAACATTACCAGTTATCTCTGTAGGAAATGCTAAAGAGTAAACTAGAAACTCAGGTTCAGTCTGAAAATAAGAAAAGGAATCATAGAGAGTGCAATAATTCAAATGCCTGATTTCTCCTTACAGTATAAAGAGACATCAAAGCTGAGATTCACGAAGAGTTAGGAGGAAAATTAAGCTCCATGATAAAGGTAAGATATTCCCACGCATCCAATAAGCAACTGACCCATTTCCTACCCAAGACCCTCATATACCGAGCTCTTCCTCTCTTATCAAGGGACAAGTCACAGCACCCCTGCAAACCCCTGGCAATGCTGCCGAGGGCCGGAGCGGTACCCTCATTCCGTTCTGCGCACAAGGAACTCGGTCTCAGAGCTGTATGCAACAGAAACTCAATGTGAGGCTTCTCCAGCCTAGGTTAACTTACTCTGCAGGGAAAACCCCTCCTGGTTAAGGAGACCTGTTACAACACCACACGAAGCTTCTTGCATCGTGTTATCTGAGGGTTAAGATCTCTCGGCAATGCAGGTCACTTCAGTTTGCAATTCAACCCCTTTGCCAGGACAGATTTATTTCCTAGCTAACACCAATTAACCCAGTTAAAACAGAATTAATCCATTATTGGGGAGGAATAAAAAGAAAACAAAATACCCTCAAGCGTTTTATTCTGGGATGAAGTCCTACAAGGCGAAAACGCAGGATGCACCAGAGCGTGACAGCATCAGAGGGAAGGAGGCCAAAACATTAGCCATGGCATATTGGTTTAGAAAGACGGGTTATGATAATTGCTTTTATACAGACACTTTGGCATAATACTATTTGAGATTAATGAATAGAGATAAGATTTGACAGTATCAGTTCCACCTGTTGCCCCGCCGTGGCTCAAACACGCATTTAGAAGAAGCGGCCTCTAAATGTAGCAAGCACCAAGGGGAAAACAGACTCCCGCGGCCCTAAACCTGCCAGAAACTAGATGCGGATGGAAAATTGATCTTCTGTCCTTCATCTGTTTGACTGAAGGTAGAAATTGACTTCCTGCAAGTTATTAATTAAACTTACCGAGCAAAAATTAATCCTTTGTGTGTGGCTATCACATTATCTTTCATTATTCAGAAGACTGAAATCATACTGTTCTAACTCACTTCACCTTCATTTCCTCAGCTCTGGAAGGGGCAGTACTGAAGCGCTACTCACATCAGGCTAAGCCATTAACAGTGGCATCAATTATTGCTACTATTTTTGCTTCTGGGTTAATTCCTCCCAGACTCAAGGTCCAGCTTTCTTAAAAGCAGCCATTCATTAAAGAAATTCAGACAAAGCAAAAGGGACTTCACTCATGAGGTAAATACAAACGAAGCACAGACCAGCATTTGGACCATGTCATCTGTAATGAATGAAATAACAGAAGGAGCTTCAAAAATAGGAGTGCAATAGACGACTGCTAAGGACTCATCCTGGCAGCAGTTGTTGACCGCGTTGGAAAATGCCAAGTGCATCTTGCTACCTCCACCCCGGATGCCGCCAGGGCAGCTGCCACCGCAGAGGGAACTGTGTGTGGCCAAGTGCTGGTACCAACCCTGGGTGGGAGGGGGAGGCTTGGGCTGGAGCTGCTGCTCCGAAAGCCCTTCCCCAGCAAGAGGTGTTCACAGCCCCCAACATCTGTACCGTGTAGAAGGATGGGAAAGTCATCACCAAGGTGATGTCTAGAAAAAATGGCCAAGCTTTTCAGAGATGAAAATCATAACCAGTCCATCCTACACCACCTATGAAAATGTTCTCAAGTACCATGAGCAACACTAGCTTAAAACTACAGCAGACACAGGAACATGCACATTATAGGAACTGCTTATATAGCCTCACTGTTGGAAAAGGTGGCTGTTACCATCCCACCTCTCAAGGAGATAATTACACTCATTACTACCAGCCACTGAAAACAGCTCGCTTGCTTGAGCGTAAGAGAGACATCTCAATATTACAATTTCAGTATAAAGAATCCTCTGCCTGGACATTTCCAAGTGACCGAAGACTCTACAGGCTCAGCTCTGCTCTGTATTTCATGAGGAACAAAATATCTGAGAGCAGATTTTCACATGTTCCCCATTTGTCCATACACAGCTTCACGCATGCACCCTACAAATAACGGCATGCCAATCACTCGTGCTTGCAAACATTTCTTTTCTGCTGGAACAAGCAGGCTACATGCTGCTACCTTTTCTGTGCGTTGGCGAGCGTATAGAAAATTTAACACCGTAAAAACATATCCTTCAGATTAGAAAACAGACTGCAATAAAGGAAGAACTGAATTGGCCGATTATCTCAATATGTGGTTTTAATTACCTCTAACTCATGGCAGTCTGTTCATTTCCATCTTTCAGATGAGACCTGAAATATCCATACCCTGTGTGCCTGCCTTGGACAAAGAAGATAGCTTGGGGCTTTTTGGAAAAAAAACAGATTCCTGCCTCGTTGTCCTTGGCTGCTACAGTCCTCTGAGGTGGCTGCAATTCAGCAAAGCGATAGGCTTGCAGCCTGGGAATCAGGATGGAAATTGTTAGATGAATGCAAATATTGTTCCAGATCTTTTCTTAAAGAATTAGCAAAACAACGCACAGAAACCTACCAAAAAGCACCTGTCTATTCACCAACCCTTAAAAATGAAACGAGGTTCTAATTAAGGACCAGTAAGTCACCAAGAAAAAAGAAAATCTGACAATAGTAGCCAAAAAAACCCTAATTCATCTTTAGATGAAATATATCAAACGACTATACTATAATTTAAAACAAAGTTACCTAAAAAGGAACCAAAGGAATAAAGGGAAGATAGTATAATTTAAAATGGGTTTGGGGGGAGTCAAGAGAAAAGTGGTGAAAATGGAAGACGAGGTGTAAGACCCTAGCCACGGGGGCTGATTAGAGTTTATTGTTGACTGAAATCCCAGTTTGTTTTAAGAAAAATGCATAATTACAGTCTGAATGTGTCTGGCTCTTTGTAGGGCATCCAGAGAGGATTAATCTTCTGCCCCACCTCCTTTAACACAGTAGCCACAATCTGGCCCTTCAAGTCTGACTACCGCAACACACCAATCCATTTTTATGGGAAGCGGCAGCTTCGAAATTACATTTCATGGCATCTTCTTACTTCAAATACAACAAACAGTCCATTAGCTATGCCACACTTATAAGAACACCAATTCTGAAGCACCAGGATTAAATACAAAAGGTCAGACACCATTGTTTTAGGCACGTGAATTAAGTGTTTTAATTTACTGGTAAGGCACCGCTGCAGCTTACAGCCAAAGCACGGGATGGAACCTTATAGTATATCTGAAATCCTGTCATTTTAACCAAGTTGTCACTTCATCCTACAGCTAATCAGCTTCCTCAAATGCATCCCAACTATCTACCGCATTTGCAGAAGCCCGAATCCTTTGCCTTCACTTGTTCTCCCAAGAACCCTCTCCCAAGCCACAAGCCTGGGGATGAGGACAGGTGCAAAGTAAGTCCATTACTTAAGAAAGGAAAATCACTTCTAATTACCAGCATGCAGACTTAGCTGCAGAAATACATCGGCCTGTAATTTTGATCTTTGCCTGAAGGTACGCTCGGCACCAGGGCAGCCTTTAGCAACACCAGGCTGGTTTCGACTGGAGGGTGGCAGGAGGCGGACACCAGCGGGGTTTCGCAGGCGGGGAGAGCAGAACGGGCTCCGGCTCAGCCTCAGCCCGGCAGGGACAGGCGCCCCGTCCTGGCAGGGGACCCCACCTATGGAAACGTTTAAACCACCTGAAGATCTGCCCAATCAAATCAGCTCCAACTCAGTGGAAATAAATCTTGAATTCAGTACTAAAAGCCAACTCTTATTTCCTCCTTGCTGGGAGAAGGATTTGTGCACCGTTTCATCTGAACTGGTTAGTCACACACCAGGAGGTAACACTGGAGAAGGGGGGGAAAAAAAATAAAAGATACAAGAAACAATGAACAGTTCTAAATAAATCAGTGTGGTTTCACAGAACGCCGGCAGCCAGTGAGAGGATTCAGAGCAGCAGGCAAAGTCATGGGCTCCAGGCTCAGCTTTACCCTAACTGAGAAGTTTGTTTGGAAACAAACTGGCAAATCTAGTGGCCCCTCTGTTCTGACCTTATCATGTTTTGACTAAAAGGTTGTTTTCAAAGGATGAGCAAGTTCCCAGCACAACTTCATTAAACTCTCTGCCATCATTTTCATGAAAAAAGTGCACAAATGGTCACCCTACAATTCTGTTTCTTTGTAGTAAGTCTATTACAGAAACAGTTTCTTCACATTAAATATTGGCAGGGCAGTTCTCAAAGAATCAGTAGCCAAACATTGTACTTAACATCTGCCATTTTAATAACTATCTCTACTGCTACTGAACAGGCTATTTGATTTAATAGACAGTTGTAAAATTCTAATAAATCTTGTGACTGGCATACCATCTCTCTCTATTTTATCTCATTTTAGGTTCCTTGTTTACTACAATTTTGCAGAAATGGTAGCTTTAAGTTTTAAAAAAACAGAAGAGTGTTTGAACTTGAAAAAATTAAGATATACGCTCCACAGTTTCAAGACAAGATAACAAGCACCTCCATTCACGATGGTAACTGACTGTTCCTATTCTGCAGGACACTTCCATAGCTAACCACCCACCCTCTCCTCTTTTTAAATAAGGCTGCAGCTGGTCTCTAAGAGGTTCTAAATTAAGGAAGGAATGCAATACAAAACGCACGAGCATGAATTCAGATCTCTCCACACCCACTGAAACACATCAGAGAAACAAAAGGACAGTACAGCACGGGATGGAGGAGTCAGCACTTGCGCTACGTGATACTAATCTTACAAAGCAACTGCTAAATGTGTTTTCAGGAGTTAACTAGTGTACCTCGACAACTCTTAATCATCTTTAATTGGTAAGAAACCTGGAATATTAAATAATACATACTCTAAATTACAGCTTGTGTTCTTTCACAGAGCAATAAGGTATTATAAAAATTCAACAGAATCAGAGCTGGAGATTGCAAATGATGCTGATAAACATATTTGTAAATAACATGAAATAAAATAAGGATAAACAAAAAGAAGATAAGAGAAAATAGTCTTTTAAAAGACTGTGGTCTCAAAGAGAAGAAAAGTGGAACAATGTTCAGAAATAGACAATATTTACCTTAGAATATCTTTGCATGTTGGAAGTTAAAGATCAGAGCAATGCACGTCTACTCCATTGAAGGCCAAACCCAGCAACCAACATCCAGTTTCCCTACTACTTGTGTGCTCGGGGTTTTATTTCTCAACTCCAGGAGTAAAACAAAGCCTCCTCAAAGTGAAGTGAAAAGGCTTTGTACCTCCTGTGCATACTGTCACATATACAACAGACACCTCTGGGTTTCTCACGCTTCCATTCCAGCCAGACGCAGGACACAGACAAGTAGATAGTCTTAACGTGATGGAATGTGGAGCAAAGTACTTTATTAGCCACTTATCAACTGACCACCTACATTAACCTCACAGGCTGAGCCTGTGATCCCATTTACCTCCCTCGGGTGCTAACCTCCCTTTCACTTCCATCTTGCATTCATTGTAGGCTTCCATTTCTCGACCCCTCCTCCTCTTGCTGTTACATGTCCCCTGTTTCACTAGTAGCCCGTGTTTTTGCACTCGTGGTTAGCCATGGTTCAGCAAGACTTCCCACCTCAGCCACTCCTACAGCTCACCCTGTCCCCTTTACTGCGGTGACACTCCCGTCACAGAGCCATGCTGCTAACGGGACCAAGAACAGGTCCAGCTACAAAACGCTTCCGCAAACTTTTCAAGCCAGGTCAATGCCCTGGCACAGAGGCAGGGACGGCACAGCAGCGAGTGCCTGGGAAAAGGCAACGGCAGGAATCCCTGCAGAAAGCGAGCCTGCCATCGAACGGCAGCCTTAAGCCTTAAGGTCTCTTGCCTACTCCCACCCTCCCAGTGCTCTCGCCACGACCGTCACCCCCGCCTGGCAGCACCGGCAGCTCCTGCAGGAGTTCCTCATCCTCCATGGCCTCAACATGTTTCCCTCAGCTCTTTCCCAGCAGCGACATGCGCAGGGCACCCCAGCTCAAACCTCTGCCCCAAGAACTCCCATTGAAACGCTGCGGCTTAAATACCAGATTTTAAAGCTTTTTAACTCACGCATTTTGTTCATGAAAGAGATGGCAGCTAATATATACTTAGATGAAATCTGGATAGGAATACTCTCACGTTCTTCACACTAGCATATATCCAAAGCATCATTTATTTCTGTGCATATATGAACAGATAAAGGATGAAGGATGAGAAGAATGTGGTCATTTTTTTAAAAAATCCTATTAAAAAATGACCTAGTGAAAAATTCCCAACTTACTAAGCCATTATACAGTCTGACTCAATAATTTTGAGCTATATTGATTTAATGGTATTACTTGGAGCTAAAACTAACTGGTATGCTATTATGCATTTACAGAAAATAAAGGAACTAGAAATCTAGTAGTACAGGTTAATCAAACTGTCAACAAACCTCCTTTGCTGTATAGCATAATCCACGCAGCAATCTCAGAATACATTATTGAGCATTTTATAACCCAAATAAACTTAGCAGGTTTTATTTTATAAATAAAACACTGTCACCTCTAAGGCACTACACTATTACTTTTGAGGACAAGAGAGAAGAAAAAAGCCTCAATCAGAGTTGGAATTTTGACTTGAGATGCTGCTGCACGTGCTCAAACTCTGCCAGAGTTCAGGGAGATCCCAGATGTTAAGAGCAAAGCCCAGAGCCCCTTCTGTGAGATGAGATGAGCAGGACCTCAGCTAAAACTTCACCGCTTACACCCGCATCCTAAATGCCAGGCTGCTCCAGATCACCGCTGTGCCGCAACGCGCAGGCAATGGGGCCAACCAGACCTGGGTGGAAATTTCAAAAGCTCATTTTATTTGTTTTTCCTGATGAAGTTATATAGAAAACCCCAAATTCCATTCAGAAAAGAGGGAGCGGGAACACCACCGGGTTAAACCCAACCTCACTCACACGGCTGCCCTAACACTTACACGGGCCCAACATGTCCTACACCAGAAGTTACAGCTGAGGTGTAAGAAAGTAAGAAATTGAAGGATCCTGGTGTCAAAAGTTGTCAAAAAAGCCTCGGCCTGCTCCGAGGCATTTCAAAGATGTACAGGTCTTTGCAACCATTACAACTCTGACTTATTCACACACATAACTTCAACTGAAATGGGGTCTGACCCCAGAGGAGAGAAGCTGGTAGTCTCTAAAGAGGTGGTTTCAAATATCTTGCTGCAGACTATGGGGGCTGCTTTTATAACCTCTCCGGTCTCGTTCACACTGCTTAACAACAAAATTGCGATGCTAAGCATCGCATGGGCCATGAATCATAGTGTGGTAGCAGTTATTCAAACAGAAAATGCATGACATACTGATTCAACATGATGAACGGGGTACATCTCTGTCCTATAAGGTAACTTAAATTATTAGTTTAAATTAAACTTTACCCTCAAGGCAGTGGGCTTGCATTCAAATTGCAGATAATAACACAGGCCCTGGTTCAAGCGCCACTGAAATCAGTGGAAAGATTCAGAAATGCTTCCAAAGGCTTTGGATTGAGCTCACGAACGCAGGGTCCCGTGTGCGCCCACTCATCACCCACCGGCACTCTGCGGGAAGGACAGCAGAAAGAAGGGACTCCAAAGGACTCCAGTCACACAGCATGGCTCCAGGCCCCAGCAAATAGCCACCCAGGCTACAGAACAGCCAGTATCTGACCCCTCTTTTGTCTGTTGAAGCATGTGTTTCTGCACTCCTTACTTGGAATTACTAAGAACAGAAAGGGTACCGCCATCTAATTTCATGCACTTCGACACACAATACCAAACACTTCGGCAAATTCTTACCTCCCACCATACAACTCTAATTTCACTTTCAAAGTTCACCTCCACAGAAGCTGTCCAAATCTTACGTCTCCCGAAAGTCAGTAATGCCTGGCAACATCAGATCACAGGAAACCTTCTCCCAAAATCCCTAATACACACACGAAAACCCTGCCGATACTCTACATAAGTTGGAATTAAATCTATCCTATGGGATAAACTGCAATATCTTAATATTTAATATATGAAGTATTGTTCCACTGTCACTTTAAAGTGGTCTAAACATCAAAGTGGAAGGTACCATCCCAACTACATATTTTGTCGTTAAAATTATCTAATCCTCCTACAGTAGTATCACCCAGAGACCTCAACTGACACGCTGCATTCTGTACCTTCTGCAGCAAAAGAAAGACAGAATGGAAAATAACAAACATGAAAATGTGTTGCTAGGATAAGACATCATGGAAACCAAATGCACTGCACTTAAATAGTGTGACATTCTGTATGCGCTCTAACACACAGAAATACTTAATTTCCCCCAAAGTTTAATCTTTTCCCTTTGGTGGATTTAGATTCAATTTCTTTTCTTTTTTTTTATAGCTTACCTGAGTTTAAATCTGAAATGTGTTAACCAAAAATTGTCTTAGATTTTAATCTACAGCACTCAATAAGGATGATAGGATGGTATGGATCCAATTTGGGCAGATTTTCTCTGCTAGAGTCTTGCAAAAACTATATCCCCAAATGTCATGCGAATTATCGTTTTGTATCAGATGCATCTCTCTTCCCTCACCCTGTAAGCTTGCGAAGCCCCAAGGACATTCTGAAGCAATGAAAATTTAGTTGTTGTGCAGAGCCTCAGGGGGCTTTTCTATTGATGTCCCCGGAGAGCAGCAAGCTAAGGTGGTATCGCAAATACCGAATTCAAAGAAAAAGTTTTCAAGAGAGATAATTTTTCAGCAACACATTTCAGGCACAGCCTATGGTTTTCTTGCTTCTGTAAAAAAAAAAAAAAAATCCATTAAAGGTTCAAAAAAATTGCCAGTCTTTCAAAGATTAAATTCTGTCTGCAGACTTGAAATTACGACGGGTTTCTAAACAGTAAGCCACTGTTTGCTAGCTACATCAACAGAATATAAAAAAGGCACACTGCCACTTTGTAAGAGTACATCCCACTATGAAGCCACACATGCAGTATACAGTATTTTCAGGATGCTTGCCCATTTTGAAAGCAACCCACAAAATGAAGTTCTATGGCCACAGAATACCTGAGCACAGTCTCCAAAAAGTCATGCTGTCACTTCCCAGCTAGGGTGCTACATTTTTAACATTAACTAAATACATTTCATCACTGTGAAAGTGCAAAGATGACACCATCACAGCATCTTCCCATAGCGTGATCACTATAATATTTTCCTCTTGCCATAATAATAATAATAGTAGTAGTAGTAGCACGAGTTACTGTGCTTGTTAGAATTTGGGTGGCAGGCACTTCATAATGTCAAAAAGATCCCTATTCCTTCACCTGTTGCCATCTGAGGAAGCACCAAAAGTGTCATTACGATGTAACCTAAAGTATTCCTTTAAGAATTCAGGCTGTGATTAGGGAAAAAGAAGCTGGGGCTGCGTATCTAGATGGTGCCTTCATACTAATGCGTACTATTTGCATGCATTTCAAAACAAGCTTTTTACTTGGCCAGAATACTGGGTAAAACTGTCCTTGTGCAGAACACGTATCTTTTGAAAAACAAACATCTTCTAGACAGGACAAGATATTATTTCAAAGAAGTATACCATAAGAATCAATGGATTTACGCATGACTTTGGGAACAGGATAAGGTCTCACAGCCACAGGCTTGCAGCTTGCAGAATTAAATGTATTAGGAGAGCAGGAAGCAGGACGGAGAAGGATTTCACGGTAAGTCCTTCATTAGTCCTGGCAGTATCTTCGAATTGGTCTGCAGAAGTTTCTTCAATATATTAGTATGTTTTTATATGGCTTAAATATATCCAAGAGCAGCAGTTTCATGACCTCTTCTAATCAAGCTCATTTTGGGAAACATTCAAAGCAGGAGTGGAAACAAATGAGCTGGAGTTAGAGCACACCTTAAAGACAACTACAGTCTATCCCAGAATGCAAAAACTCCGTTGAAGTTTGAGATTTTCCTTTGGAATAATTGTCAGGTATTATCACCTTTTTAATTGGAAAGACGACTGCAAGTCTGACTATTTGCTGTCAGAATTTCAGCGTTTCTGCAGCCTCCAAGAGCTAAAAAGGGCATTCTTTGATCTGGTTAATATGGAAATAAGGGCACAGAGAGTACTTTCTTTAAAGAAAAACAGCTGTATCAATAAAAACTATTTGTGAAAGGGCTGAACAATTTTCTGAACAAAATTACATTTAAGTTCTTTAAGTTGAAAAGGGAGAAACCCCTCTAGTTTAACAGATACTGCAGAATCCTCCCTCTGATGAGCGATCACTTACAGACACGGGAGCAGTTTGCCCACACTTTCCATCTACTCCCCGTGCCCAGAGTTCTGCCACATCTCCTGGGGGAGGTCCCCTACCAACACCGAATGACAGCAGAACACCTTACGTGAAAGATCTGCAGGCATCTAACGTCAGTGTGGAAGGTCCCTCAGGAAAAAAAGGTACAAAGTACCCTTACTGGCACAAGTGGGGAAGAAGAACTCTCAGGACAAAGCCCAGCAGAAAGCGGGAAGCAGCACTTGCTTTCTTACCAAATGCTGCCTGGGGAGATTTCTAAGCAGTTCTTTCATTCTTCACAGCTGTGGCCTGGGTCTGTTGCTAATAAGAGCCTTCCCAACACCTAACCCATGGTGCTCCTGTGCCGATGAAAGCAAGAGGAATGTGGGAAGAGGAGGGATGCCAGCTCACTAGTGGCGCTCACCGAACCATGGGAAAAGGGCTACGATGGAAGGAGCCAGATGGGTGGTGCATTGCAAACCCGTGATGCCTGGAAGAGAGCCTCCGTGCTGTGATGATGGATCAGCAGAGAAGCTGGCAACCAGCGAGCGCTTCCAGGGTCAGTAAGGCAATCAGTCTGTCATCCCGGTTTCTGCTACCCACCGCAGCTCCCCTCTGCTTCTGGAGCCCCTCCGAGCAGCGGTTATGGGCACAGCCCTCGCGCAGCAGCGCCCGGAGCGTAGTGCTCTCCACACCTCACTCTAGCAAGGATGGATCAGTCTTTGTCAACTTCAATGATGATAACGAAGCAAAGAGAAGAGAGCGAGAACGCTCTGATGTTAGAATTAGTTAATTTGTTAAGCCGCACTAGCAAGGCCCTTCTTACTAACAAGGATCTGGAGTGTTTCTTAGACAGCTTTTCTTTGTTTAAAGCTTTGTTTCCTGGATGTGAGAAACTAGCAGGTAAAAAAAGACTATAAATAACTGTTCAAGACATTAACTCTTTTCTCCCCTGCTGTTTTGAAAAGCAATGCAAGCTATAAACTATCCTATAAGCGTATCTTGAGCTTCCTGTGCCAACTTCAGCGTGGAGCAAAGCCTTGCACAGTGCAATAGCACCAGTTTCCCATTCCCATTTTGGCCATGGATATAGTTTTAGTCTCAAGTTTGCTCTTTTATTAGGTCTTTGCTCCAATTATCTTAATGTGACTCATTTTATATTGTTTATATTTACTGTACATTATTGTGTTGTATTGTTCACACGCTTTTAGGGCACAGCGTGTGAAATATTGCTCTACGCAACACAGCATTTCCACTTGCTTTTGCAATTGTAGTCAGAAAATACTACCAGGCTACAACACTATTCTGAAGCCGTGTACTTCCTTGCACAGACAGTGTAACAGATATGAGTTTATGGCACGTTAATTATAATTTTACCTTTGATTTTACTCAACGTTTCCTTTCTCATTACAAAAGATTCTGCACTCGTAATTAATTGACCATATGTATTTATGCACCACATACATATTATACCCACCACCACTTCAAAGATTACTGCTAAAACCCCACAGTATTAATAAAAGTAGTCACACTTGACATAAAAAAGAAGAGCTACGTATTACTTAACAAACAGTGAGATCACAGGCCTCCATCTGGCCAAAAAGCATGTCATAACAAAAAGTAACAGCTGGAACTTCTACTGTGGAGCTCTGTTACGCCTTTTTTTGTTTTTCCATACATATGTATTTAGCACTTTCCAAACTCATCTTAGCAAGAATTTTTAAGATGAATAGCATCATCAGTTGTACCAAACACACACTGCTTAACTACTTTTACTGTGTATTTCAAGTGCTTTTATTGTATCTTTCAGTATCATTTTATTCACATCAGTCAATCTGCCTGCTAATAGCCACTTGTTAGGAGTCGTTAAGCTACTTATCAGCCAAGGCACAAGTTACCCGCTGACACAGTTCCAGTCCGCCCGGACAGAAAAGGCAACACCAGCAACGAGGCAGCCAATCCAGAGATGGGCAGATTTTTATAGATCTAGTAATTTTAAGTAAATAAAACCCAGAAAAACAGATTTGCAAGCCCTGGTCTTCAACCACAGTAGCAGACGTTTACTGTAACCGATGTTTAGAGATTGAGATCTACAAAATGCTGGTAATGATACTTCCTTAAGTCTCCCCTGGAGTAAAAATACAGAACAAGCAAGCGGAGAGAAACATACCAATGGTGTTAATGTATTCATCTTCAAAAACAAATGCATTATAATTCCGTCCGTGTGATAAGGCAGCTAGAAAAACATCTCTAGGATAATGATCCATTCAGTGATATTCTCACATTGATATGCTTCTGTCATTTTGACTATTTTTTTTTAGTTGGTAAAAAAATCGATAGTAAAACAAGTAACAATTTGCTCTGAGTATTTTCTAGGCTATTCAGTTGAGATTTAGTAATACTCATATTCTAGCATAAGAAAATGCTTTTGCCTTTGAACCACACTTCTGCTGCGTACATTATGGTGCATACAGCACCCTGCATGGCTCCCAGGCTCCCAGCGAGAAACGCCTGTGCAAGCAGCAGTAAACCTGACCAAATTCGCATCCACTTCTCTCTGCTGTTACCCACCAAACCACTGGAATTAAACCCTGGCTCCACAGGAATGAACAAAAGCTTTGCCTTGACTCTGTCTGGGTTAAGACTCACTCAGAAGTTTCAGCTGGGGAAAAACGTGGTCTATAAATCTTGTCTGGAAGGGAGACAGAATATTTACATAATTCCATCCTATTAGTGCCTGAGCCCTTGCACTCACCAAAAGCAAGGATGCTCCCAACAAGAATAACAAAAGAAAAATAGTTCAGTCACCATCTCACAGATTTTGAAAGCTTCACATTGATTTATCACCCAAAGAATGAGAAAAGAGCATCTATACCATCTCCTCACCTATCCAAAGGTAATACTTAGGAATATGACAAATGTACCTCTGACTTTGTTTCACACTTGACAAAACCAGCATCTTCTTAAGCTGCCTGTTGATATAAGCTATTTACAATATTGGACACAATCATCTTTAAGGCTCCAATTATCTAGTCATCAGACCACAATATGTCTGCAGTAAGACTGAAAACAGACATTGATGTTCAACCTACTTAGAAGTAGTTTGCATAAGAAGCACATCACTGCTTTAACATGGGCAATAAGTTACCATTTTTCTACAATATTACTTTGTTAGTGTCCGATAGACCTAGATTAAAAATATAAATACAATATAATTTCAAAATACAATTAAAATTTACCCATACTTCTCATTCTTCTAGCAAAATCCACAAATGTGAACTAGATATAATGCCTCAAGGTCAAACAGATTTTTTACAAAACATTTTAAGCCAACAGAGTCATAGTAGACTTATAAAATCAATAAGACGTATAAAGCTGATTGCAACCTTATAAAAAGCCTCAAGTCTTTAGCCTGGGTGACACAAATACAGCATTTCACACTCTAAGCAATTTCCCAGCAATGTAGGCCAGTCTACCTTTGCACTATGAAGGGGGTTTTGCGTCTCTAGACTACATGTAACTGCAGTGCTTATTTAGGATGCAGACAACTTCCTCAGGCACCCTGCAAGATCAAGAGTAACGACTCATGGCTGCTAATGAGCAATGTCAAACACGGGTCCCCCCACACCTCATGCAGGAAACTGCCAGGCTTTGCTTTGAGGATGGGATGAAATTATTTGTAGCACTGTGACATAAAGCATCTGTGAAGCCAATTAAAACACACACGCAAAAAATAAAAATTAAAAAAAAAAAATCAGTCAGCAACAGAATATATGACTAAGAGAATACTTGAAATATTCTCTGAGAAATATAGTAAGAGAATTTTCCAGTAACAGCTCCTCACTGTTTCTTGGTATTTCTCTCCTAGGTAAAAGCAAATAAAATGAAAATGAAAGGTTTCTCTTTTGGGGAAAAGGATGCAAGGAACAATAACTTAACAGAAGGGGGTTTTTTATAGTATCTGATGTAAATATTCAATCTCAAAACCTTTGTTCCCCAGTCAACCATTTCTGAAGACCTTTCCAATACTCCAGGTAAGATGGCAAATGAGTACAGGTGTTCCAACTTCTCTATACCTAACTGCCCTCCCTGGACAGCCAAGGTGGGCTTCCACAGCAGCAGGCCTTCACAACAAGGAGAGTCAAGCGAAATCCACGACAAACGGTCTAGAGTTAGTGTCAGGACATCTTCGTGCCTTCAGCAAACCTCTGTTCATGCTCAGAGGAGCACTCATGCATCCAGGGTATCGCCCTTCTGCCTGCTCTCAGCCAGGTGACACCAAAACCCTTAGGGACCTCTTACATTCAGTTTGCAGAGTCTACACTATGTCCAAAATGTTCAAATCACATTAAGTTTCCAGGTTGTTTTTTGAGATGAAACCGATAAAATGGACATGTGCTGTTAAAAATTTTAATAACACGATTTTTTTTTTTTTATAAACAAGCAGATTCACACTTTCCACAAGTCAATCATCTTGGACTAAGAAAGATTTAAAGGGAACTCTAATGAATGCCAGCTAATCCCAAACCTTTAATGATCGTTCCTTTAAAACTTGCAGTTAAGCCATAAGTGAGCAGATGCAGCAGGTATGGATATTCTCACACCAGTGCTGGGGCTGCAGGCAGAACGCTCTTCCAAAGAATTCAACAATATCTTTCGTACTTTCTGCATCAGAACACCACCAGTTAGAACAGAGACGTTTAATCCTGTGGCTGTCAGCAGAGCTAGGGGACAGCCACAGCGAGGACACAAAATTACTTTATGGATATGCCCTAAGCAGTAATCTGTATAGGAAAGGAAAATAGTAACATAGAAGGTAGAAGGCATATAGAACACCGTTAAGATTTTGAAGATGTACTGAAATGGGAAGGAGATGATATGAAATCTTGTCACATCGCATCTTTATATAGCTAACCCAACGGAAGATAATGTTGCCCAGAACAAGTACGGAAAACATGAATGTTGATAAGAATATTTTTCCATCTGTATCTCTGCCCTGATACTGTATGGCACTGTTTTCTGCGACACAATGCACTATTTCATACACAAAAAGAAACACTGTCCACTGAAAATTAACATGTGGTAGGAACATTCCTCTGCAAGACGTAAGTGATTTAACAATGAGATTGGGGATGATGTCATCTGACCATATTGTTTCTATGGACTTTAAGGCAAATTAACTAACTTACATTTCCACCATCACAGTCAGGCCTACGATTTTTATTCCAGGTGGACACGCACACACGGATGCGCTAAGAATTAATGAGAAATACTAAACACATACCAGGGTACACACTGTTGTTAAAGGTGGCACTGCTTCAAAGATATTTCGTAATGTTGCATCCTTTTTGTACACCTGGAATAACCTTATCCCAGTTCCTGCAAACAGATGTGACACAAGGATATTCACAGATGTGGCACCATACCACCAAAACGCAGGAGAGGCAACCCCACCCATCTAGGGCTGGGAACGTTACAAGAAAACTCAGGGATATACTTATGGGCTGCTTAGTTTGTCACTCAACCAAAACCAAAAAAACACATGACTTCTTGGCAGAACATGGTTAATTATTAACTTTATTTATCATTTTACAAAGCAAACTGTAACAATTCATAAAAACAAATATCCAGAATATCCAAAACCACACATTAATAATAATAATAAAACCCCAAAACTGCAGATCACAGAATTAGACTCCATTAGGCACATTGTTGCAGTAAGTGGCACCCATTTAGAAAACTCAAGAGAGCCAAAACCACAGTCTTCTATGCAGAGATATATGAGCAAATGGAGCTAGATTAATACAGCAAATTCATATAAATCCGGGATAAGAATGGAAACCAGACATGTTTTTCCATTGTGTTTTTTTTTTCCTTTGCTAAAACAGAAAATATTCTGCTAGCTAACACAGAAGAGATTTATGAATCTGAACACAAACAAGTAAATAACAAAACTGAACCATTCTGTGCTGTTATCAATGGTCCTCAAAACACCCTGGCCCCGAACAAGCACTGCCCTACAGGGACCAGAGTCCAACCTGTGTTTGATGTGACAGAAATATTTTGCTTAAGAAAAAGCATCAATATACAAGACAGCTTTTAAACATGCTTAAATAGTGCCCTTTTTAGGGGTTAACGTAAGCTCACAATTGAGCATTTCCTTGAATCACATCACAGTCAAGGGACAGAAGAAATGGTGCGTGACAATACAAACACCCTCTTTCACAGGAGATCTCCCGACAGATCTTCACTTCTAATGCTGCCTTTGCCACTTCCTTTTTCGGTCTCACTGAAAATACAGCACAAATCAAAATTCTAGCCCCATTTTAGTAGCTGGGGTCCAGTTATTCTGAAGCAAAGTGGCAGTCAACCTCACTTCTTTTAATCTAAGATGGGACACAAACCAAGACAGAGGAATATATCAGTGTTATAGAGGCAAGAGAAATACTTTAAGTATCCATAAATGTTAATATTATTACTTCTTAGATTAAAAGACTATAATAAATAATTTCTCAAATCTGAAATTACTGCACCTTTCTATATCAATCATTACTGTCACTTACTCATAATTTTGGTTATGATTGTTTCATTTTACACAGTTGTAAATAAGACTTTACACCTTCTTGATGACAAACCTACATCGTTAGTCACGTTTCTGAGCCAATCTCTCCCCTCTGAGCATAACAGCACACTCTTAGAAATAAGTATGCAGGCAGTCTGATAGCCAGGTGAGGTACCTGGAGAGAAGTCTCATAAAATAAGTAAAATAATAATAATTAACAAACCACACAACACACCGTGTAATAGAAACATCTATGTATTTGAAAGAATGTGCATCTCTATCAGCGAGGTACTTCAACAGCCTAGGGTGGAAGTACTATGCCTCAGTATCAAGACTGTCCCTACCTAGAACAGCACTTTAATAACTTCCTAAATTACTTTTTTTTCCACTCCGTTCACTTTCCTACTCAAGAAAAGTCTAAAACAAAAGGGGTTTAGACTTCAAACCACTGAGACACTATGACAGAACTTCTGTTGCCGCTCTCAGAAATTAGCACGACAATTAGATGGGTGTAAAAACCAGCAAGAACAAATGCAGTAGAACAATATTTTCTTCAGATACACTGCATTTTTTTCTTTTCAAAAATAAGCCCAAGGATCTGCAGTTACAATTGCTACTTTTTTTCTGACTGCAAGCATGTATTCAGTTGTGTATTGTTTCATTATTTCATACTATAATAATCCCCAGTTTGCTTTCTATTTTGCAAACAATATCACAACAGTTGAATTGTCTTAAGCTTTGTGTGAAATCTTTTTTAACATGACAATTTCAAACTACCCACAAGCATTTGGCTGGCTTTTAATTTTTACTATAAGCTATCCTTGTGTTTTAATAACATATTCTAAATTCTAATCAAATTGAAAAATACATCAATAACATGCAAGAATATGGATTGAAGGGATTGATTTTATGTATTTTCAGAGATGTGGCAAGGGGAGGAAGTGGGGAATACAAATCAAGAAGAGGAGACAGCGTTTTTTAATCAATACTTTTCCATACCCCATTCTTCCCCCTCCCCCCCCATATTCCCAAGCCTTTGGAAATACACTAAATACAAGCATAAAATTGCAGTTTCCAAAAAAAAGTACCCACTGAAGTCACAAACAGCTTGATCCAGCTTGCTTTTGGTTCTACAGTTTACATCGCTTAAAATTGACATGATGTGGTTAAAATGGGTCATCCGGTTACGGCTTCAAAACAGACATTCTGGGTTAAAACTGTAAAGTTTTAACACTATGATGCAATCTAAAGCAATAGTTCTGAAACTGCATGGTGGATCCAGTGATGACATCAGCCCATGGGAAAAAAAATAGGAAAAAATAAATATTTCACCAAAATACAGGATGTCAAAACTTAGAAAAAGTATTTATTAGTATCTCTGATTAAAAGCAAATGCTTCCAATTTGGGAACTATTCTTCTGTCAGTTCTATTTTCTTCTCCCTGCTTCTCACTTATGACCTCTCCTCATTCGGAAGCCAAGCGGCCACCTCCATGCCAAGTCACCAACCAGGGGCTCAGGAACCCTGCCTTGGCACCGCACAGTACCAGGACACGGCAGTAATCCTTTATGGGATGTTCCCTCTTTTTCTTTCAACAAAAGGTGTGAACGCCAACACCCGAAACCTCCACATCTCAAGGCAAGGTTATTTCATCACTGCCTTATCCTACCGTTAAACAGATAATTTCCAGGAAACGTGAGTGCTCGACTCACCCCTTGGGAACGAAGCAAGGCAAATGCGATGGCAAAAGCCCCGCTTGGGGCTGCTGTGGGGCAATATTCAGGCTGGCTTGCATTCTTCCACTGATTTTCTTTTCTTTAGGAAAAGCTTCAGTTTTGAGGCTGTTGCCACGTTATCTTCTTAAAAACAAAGGTTTTCATTTGTGGCTGAGATACCCAGGAAATACTACCAGGCCAGGGCACGGGGTCAAGCACAGAGCCACGCTTCTGTCTGGCAGGTAGTGCTCAAAACTGGCCATGACAGCCAGCAGCGTCCCAGATAACGCCCAGACACAGTTCAGGGAATGGCACATATCACCAACTGCTCACAGCAGGCAGTTTGGACATGACCATACGCTGCGAAAAGGTTTAGACACCTCCACACGAGCCAGGCCGGGCCACTCCGTCACAGGACCACAGAACCGTCCCCAGCCCGGGATGATTTGCAATGCTGGTATCGACAGATGAGGGCTTAGCGTTTCAGCTGCTACTTTTACAACACACAACAACAACAAAAAAAAAATATATATTCTATGCAGGAAAGACAACAGATTGACCGAACTCTTTTTTTTGCATATCTTAACTATGAGAAATTGCGGATAAAGTGGTCTAAGGAATTACTTACTCAGGTATATATTGCACTTACGAAGTTCATGCAAATCTGAGCTCCGGAACAGAAACCAAATGCAGTCTGGGTAAACTGTTGCCTGATTTTCAGATACTAAGCGTTCACAGCTGAATGATGTGGACATCTCATTTAAAAATAGACAACAGGGCACTCTGAGATTCTACCTAAATTGGCTGCATCCAGAGGTCTGGACTATCCTTCATCATCCTCTTCAGTACCCTCCAAACTCATATGAGGTTTTTTTATTAACAGAGGAAAATCTAAAACCTACAAAAACACTAAATGTTTTTGAGCCACGAAAAAAGCTTGCGATAAACCATCATGATTAACGCTGAAAAATGCACTGTATTTTTTTCAGTATTATACCCAACATGAAAAATAACGCCAAAAATTGTATTTAAACTAGAGATGGGCTTTAAAATCCATGAAGAACAGAGTGGGAGAGTCAAATAAGTCTCTTGGAACACCAACCTAAACATTTCCAATCCTGCTGCATCTTTTTTGGTAAAGTTAATTGCAGAGACATGCTCTGATTCTTGCTGGGATTCAGCTGCCACCATTTCCCTCTGAACGCAGCCACGAAAGCCACGGCAAACGTGGCAGAAGTGAATGTGTGCCACCAGGTCCTTAAATTCACAGTCCAGTATATTAATCAAGATAGTAGTGAATTTACAGAAGTAAGCAGTGGCACAGTTGGGTACCAGAACACATCCTCAGCTTCACTCACAAGCAACGGGACGGTGCAGACAGCCGGGGGCAATGCCACCCTGAGGGATTCCCACCTGAACAACGGAACATGTCTGAAGGTGAACTAAGCCTTGGTGCTAGAGAACAGATCCCTGCTGCTTTCACTGCTAAGATGCTCCAGCATTGTATTTTTCCTGTTGTCCACTGGACACTATTACTGTTTTTCCTTCATTGTCTGCGCCAGATATAAAAAAGGGCAAAAGGGAATAAGAAGAACCATGTGTTTCCAAGACTGCAGTTCCTGCCTATTAAAAGAACATTTTAAAAAAGTTACAGCTACATCCAGAATACTATTTATCCAGCTTTAAAAGTGGAAGCATTTAGTCCAGTAAAAGAAAAAATTTAAAGGACCTTCAGGCTTATTCCTTCTTTAGGACTTCCCTTGCAATGTACAGATTACAGTATTATTATCAAATATTGTTTAGATGATTAGAAAATATAAATAAAATTGTTCCACATGTGAAAGTCTTTGAGGCTGAAGAACTCAATACCATGTCAATACTGGAAAGATCATGGGGCTTAAACAGCTGCAGAAGCAGGTTTTGTGTTCACTTCAATACTATTGGAACTAAAAATGCTGGATACAGTGTAGTCTCCCAAAATGGCTAAAATGCCTCACATAGTCTTGGTCTTCCTTGTATCACCAGTTGAACTCTTTTAGAATTTTCCAGGTATCCTTTCTTTTTACGAGCCCTTGTGGATGCTTTCTTCTTCCAGCTCCAGTTCTGTAATCCATCCCTAGACAGCGGAGTCCTTAACCATGCAAGCCCTAAGTATATGCCCACTTTTAACCATGTGTTTCAGTTTTAATTGGCTTCAATTAAAGCCCATAATAAAAACAGCATGTCCCATGCAACTACCTACACACTGCCGTAAGCAAATAATATAGCCCATAGTTGCACAACTTCACAACGCTTTTCCAATATATATTTCTTCCATGTGAATGTCATACTGCAATTTCCAGTCCAGTCAGTTTTTCACAGACAGTCCTCAATCAAATGCTCCAGTCTTTTATAATAGACTGTAATGAAAGATGTAACTACTTTCTCTTGGCTTTAAGTGGTAGCACAATCCTCTCACAGTAGCAATTCCATTTCTTAAAGTATAATGGAGTCCAACTTCCAATATACTAAGTCATATCAGTCTCTGGTTTGTCAATAATACATAACTTCATGTCCAAAGCTAATACTTCTTTAAGAAGCCATATACAGTATTAGTTTCCTAAACATAAGAGCCTTTTCTAAGACCTGAGGATGAATCACCACTGGAGAACTAAGCTGGAAACAAAGTCTGTTTTTTCCCCCAGCACAGGAAAGGATGGCCGTCTAACAAGAACTAACAAGAACATCCACAGGATAGACCCGAGGTAGGAACTGCTGGGAGAATCTCTTCGTGTATGTGTGTGATCAGCGGACAATTTCTTCTGACCTGAAAGAAAAACTCAAACAAAACAACTATCAACTTATGAACCCCTGAAATACCACAGAGGGGAAAAAAAAAAAAAAAAAAAAAAAAAAAAANTGAGCTACTGATATGTCATTATTTATATGCTGGAGCACTTAGTGACATGTTGGTTGGAGACATAACTTTAAGAGCACGTGTTTGTCTAGAGACATTTCAGGAGCACTGGTCCTGGACATTGGCAAAGTAATCTGCTGGTGGTGCAGGCACTGCTTCAGCTGGTGAAACCACTGCAGCTTTGCTGCCTATTCTGCCTCTGCTAAGGCTCTGAGAAGCAACCACTGCTCTGTCACTGGCAGGGAGGTTTGAGTGCGTACGGTCAGCCACCAGCCTGAGGACAGAGGAAGGGCTCTTGTTCAGCGGCAGCATTCACCTCTCCTACGGCTCAGTTCTGCCTAATGCTGCTGAGAGGGCTTTGAGCCAGCTTTGGATTTCAAAGCTCTCTCGCTTCCATCCAAAGACTTTCTGTATGTCTGTGACCCCGTCTGCCAAACTGATCTTCCCTCTCTCATTATTTTCCCAACCAATTATACGGGTCTGAATTTGCACCAGTTTTAAATTTGGTTCAGTGGAAGCCGAAGCATTTTGTAACAAAATGCCCCTACAGAGATCACCAGATACTGCAATTAGAAAGGCGCAATGTGTTAAAATAAGCCTCAAGATATACACAACAGAGTTTTACTTTATTCACTGTGTATTTTGTGTCATTATGGTTAATCGTTCCGAGCCAAAAGACATTGTTGTAAAGTCAGCAACAGCAGCATGTAATTCATTTCATGTGACCACGTAGAAACATACGCATCACAAAACTAACTGGAATAAAGATATTTGTTAAGTCCGTTTAACAACAAAAGCATTGATGATGACTCATTAGAAAGGGCGTGAGTCAGTATAAATGCCAAAACACTACTGAGAAGCAATAAATAAAATAGGATTAACATTATCTTCTTGTAACAGACAGTTGAGACTGAGCATCAAGAAACCCCACATACCCTGGTGCGATTTAGAAGGCCTCCTAGAGACAGCGATCTGTCCCTTGTCCTTCTTGACCGCAGCTGTTATTTAAGGAATTGGGAGCGTGGTGGGGAAGGGGCTTGCACATCTGAGCCACAAAGCCGAGGAAAAATCCATGACTCAGAACAGGGGTAACTTGCGCATGCCTATCCCTACGGGAGCTGCTGGTTCCCATAACATTCCCTTAAGTGGGAAGATTTGTTCATTTGAGGAGTCAGTGTGTGAGGTTTTTCCTTCCCCATCTTCTCTGCATGTATATTCCTCTGCATCTTTAAATATGCCTACACACACACACTGCATGTAAAAATAACGACATCTGTGTACTGATTTTTACAATTTAAAAAGCTGCTTCCTTAAATATCACCAAAAATAAATCATTGCCTCAAGAGATGTTTCCACAGCTAAATTCTTAGGTTCTCTAATGTGTCACATTTAGCCTTTAATGGAATACATAGTCCTTGTCCGAATATGGTTTTATGCCTAAATTTTAGTTATTCTCTCACAGTGACAGAGTAACTTCTTACCCTCCTCACCCCACAGCAGTGGGTACAAACAAGAATTTTGTACTAGGCTTTGCAGACCATTCCTTTTACTGCACAAACAATCAGAAGTTGCTTCTGCTATTCAGATCTTATGAAACACAGTAACAGAGGACTAAACCACCGTAAATGTGGGATATCCCAAGAAGGCCAAGCTCCCTGCAGCTACTACATTTTCATACAGCTTAATGAAGCAAAACAAACTCAGTGAGAAAACAGTGATTCTTCAGACCACGGTCAGTAAATGCCAGGTACGCTGAGGAAACCACCACAATGGAAGGTAAAAGGAAGATGAAAATAAAAATGCAGAATCAAGTCACAATGGTATCCCATAATCCTGAACAGAATGTTCTATTTCATGTCTAGATCACAGTAATAAACTATCAAATTCCCAAAACTGATCCAATTTATGCCTTTGCCATACAATGTCAAAGGACAAAGAGATACCTGTCACTTGGCCTCTCCCATTCTTTTTTTGACATTCTGAAAACCCAGAAAAGAAAAGAAAACAAATCTTCTCACCCATCCCTCAACTGCCTCTTTCTCCCGTAAAAGAACGGCTTGAATACAGTCTTTGGAAAACTACCCGGTTGGATCCATATTTTCCATATGCCTGAGCTGCAAACTCAGCCCTGGAGAACAGGAGATAGGCATTTTTGTCTTTGGCTGGTGATGACAGTAATTGGCCTATGAAACATTTTTGTTAAGGTAATATTAATAAAAAAAGAACGGCTCCAGCCTTGCTCTTTCTGCCTTGCTTCTTCCCTTTTCTTGCCTTGCAGCAAAAAATAAAGAGAAACAGACTCAAGATGTTTTCCAGAAAATGGGTGCCTAGATCTCCTTGTATTTAGGAGGAAAGGCAATTGCTGTAATCCCTCATTTCCTCACTGTCACTCAAAGGCACCAAGTATATTGAACACAATGACCTGCCTTGGGCTTTTAAGGCGCTTGCGCTCGTATGGCTGCAGACAGGAGGCCAATCTCCGGGACACATGGCTTCTGACAACTCACTGCAAGCTATCGAACACATCCTTCACCAAAATGTATTGTATTATATTATATTATATTATATTATATTATATTATATTATATTCTTCTGCCGACATGCACTATCTCATGGAAGTAAAAAGTATATTCTCTCCTTGTTATCTGGTTAGTCTGTTTTTTTAAAGCAGATTCTTAAATGTCACAAGACTTCACACTTTCCTCTCCTGCCCACCTGCGAACTGGGGTTACCGCTGTAACCTGCAGCGCAGGATTTTGACTTACTTACATCATCCTGGTTTCAAGTCTTGGAATCCAGTATTGCCATGCTGACACCTGCAATCACTATCTTTACCCTGAAGGCAACCAAAGACACTTCTTCAGACAGAACGTGGGTGATACAATTCTGTTTCTGAGGCTGCAGCAGAGAAGCAAGCTAAGTTTGAGGACCTCCGACCTCATGCTGTAAAAATGAATACCATCACCCAAAATCTTTTAAATCTACAAGCTCAACAAAACTAGGAGAAAATATACAAAATGAGAATGAGATATGGGCTGTTCTGTTGTTCTTCATCTAATGACCTGACAATGTCAAATATATAGTGAGTGGAGCACCATTTAAGGAAAAAAAAAAAAAGCTTTTAAGATCCATAACCTTTCACACAGTAATCCAAAAGAAAGACTGCTGATCCCTTGATTAACACTGACTCTCTTTTTTAAGCAAGCAATGAAGATGCCAAAGATTTGGGTTTTCCATGCAGGAGGCAGATACGCTGACTCCATGTGTCACAATTTGGTTTAAGTTAAACTGGCAATACCAATGAGACTGAAGCACATGCTTAAAATGCTTTGCTGAATTGGGACCATACTCTGCATAACTTTCTCTTGCAAAAGCTATGTCCAGCTGCTCACTGAACAGTCAGGAAACGATGTGGATATGGAAGTTCTTCCATATTTAAAAGCTGTGTTCATACCCCCCAAAAAATACGGTCCAGCCTCCTGTTTCATAGAGAGGAAAAGAAAGCCTGCTGGCTGGGAAAGAATTAATAGCGTGAGGCCAAACACTCAACTGTGGACGACAGCCACCAAACAGCTTTCATAAGATCTTAGCGTGGGTGGTTCTACAATGCCAAGGTGTCTGGTGACTGCTTTCTAGCTCAGTCAGGAGGATTTATTATTGCATTATTGACATGAAGCTTTGAAAAAATAGGCGATATTCAAGTGCATGATTAGAGCTGCATGCAATTCTCAAAACACGTTTCAATAAAAATAATAAAAGATCTCATTAACATTCAAGATACTAACACCAATTTTAGATAGGAAAGTAAGTAATCAAACTGATTTTCAAAACCATTCAGTTCTCTTCATTTCCCTGTTCCTTCCTGACAGAACCAAAGGAATTACTTTTCCAGATATAAACAGGCATATGCTTCTATCATACAGAAAAAATAGGAATTGTTTAACTGACACCTGAGTGATACCTGAGTGATGATCATAATGACAGTATTAAAATCATCACATGCAACCTTACCCACGCTTGAATTCGAGATCATTTACATAAGATGTAAATTTACTGCTGCTATCAAGTTTTGCATACAAAGCCCAGTAACATTATTGTAAGTGAAACAGTTTCAAAATCAAGTATCTGTTTAATGCATTGTGCTTCACCTCCCACGTTGCGTATTTTTGTTGACTATCATTAATGTGCACGTGGCGTAATTACAACCAAAATTTAAAAACTGGGTGTTACAGAAGAGCTCAGCTGGGGAGCCACTGATAGCACGTATGAACATAGCGCAGGAGAGTCTGAGTGCATCATTCCAAGAACCACATACAGTGTGAAATCCAGGAGAAATGCACTGGGAAGTGCAAAATTACATATTAGTGAAAGGGAGGAAATTGAAGGGTGTCTCACAGAACGGCTGATACTGGAAGGAGCCTCTAAAGGATATCTTGTCCAAGCCCCCTTCTCAAGCAGGGCCACCTAGAACAGGTTGCCCAGAACCATGCACAGACAGCTTTTGAGTATCTCCAAGGATAAAGGGTCCACAACCTCCCTGGGCAACCTGTGCCAGTGCCTCACAGTAAAAAAAAAATTTTCCTCATATTCAGACAGTGTAGTTATATAAAATATTTCATTCAGCAGCAAAACTGGATTACGATGTTTCCATACACGTCCCTTCCCAATGCATCCATCTTTTCTTCCATCCACGCTGTTCAGATCCCTGTTCTCAGTAGGGCGCAGTGTTTTTACAGAGCTGCACTATGTAGCAAATTGCTGAATTGATCCAACTTTGAAAAACTACAAAAAGAAAATTCCTCAGGGGAAAAAAAAAGGGGGGGGGGGGGGGCACTGGGTTAAGCGTAAATCTGCTTAACACCCNTCTTCTTGTTTCTTTCGATTTTGTTTTTTTTGTTTGTAAACCCAGCCATCGCTGGAATCATGACACTGGAATCAGAAGGGATGCTGGATGGGGCTTTCAAAAGGCAGCTTCATCCCACATCGTGTGGCACCCTCCGTACTGCTGCTGCACGCCGGGCTCCCCAGGGAGCTGTACTTTGTGGGTACTCCGAAACACCGACATCTAAACTAGGCATAACACTTGCACTGAGCAGAGAAGAGGTGCAGGATATAGCAATCGTACAACCCCCAACTCTTCCCCTGAATATAGACCATGCCCGAAAATACGTGCAAGTAACATGACTCAGCCTCAGCTGGCGCTGAACTCAACGGAGCGGGGAAGCTCACGTAAGCCAAGAAGGTGGCCCTTTATTTGTTTCTTCTTTTCAGTACACAAGCGTGAAAGGAGACGCACTTCAGTATTTGAGGGATGTTTTACAGCCATACCGCAGGTTGTGCTAAACGACAGCGCTGGGGAGGGCAGGGTGGGAGCGGGAATCTTTATATAGAACTGAGAGCGGTAATTCAGCCACTGACAGTCACATGAATACGGCCCTGCTGAACACAAACAGTGTCTTTCTCCGGCAGGAGGCTATTAGGCAGATAAGGCTCCACTTTGGATTTGAAAGACTTGAACTGACAAACGATCTCGTTTTTCTTCACCCTGCTAACCGTGGCACAGGACAGGAGGAATCTCAGCACTTCCCACTGCTTATAGAACAGGTGTACTCATAAATATGCGAAGATGATTTCAAGATACAGTTTCTAATCCATGCTTTACGCCTGAACAATTTAAATGGCTTTCATCATGTAGACAGCATTGCTGGCTCTTTGCAAGTAGTTCCTCTATAATTTTAGGCTCTATAAGCTGTATTTTTGTTTAGTGTGGGTTTCACGTGAATTTTAAAAAAAAAAAAAAGCCACCCACACTGAATGGGGGTATTATTAGGAGAAATGCATTTTTAGATGGAAAATAAATGTCATGACTTCTCTCCAGATCAGATTTCAAGAAATTTAAGATACACGGTTCACTATAAATACCTCACACTGCCTGGAGAATATCCTAATCTAGTTCTAAGCAAACACGATGAAGTAGAAGTAAACAGCAATAACCAAAAAAGCAAACATCAAGCATGATTAGCAGAACACATATACCTCAGCTAGTGTCCCTACAGTCTTTGACTTCCAGTAGTTAAGTTCGTTATTCCAAGACAAAAATTTGTTTTAAGTCAACTTAAGAATAAAAAAATTTCAGTTTTCAGCACGTTGGTCCTGACATGTCTCATGAGCACTCTTTCACATATGAAAAAAAGAAGCTATCGCAAAAGGAGGCATCACACGAATTACCTACGTCGCGGTCCTGCAGGCAAGTCTGCTGTTTAAGAGGACTGGTGGCAAGCCAGATGACCAAGGAATGGAAACACACGGGGCAGGATGGCGGACTGACCCTGACCTGCCACACCAGGGCCAGATGCCTTTGGAGAGAAGCCCCAAAGGTCAGAATTTACAAAGAAACAATGGGGAAAAAACAGAGAGAGGGGTGAGAAGAAGGAAAATATGAAAGCAAAAGGAACATACGCTGGCTTTCTCTTTCTTTGTCACATAGGAAGAGGCGATACCGACCATGTGTTGCCTTTCACAAAGGACCAGAAATTCTACAGAGCTTTTGCGATCACTAGCTGCTTCCAGCAAATTGGTAACAACTTCTCTAAATATGGACTGGTTTCCCAGTCCTGAATGGAGTCCGTATCTTTCCACTGGGAGTACATCTTGGCCTCTTGTTCCATATATGTAAAGGCTCTGTCTGAAACGCAAAATGTTCTCTTAGTACCAGTAATGACTAGACACAAAGAAGATGAGATGAAGAAGTATCTGTTTCTTTCTACCATAAACCCTGGCACAGATCCGTAAATATCAGAGATTGTTTCTAACTATTCACAGACATAGCTTTAAGTGGAAGTAGACCCAGTAGTGCAGTCCTGACGCCAACATAGTTTTTGCCATTTATTTTTAGGTGAACTAGACTTCATTCTGAGTGAAAAAATAAATACAAGAATATATTGTGGCAAAACTTACTCTCCCTCCTTATTTAAGCCCCTGGAAACAAAGCTTCAGCTTCTACATTGAGAGTACTCCCATACTTCTATTTTGGTGAGACTTCGATCACCCCCTTGACTGTAATTCCTGTTGTAATTTTATTGTAATTCCTACCGTACGCTGGTAGGAGCCCAGCTCTGGGAGGTGGGGCTGCTTTATCGTCCTTGCTGGGCTCAAGGGGGGAATGCAGAAACCCACGAGGGGGGTGACCCAGTCCATGACAACAGTCATACAATATTTTCAAAAGGAGCCCAGAGAAAAACAGATGCCACAGTATTTCAGGAGGATACAATTACTTAGACGCTTTATTCTCTCTCTCTTAACCCTAACATACCCATGTGAGCAATTTTTGATGAAGAAGCGTACATAACATGTTTTATTATTACTTAAATAAGACATTTAGGTAGCATCTATCAGCTACCATTTTCAAATTATTACTTTTCACAAGGCCCCCACTAGCAAAACAACTTCGTATCTAGGGAGAAGTCAGGGGAGATTTCTTTGGGCGTCTGAGTTAGAGCAGATTTATGACAGAAGTAAAAAGACTAGGTAAAATTCAGATCACGAAGCTGTTCATGTTAAAAAAGCCAACTCTAAATAAGAGTTGGCTTCTTTCTTTCCAATTTCAGTCTAATGTAGTCCTAGCTACTCAATTTGCTTGAGTCCTAAAAAAGTACAGAGGAACAAGTTGGCAGATGAGGCCTGGAGTTATTTCTAGTATATCCTGAAGCAGAATGGCTCATAAAGGAAGTTAAATCTGAAGCTACATTTATTATTTACCAGAAGTAACCAATTACAATCATGAACAGCCAAAGTGCATCTGAAGCAACACACATATGCAATTTGGCATTTTGAATGATGTGTAATAGACCTAACACTGCAGGTGATATTCTCCTATCAAGACAGACAGAAAAGCATTCTGCAGGTCAGTCAAAGCCAGGCCACCACCTAGGAGTGACAAACAGCATCCTACAATGAGAGGACTTCAGACTGACTTTCCTTAAGCTTCAGAGATGTTGTGGTCTTTGCACGACCTTTGGGACAGAAAAGAGCCCAGCATATTTCTTGACAAGTACAAATAGCTGATGCATGAACCAGCCTAGATTCCTCCCAGAACGACAGAGAAACTGGCACTGATAAGAAAGAGCACAGGATTCCCGTACTTGTTGCTCTAAAAGCACACTATGGAAGGAAAACTATTACGGACTAGGTTACCAGAAGTTACCAAACATCTCTAAAAGGTCCAGCAGTCAAAGATGAAATTTAACATCACTGTGCCTACTTCTGGCTCGAAACGTCACACACACAGCTTCTTCACTTTTCCACAAGGTGACCCCAGTCACCTCGCTCGGCCGCACCGCATCATTTGTGGAACGACAAACAAACAGGAGGCTGACCTTCAAAGCCGAAGAAGAAATAGCGGACTTGCCAGGAGCCCTCATCTTCCCCAGAAGTACCATCAGCAGACAATACCGGCCAGGGCATCATTGTGCTACAGAAGACAAACACTGTCTGGGCTAAACAAAAGGAAACACCTTACTTCTCTCACTGCAGACAAAGGAATATGTTCTCTCTGCGTTTCCCTGTGCTCCAGAAGCAGGTCTCTCTGGCGGTCAAAGATACCAGCTTTGTGAAACTCCCAATAAACAAAACAGTTTTCACAGACCTTCCAATGGGAGCACAAGGGGACAGAGACACTTCCACTGTTCCTATAGCCATCACCTATCACCACGATGCAGAGAGCAAATCCAAGCTACCACGACTGGCCACTGAGGCAAAAGCAAAGACAGCAGAGCAAAGGGCAGCCATCCTGACGACACCTTCCAATGGGTTTGCCTTCGAAGCAGGAAGGGGCTTCTCAATAGCTGCAACTTAGTATGCTGAAAAAGCCTGGATTCAAGGTGCATTAAAATCACATATGGAATAACAAATAATAATAAAAGAATCAAGAAACACTAAAGGGGAAGGAAAGAAACAATATTCACAATGTTAACTAAATATATACAACATGATATGTATCTACTGTATGAAACTTAAAAGGGAAATATACAACTAAAGCAGGAATATAATATACTAGCTGTCTTACTGCAACTCATGTCGTTGTTGAGTATGGACCTCACCTCCCTGAAGTACCAGGGAAGAGGATGCAGGAAGGATTAATCTTCAGAGGACGTGAGTGCTTTCTTATTCTTTATCCAAATGATTAAAAAGGACAATACCTTTATGTAAAAGCCAATGATCAAGAGGCATATAATAAATTTTAAGGGACCTTTTAAAAATGTTATTGTTCTGCCACTTCATGCTTATACAGAAGTCCCCTGAGCTACAGGTAAATATATGAGCAGTCAATATTTAAGCAAGTATTATCAGAGCGGCTGCATTTGATATCCTCTCAAACCATAATGTATGCACATCTTACAGTGTTCAATATTGATTTAAAACAAATTACTACTGCAAGTAAATGTCAAGTCATCACTAGTAAACTACTGAAAACATACTAAACCTGAAATTCTCAACTGTTGCAGTGTTTTTTGAAGTTACCAGGAAAATATATATCATTATACTGGACGAAAACATTTAGAAAATGCCACTAAAAAAGCACTTACTGCACTTCAACTGGTATATTTCTGGTCAAGGGTGGTATATTTCTGGTATATTTCTGGTATATTTCTGGTATATTTCTGGTATATTTCTGGTCAAGGGTGGATTCGGTGGTTCACATATCTATCTATATACACAAACTTCTTACATACAGTATTTCTTAGAAAGAAGCCTTCTATCAAGTCTACTAGTGGATAGATTTTCTTTTTAGAAAGCTGTTGCATCTTCTCCTCTCTGTAAGTGTTGCAGTGTTTTCCTAGCCTTATAATATTCTCTGTCTCATCTCCAATCTGAATTTGTCCAATTTGCATTCCTAGGAGTTGGACCGTCTCATGTTTTTGACTGCTAACATAAGTAACTTTGCACTATGAGAAAATACTCCTTCCCCAACACAAGGTTTGTCAAATAATCAAAATAAACTACCCAACTTTCTCCCAGTTAACAATGTTTATTAGGATTGCTTTAATCCCCAACATCCATGTCTTTACTCTTGGTCGCTCTTAAAAGATCTCTTCTGAACTGTTTTGTCAAACTCTCCTGCATCTGTGGTATGGACACTCATATGACTAAAGTCAGAGTTTGTAAGAGACACAGATAAAACCTTGTGACTGGAACATGTCAAATGCTTTAGCAGCATAAAATGCAGAAACATAAAATACAAGTCTCTTTTTTCCATCATCATCAAAAAAACAAACAAAAAAATCATGAAATGTAATTCCTACTAGTTGCTGCTTAACACAACAAACCAACTTTCTCCATTACAGCATGGACCTGATTAAAAGTAGAGCCAATTAAAAGTATTGCCAATCTGTTATTTTCCCTCTTAGAAGTAAAATTCACTCCACAGGACAACGGTGTTTTTTTAATTTTTTCGTAAAAAGGTTAACCCCTCACTTCACAACACTTAAAAAAACTTACACCATCTTCTGAACAATGTGTTCATTTTTTTTTAGACTAAAAAAATATGGCAAAGGAAACTGGGCTCTTCCAGCAAATTCAGCAGAGGGGTCTGCTGTTGTCATCATTCGGGAAAAAAAAGGGGACGTTTCTGCATTCTGCTGTTTCACTAGATAACTGCTGTTTGTTCATCCTCAGGCATCTGTCAAAGAAGCCTAGCATTTGAAATGCAATTTCCATTTTAAGATTCTTTACCAAAGTTGAACTGTTTGCATGTCACCACAATGCCATCATTTTATTTGTTCAGGCATTCATCAAAAATATTATCCCATTATTTGAATAACATTTCTTTCAACAAAGGGAAGAGAGGCATGGCATGCAAAATTCTAGATTTTGCTCATTCTCCTTGCAATTATAACAATGAAAAATATGCATTAATACGACTAAGGGTATCCCCTCAAAAAAAAAAATTAGACGTGATGTTTCATTATTTGCTATGACCTTGAGGCACGTAGCTGTATGAGACATTACGAGAATATGCATTTCGGAAGGAAACTTTCTGTACAATTTCAGAACTGGTCTGTAATGAGATACTAGAATCCCAAAAACCAATTTGGCCTATTTTCTCATTACATGGTAACAGACGCACAGCCCTGTAATCATCCAGCTAACACTGCGTAAGTCTACTCGGAGGGGCCACACAGAGGGGATCGTCCAGGCCCGCTTTCTGTGAAGAGATTGTTGCTAGGGTCGCTTTATTTTGCCAGGCTGTTTATGGACACATGGACATCCACTCACTAGGAAAAAGAGTGTCAGCACACTTCGTTTGGGTCTCTAAGCCAACCGAAAGTCTCTGAACTTTTGCTAGTCTAGGCAGACTTTCAACCACCAGCCCACCAGCACAAAAGCAGACTCCTTGACTTACACTTCAGTGTTTGTCATGGAGTGCGTTAAGAAACACTTTCCTGGCTTCTGAACAGCTCCTACCAGACCAGATTTACAAGATCTTTTTTTTTTTTTTTTAATATTTTATTCTTACACACAGATCAAGCCAAGATTTGAACGAAGAAATTGCAGATGTCATGGTTAGCATGGACGTATGATTTCTGGATCCAGAGAGCAACAGGACCAAACACAAGTCCTAACACCTATTTTTAGTTCCACATGAGCAGACAACATTTGAAGAATCCCTTCTTCCCCTCAACTGCCACCATTCTGCAGACACAGCCATACACATAAAAGCAAACACCACCTCAAGCATGTTAAAAGATGGCCTATTAATGGTCCAGTTCAGTCTTTGGAAATCAAACAGCCCCTTCAGAAGTTAGAGGTAACACTTCCTTCCCTTCCAAGTTACCAAGATAGTTTGCAAGAGTTCTTTCTTTCTCTAGTCATTGAACCATTTAACACCATACTCTTAAAAAGAGGTCGTTGAGACCAGACATCATGTACTTTTCAATGTTAACATCTGCTGAAAAATAACATGACAATTATCCACACCCCGACACTTAACGCTGCTCTAAGCGCTGCAGGTTGTGTGTCCAACAGACTATGCCTACCAAACTGCCAAGAACCAGCAACCCACTCTGTTCTCAGAGAAGGGACCACAAGAAGCACCACGGCATGCCTTTCTCCATCCCAAGGGCCATGCGCAGGCTGCGCTGGTAGGACTCCACAAGGCTTTGGGGCAGAAGCCTCCTCTTCTGCGGCCAGAGGCTCCAGCCGAAGCCGTGGCCATGGTCTTCCCAGCGTCTGTCTCAACCTGAATTGCTTCGAGCATTCCTACTCCTGTATGTGCTTTTTTTTATTGCAGAAGATCATGATGCCCCCAATACATTTTATACACGTTTTAAAGTTATACTTAATCCTAGTGATAAATAATACTGGCTAGCAATTAGAAGCCCTAGCTAAGATTACTGAAAAAAAAACTTGATTGATTTACACAGACCTAAAATGAGCAATTCCCTGATGCATTCCACCAAGTGGAGTTAAATGAAACCAGTTCCAGTTTTTTAGTTATGCTTACCCCAGCAATATAAGGAAAGACCAGAAATAACCCTGCAGAGAGCAATCATGTTTTAGAAATGTCCCCCACACCACCACAGTCGAGGGGAGGATCAGGGGCCATCACTGAGGCTCAGGAAAGGCTCTTAACACGCCAGGGAAAGTCTGCTGCATCCCGACCCGGCACTGGGTGGCTGACTGCAAGGAGGTTCTCAAGAAGAAAGAGGAAAAAAAAGGAGGCGGGGGAGGAGAGAAGGCAGAATGGGATCATCAGGAGTTTGGCAAAAATGAAGCTCACCCACCAGGAAGGTAGGGGAATATACATGCATAATTTTACACAGATTAAGAGTTTGTGTCAAATCTGTGATGTGCTGTGGTGAATTCTTATACTGCAGTGAGTCATCTTGTCTGACAGTTGCCGGGGAATTAAAGCAGTTATTTTTAAAAAATTATACGTCCTGCTTGACGCGTTATACAAATAGCCTCTTAAAAAATTAAAATGCAGTCAATGCATTTTTAAGTATAGAAGAGCTATGGTACATTTAGGATTCTCTGTACCACACCACAAACATCCATTCTGAGCTATGAAAACCTAAAGGAGTCTATTGATGTCCCTTCAGAGAAACATTGATCTTTCTGCTGCTCCCAATCCAAATTCTGCATCAAAAATTAGTTTATTATATCTGCCTTTTATATAGCAGGAAAATATTTTTCCCTGAGAAAAATTAAACACAAAGGGAAGAGGTGCGCTAAATCTGAGTTCCTGCGATACCAAAGGATGTTTGGTTTGCTAGAATAAAGACCGTTAGAATCAAAATAACAGCATTCCCCTCATAATGGAATAACAAAGGCAGGTCAATACCCTTCTAGAGACAAGCAGCACGTTGGCTCACAACCGCAGGTGTACGTCGCGCTGTTGGTTTGGCGAGGGGAGGCAGTGCTGGCTTCTGCTCCCCGCGCTGCGCAGCAGAATCACCCAGAGGTACCCTGAAGCTGCAAAGGGCAGCTCCTCACAATGCCTCTCCTCCTTATAAATACACTGCTTACTGCCTGGTTTGCCTATAAAACTGACACCCCATCGGCAATTTTCACACGTCCTTGGGAAAAGTTTTTCGAGTACGTCTGTTGTGTAATACAGTAGAGATCATCCGAATGATCTATTAAGTGTAACCCTTGGGCAACAATGCTGCTCAACATCAGCTGGCAATAAAGGTATATTTACAGCATGCCTTCGGGACAGCTGTTCTGGGAACATCCTGCAGATTTGCATAGTCTATTTTACAAGGCATTACAATGTACTTCAACTGAATGAGCGGCAGAGAATCCTTTCGACACAACACCACCCATTAAAAGCCCTTAAGTCCAAATAGCACAGTAAAGCGAAGCAGGTAGACATTTAAAAAAAAAAAAACAAAACACCTTCAAATTCCAGCGCCTTAAAATGCAAATGGTTATTAACTTGTGAGTGAATTTAAACAGTTTTTAAAATAAGTGAGTTACTGTCCCTCTCCAACTTTAGCACCATCTAAGAAACAGAACAAGCTGATGAGAAGAGCTTCATCTTACAAAGAAAGACAAGGTTCTCTTGCCAGCGCTCTTGATTTTATCACAATTCCCATGGTATTTCATGTATTTTCTTAAAGCCTTAGATCCTGTAGGTAACTTACGTGGAAATTTCAGCTTTCTGTATTTTGAGTAAATTAGTCCTCTCTTTGCCAGAAAAAGACCTGAAAACATGAGCCAACTGCACCCTAACAGCTCAAAAAACAACAAGAAGCAAATGTGAGTATTGAATTTCTTAGTTCATTTCTCACCTAAACTCAGAAAGTATTAACACTTTGTCATTGCACAGGTGATACCCACTTGCTAAGCAGAGCACTATCTCTCAAGGAGTGAATTAAAAGGATGACTTTGCGTCCCAAATCACAGAGGTGTGGTAGTTATTGAAATTTTCACACTTTGAAACCTCTCCACAGGTGAAGAGGCAGCTGGCAAATGTTATGGAGAAATAATAACTATAGGAGCTAACTACAGTTCTCTGGCCCCAACCCAGTGACTACATGCAGACAACAAAAGACAGAACTTATACCTAATAAAATAATAAACCTGGTGAGACAATGACCCAATCAACCCAAACAATATTACCAAATATAATCGAGCCAGTTGATACAACGAAAGCTGAGGACCGAATTAATTAGCTGAGTTCGCGTCCAGTGCCTTTGGGAATAAGTAACCACTCATTAAAGATCTGCTGACACTTTTTTGAAAGTGCTCTTTGGAGAAAAGTTCAAACTTAAAAAAAAAAAAGAAATCTGCTATGCCTCATACATTTAAAATGGAAGAGGACTGGAAGTATAGGATGGAATATAGGGAGAACAGTTTCTGAACAGGATGGTTTTCACATTTTCCATGTGGCGTCCGTGGTTCTTTAAGTGTTTCTACTATGTTATCTGACACTTGGATAAAATACTGGAAGAACTACAGAGCATCTTTTCCCAATTAATTTTGGTTCAGGAAGTAATTGCAAGGGCAATATAACCTTGTATACCCTTAAATTGAGGGGAAAATGAGAAAAGTATTTGGGGGGCGCTTTTTTTTTAATTCTTAAGTGTTTTTAAGAATGGAAGGGTTGTAGAATTACTTTTTTTTAATAAGACAGCACATTTCAGGACTCCTGGTTTTATTAAATCCGTTCTTCAGTTAACAACCCCCAAGCTATTCTAAAAAACAAGATGATTCATCTATTTCCACCCAGTACAATTTTATACATAGTTAGAAAACTAAAGCCTCGTAAAATTCTAAGCAGCCCTAAAGAACAACTACTGCAGAGTGACACGTTGATTGCATCAGCCTAGAAGGGCTACAGTTTTGAGCAATGCAAGCTTTAGTACTCTCAGTGGAAACTACTACCGAGTGTCAAAGGACACATATGTAACATGCCAGCATCAGACACGCTCACCCAAACACAGCAAAAGAAATGTCTTCAGAATATCTGGTTGAGATGAGGATGATTCCACAACTTCTAATACTCATAAAACTTAAACTGGTGCTGCGCCCCTACGTTCTGAGAAACACAGAAGCATTTTCCCCCTCCCAAAATGAAACGAAAACGCCATCAAGAAGCGTGCTATTGGTGCCTTAAGCTGAACAATACATTATGCGCCAACACATCAACGTGAACGCCATTCTCAGCACCCATCCGAGTGCTAGGCTACCTCCCTCGCTCACTGCCTGTGTGGGGCTGGCTACCAGCGCGCAGGCGCTGCGGACACGGCTAAGCACTTCTGACTCTGACTGATCTCTGCCTTCTAAATCGTAATAATGAAACTAACCATATCTACAATGGTTATGCTAATTTACATCCATACTACCTTTTAAATAGCTACGTTTAAAACAGAAAAGCCCATTCAGACCACAACAAAGGGGAGGTAGAAAGCATGTGGCTTGCCCACGATAACCAATGGGTTACCATCGCCACAGAGACCATCTTAGCAGAACACCAGGTAAACACCTTCCTGACGAACTGCTCCTCCCTCTCAACCAATGAGCACCGCAGAACTGCCTGAACTCTTGCAATAAAAAAAAAAAAGGCACTTTGCCCTATCGTCTAAAAAACACGAGCTACCTGTCCAGCAGCCACTTCTGAGGTTCTCCTGCCAGCATCCCTGCCGCGAGTGAGGCTATGCCTGGTGCACAGCTCAACGAGCAACTCCGAATTTGGCTACGAGGCCGGGGCGGGGAGGAACCGCCATGGCCAAATTTAAATGTATGATGACTACCAGTGAAGACTGTAATTACAACATCTGCACAGCGCCCGCTGTGCGAGTGACACAGCTCTCTGGTCACACGAACACCAGCGATTCCGTGTCAGGTTTTCAGAGGCATTGCGTGGGTAGGACCAGCGCTATCACATAAGACGCTTCCAAGAGCAAGAAAGGGGACAGCTTTAGCTCACAGCCAAGAAACGATCTTGCAATAATCCCGCCAGTGTCTCCCCTCTTTTCCACAAAGCAGCAGCTTTCTTTCAGAAGCTGTTCCTAAAGCTGCACTGTCCGTCACAGGTTTTGGCACCAGAGAACTGGGCTGCTGGGTACAAGCGGCAGCTGTAAGACCCACAGCATTCAGCAGCATCAGAACCGAAAAACTCATGCTCACAAACAACACAACAAACCAATTCAGGCATCCAGCATTTGAAAAACATTTTCCTAGCAAGCCTGACTCAGGAAAGCACTTTAAAACGAGGCACACTTTACAGCAGTCGCTCAGCTCCCAGTGTTACCAGTGAGACCCGCACGCACGTTTAAGCACGCAGTCGCCTTCAACAGTCTCCTGCTTCACGAAGGCAGCAGAGACACCCTAACACGTCATGAGCTCAACACGTGTTAAAACCTCAGTCTTGTGAATATTTACATACATGCGTAAGCATATCACGGTGAACGTACTCCACCGAAGCCAGTGGACTAGCTCATAATGGTCAAGTTAAGCACAGATGTAAGGTGCTGCACGTTCAGGGCATAAAGATGCACAAAGTTGCCTTGAAAACCATTTAACCCAGAGTTAGCATGGCTAGAGTATGACCGATCTTCTACAGCACAACAAAACTGCACGAATTACTGATGCCACTCTCTGTAGGGATTAGTTTTGGGAACAGGCCAAAGGAGTTGCAACACGGATGCCTAAAGGCAGGAGCTTTAAGCACTGAATGATTTCATTTTCTCAGGCACTGAGCACTATAATGCACTTGACTAAGAGCACATCAAGAGCAGCTTGGGGGAAGACACTGAAACCGGGATGCTGCCCCTTTCTCCACCCGCTTCCCAGTTCCAACCCATCTTCGTTCAGACTGCCACAGTCAGAAAACACGAGCCATCCCGTCTACTGGGTGTAACGTCAGTGGCACAGAAGGAAAGAGACTGTCAGTGGGCTAAATTCATCCCAGCTCCAGCTGCAGGGAAGTTACAGCAGTGCAGATACAGATGTCCAATTCCAAACCACGTCCCACATCCTCAGAGCCTTCTTGGATTATGCTTACAGCAACAGAAACTGCACCGTAAAACTGTATTACAACTTTAGTACACTGAATTAGCATATTTCTTAGTGAAGGTCTACGCCAGTTTGATCTTGGTCTTCTGCAAGCATTTCCTAACAGCTGTTTTAATTAGTACCTCGTTGGTGTGTAGACAATGATGCGATACACACCAAGAAGCATTTTCTGCATAAAGCGAGAACGTTACGTATACCGTGATATAAACAGTCCTTCCTCCCACCCTCACTACCACAGATAAGGGCCAATCGACGGGCAGCGCATCACAGAAAGGCAATATATTGTATTTAACTCCCCTCATTTCAGGTTTTCAGGGCACCCTCGGGGCGGGGGAGGCACAGAAATGAGAGCCACAAGCAATCCCAGTAGCTCATTCTCCTCTTCACCCTCAAAGCGTTAAAAGGAAAATACAATGTCAACATCAGCTCCTCCCTGCTGATGAAACTGGCTCGAGCGCATTTTACTTTCTGGCTTGGAGCCCTTACAAACCGTTACAAAAAGACAGCAAGACAGACAGACAGCTCAATATATCGACCACTTCCAATAACTAATTTGGGACACGCTGGGTCATTTGCCCCTTCCGTTAAGCGCTGTAGCCTCTCGGTGGTGAGCGACCCCTGATATGTGAGGGGTTTTTATTAAAAAAAAAAAAGGGGGGGGGGGGGGGAGGGAGGGAGGACAGCTAATAGCAGATTTGCATTTCAGGAAAGAGCCAACGCGAGCACCAGTATATATAAATACTCCTCACTGTCCTCCTCTGGGAGGAACGGATTACGTGGGATACCTTACAGCCGTCCCCGAGGCTGATGGCGCTCCGTCCCCACCCGCGAGGGGTCCCGGCGGGCTCCCACCGCTCCCCCGCCGCGGCGGGCACAGGCGGGGACGGGCGGCCGGAGCCGGGCTGGGGCTGGGGCGAGCTGCGGGCCGCCTGGGCGACTTCCCAGCCCGGGAA
>RSEF01000002.1:11133298-11206744 GCA_003993805.1 Himantopus leucocephalus | reverse complement strand
AAAAATTAAAAAAAAAATCACCACAAGCTTTCAATCATACATATTAAATAAATAAATAAATAAATCTCGCGATTAAAAAAATAAAATAATATGGTTTCCTCTAAGGGACCTAGTATTGTCCAAAACCACCTCATCGCGGGGTGTTCTGTTGCGGCGAGCCCTGCGCGCGCCCGGCGCGGGGGTCTGCGCCCGCAGGTTCGCGGCGCAGCGCGGCGCAGCCCCGTCCCCTCGGCAGGGCCGGGACCCCTCCGAGCCACCCCGCGCGATCCTTCCCACCGCCCCGGCTGCACCGCAGCGCGGCCAGGCTGAGGCGGCCAGCCCGGCGGCCGGAGCCCCCCGCCCGCCCCCGCCCGCGCCCGCGCCGCGGCGGAGAGGGGATTCACAGGTAGAACAAAACATCCGCGCCGGTATCCTCCGCCAGCGGGAAGGCGGTGGGACACACACACACACACACACACACGCACCCCGCCAGGGGAGCCCCCGTGGCCGGTGCGAGCCCCCGGCGGGCAGCAGGGCCGCAGGGTGTGTGTGAGGGGGGGGGGGGGGGGAGGGGGGNGGGCCGGGGGCCGCCGCTCGCGCTCCGCTGCCGCGCGCCCGCGCCAACCGCCGCCCGCCCCGACCGCCGCCCGCCCGAGGGCCGGGCCCGCCCCGCCGCCCCTTTACCTTCGGAGAGCTCCAGCTCCAGCTCGGCCAGCCGGGCCCGCACCTCCAGGGGCAGGGACACGCTCTCCAGGCTGCGGTCCGCCATGCTCGCGCGGCGGGGACGGGCTCTCCCCTCCTCTGGCTGCCCCGCTCTCCCCCTTTGTCCGCGGCTGAACGGGGAGAGGGAGGGCGGCGGGGCCGCGGCGGCTGGCTGAGTCCTCCCCGCGGTCTCAGCCGGGCATGCAGCGGGGGGGAAAAGGCGGGCGGGCGGTCCGCGCGGGGGGACGGGGCGCGGAGGGAGGGAATGCGGAGGTTTCTCCTCTCCTCCCCTCTCCTCCTCCTCCTCCTCCTCCTCCTTCGCCGCCTCCTTCAGCGGGGCCCCGCCATGGCTGCTCCCGCCGCCGCCGCCCGCCCGCGATCGCTCCGCATCGGCTCCCCGCCGCGCCCGGCCCGGCCCACCCCCCACCCCTCGCCGCCCGGCACCGCGGCGGCTCTCGCCTCGCCTCGCCCCGGCCCCGGCCCGCTCCTCCCCGCCCGGCTCGGGCTGGCGGCGGCGCCTGGCGCTGCGGTGCCGCTGCCGCGACTGCCGCCGGCCAGGCACAGCGCCGCTGTCACATCCACGTGACCGCGCCGCCCCGCCGCCGGCCCCCAGGGGGCGCCGCAGTGCCGGCGGCGCTGCGCGGGGCGCTCCGCGGCCGCGCAACGGGGCCGCCCCGCCCCGCCCTCCCCCGCGGCGGCACCGACACCGGCGACCTGGTTCCGGCACCGCGGACGTGCACGGGGGCTTCGGGGCGAGGCCGGCAGCGTGCGTGGTCGTTGATTCGTCCCAACGAGTAGGTGTCGTGGCCCCCCGTTTGCCGGGGAAGGGGCGGGAGGAGTGACCTGCTCAAGGCCGGCAGTAGCTCCGCGCCAGAAAGACGAACGCCCTCCGACACCCTGCGCCCCCTCTTCCTTCCCCGCCTGCTGAACAACTTCCAGCGTACCCCTGTCTTCACCTGTATTCTCCGCATTCAGCCAACGGTGGGCACGGCGGCGCTGGGTCAACAGTTGGACTCGATGATCTCACGGGTCTTTTCCAACCAAAATGATTCTATTCCAACCAAGCCGTGGCCATTCGGGTATGTATAGCACCAAACCCTGAGCGCACGTTTCCGTGAAAGAGTAGCATAGTCTTTAACATAATGAAGAAGAACAGAGTTGGCACTGTGGTGTGTCCGTGCCGAGCACCAGCCTGTACCGACTCACACCGAGCCCCTCTCCGGGGAACGGGGTAAAAAGGAGTGACCCACCCGTACCCCTAATTACACCGCTCCAACATAAGAAGGAACTGTTTTGAAAACATTTAATAAAACTCCCTTTTGGATCAACGAATATGTTTCACAAGGAACATCTTCCTTTCTGTCTTTTTCTCCCTGTGTAAGTTTTCTTCCTTTTTTTCTCTTTGAGTTTTGGTGGCTTTTTTTTTTTAAACCTCTCAGGAGAAGGAAGGAGCAAGATACCACAGCACCTATCGCTACAAAAATCCTCGGGAGTCCCAATGGTAGAACAGGTCTTAATGGGACACAACTTTAGCAGAAAGAAAAAGGCGTTATCATCCCCAGGCCGACCTTGGCTTACCATTTCAGTCAGTGGAAGAAAAGCAAGGATGTAGGAGTTTCTTCAAAAGATAAAGCTTAGGCTGCGACTATACTAAACAATGTAATTTTTTAATACGTTGTGGAACAAAAACAAATTACATCATATTACCAGCTGTGCTGACCTGGCGTCAACACTGGAGCGATTCCTGCAGCGTGTGTAGGGCTGGTGGTTTCTCCTGTTTTTGCTGGTTACCAGCCCCAGACGCGGGAGAGCTGTTTACACCCAGATCGTGGCCGATGCCTGCATCGCTTCAGCCAGACCAGTGGCAGAACTGGTTGGGATACTTCAGCGAGGTTGCCTGCCGTAAACAAGGCTTGAACACACAAAGTCACTTATTTTTATGGTGCTGCTGTTTGTTTTATTGTCATGTGTGTTGGTTTCTAGCAGCCACTCCTGGGCTACCCTGGGCTCTACGCTGCCCGATGGGAGCCATCTGTTCGCCTCTCTTTAGCAGGACCACGACTTCCAGTGGCGTGGCGACACTCACGCCATTTGGGGCTATACAAACGCCTCTCCCCGGCGCTGTGCTACGCAGGGGGAATATTTTTACCTTTTGTTGAGCACTGCGTGTTTCACAGACATTCAAAAAATTATCCAGGTCTTTCTTGTTCATTACATCAAGACCTAAAACAATGAAAAGCAATTAAATCCAAATATGCTCCGGGGTTCCTACCTGAGAATCTGAGTTTTGTTTGTTTGTTGTTTTACATGGGATGAAATAGGCTGAAGGTATCAGCCTTCTGCAGGAGCGGCTTTTTCAAGTATGATGGAGGCAGCCAAGAGGGAGGCAAGGAAAGGCTTTGCGGTGATACGGCTTCCTTCCCTACTGCGTATCTCCGAGCTGCACCTTTACTTCCCCAGTCCTGATAGGAGCTGATTATTTAACTTGTTTTCTGATCATTTCAGAATCTGTACCGGTGGTGTTCACCCCACTTTCCAAATTTTTCCTTTTGTGAAGTTACATGAAGGGACCTAAAGAGAAATATTTGAACATTCACATCATTGTGCCTGAAATTTTCTTGGTGCTTCCACAAGCCCCGCATTTCAGGTGTCGGGTGCTTTTAAAGGGAGAGCGATCACTTGGGGTTGGAACTCATCTGGCAGCAATGGAAATGGCTGAATTTGGCAAACTCTCAGCCAGGGCGATGTGCTGGCTCCTGTGGAGGGAGTTTGGGGGGTGTCAGGGTCCTCCAGCAGGCAGGGCCATCCCACCGCCTGGGGCTGGGCGCAGACGGGGGCCACGGCAGCCTCCCTTGGAAAGCCCATTTGTTCCCCTAGGGCTGATCTCAGGAGGAGAAACTTCTTACTGATGCAAAGTATCAGGTCCCAGGCTCCAGGAATGAAATCTCAAGTGTATAAATTTGCACGATGATTTTGATGGAATGCTGAAATTCCAACGAAAAAGAAGCAAGTCAGGAGATTTGACCTAGCTGGTCTTAACTCATGGATCCTTTCAGACTTGTAGATAAGAGGCTGCGTCCTGATCATCCCCTGGAATGAGGGATATAAATGTTCCTGACTCCAAGAAAAGCAGGGTACTATTTGTATTTTGGATGCAGTGATTAATTAGCATGGCCAGGATTTGTAGAATGCTTTTCTGTCGAGAAGTGCTTTTTGACAGGCATGGCGATGGTGGCATGGCGTACGGTTTCATCTGCTTTCAAGAGAAGAAGCGAGTCAGTGATGCCTTTCCAACAGCAGCCCATGTCAGCCCAGCTTACAAGTGACTCCGTACACAAATGCTTTCATTAAAATTATTTGGATTATTTACATTCAGTGACCCATTTGAACATATGTATCTTCATGGAAAAAAGAAAACAAGTGTATTTTTACTAAACAACAGTTATTGTAGTGGTCAAATCCCACTGGAGACGATGCTCTGTACAGATCACCTTATGGTGTCGGTAGCTGAGTGAAACCTCTGAAGGACCACGTAGATGGAATTGACCTTAACTAGATAAAAATTCTCTTTCCTAGTTCTTTCACAGCAAAAGACTTATCCAATTTTGCAGAGATTTAGCCCAAAGCCAAGTCTATACTGGAGAACGTTCCCAGCGTCATAACTTTAGGAAGGGGCAAGGCACTAAAGACATTTAGAACAAAGAAAAAACTCTTATGTAGACATTGTTACCTTGACCTAAAACACCTAAAATGATGCGTGTGTCTTCTGGACACCATAGTAAGTGCAAGAGGACTGTGTCTGTGAATGAACAGGTTAGCATCTCTGCTGTCTGTGGGAGCAGGGAGTCAGGATATGGCCAATGTAGCAAAAAAAAAGTCAAAAGCAGGAGGGATTCACAGAAAAAAACAACAAAAATAATCAGCTGCCTGGAGGGACTGCGTTATAGGGAGAGATTACAAGAGTGTTTGCTCAGCTTGCTAAGCAACAGCAAGGGATGGCCCGGATAGCTGCCCACAACTATTTGATAGGTGGAAGCACCGAGGAACTTGAAGGGGGGAAAAAAGCAGGGAGAAGAGGATACAACTTGGAGTAATCTGATGGAAATAAGAAAGGGAGCCCAAACACGTATCAGGGAAAGCTTCCAAGGGATGAGCCGCATTAGACTGCGGAAGAGGCTCTCAAAGGAAATGGTGGAATCCTCATAATTTGAAACATTAAAACCAGAGTCGACAAAGCAATCATGAATATGCTGTAGGAAGTAATCCTGCTGTGGGATGGGATGAACACGCTTGCCTGGCATTGCTTATGCGAAGATGTACTGCTTTTTTTTTTTTTCCCCTTGTTGAACTCAATTTATTTTTTCCCCTTCACCTCTCCACTCCCACCCCCTCTGTTTGCATCTGTCTGCTTGTGGCTCATACGCCGGTTGTGAAATGTACTATTCTTTTACAGCATCTACCGCAAATGTGGCCGGGTGGCTACCTGCTGCCGTACCGCAAAGAGCAAAAAATAATTGATTAGATGCATTAATCAAGTTACCGCCGAATGGTATGCAAATAGTTCTATAATTATTTCCAGGTTGGGTTCTAATTTCTTTTAACACTTAAAAATTAAAGCCAATCTCATCTTCTAGGGAAGGGAAAGGAAAGGAAGGGAAGGGAAGGGAAGGGAAGGGAAGGGAAGGGAAGGGAAGGGAAGGGAAGGCAAGGGAAGGGAAGGGAAGGGAAGGGAAGGGAAGGGAAGGGAAGGGAAGGGAAGGGAAGGGAAGGGAAACTGGCGGCTCAGCACTTCTTACATATGATTTTAGTTCTCTGTTGTGCTCCCCGGGCAAGCACCAAGTTCCGTTTCTCCAAGCCGTTTAGACACCTTAGATCCCTTTAACTACTATGAGTATGTGACAGATATAAATCGCTGCATATCTTGGCATTTGTCTCTCTGCCTTAATACTTTAAAATAATGTAGATGTCCCTCTCTTAATTCCCTATGGTTTATGAAAATGAATCCGAGGGAAGCCAGATGAATACTCCAGAGAGACTGATCTACCTCAGTGTACAGAAAAGTGATTGGACAGCTGAGAGGAACTATCACCTTCAGTCGTTTTCTTCCTTAACATCGTTGCAGATGAGCTCTGGTAGTGGGGAAAATGAGAAGTTCCTTTCCCTGCCTGTCCCTGTGCCAGAGCTTACTGGCCTCATAGCACAGCTGGCAGCAGGGAACATAAATTCATGCCTGAGCTCCTTCTGCACATATTTTGGCATATTAGTTCACAGGCTGATGAAACTAGATTGGAGCTAAGATGCATAAAAGGGAACTTTCTTGGCTGGAAGTGAGGTGCTGCACAGGAAAAGGAAGTAAAAGAAAACCTTGGAAAATATCGTTTCCCTTAATATATTAGGTATTTCTCTCTCCACTTTGCATTTCCATTGTTCTTACAGGAACAATTTGATTCCTATCAACTTAAAAGTATTTTTTTGCAATTGTATTTTGTGATTTTAATAATTTTCATACATCTTTCTTTTTATTAAAAGCAAAAATCTAATGAAAAGCCTTTACTGGTACAGTTTAAATTAACTTTGGTTTGAAAGTTAGTCTCACATAAGGAGTGTTTATTAGGCTCCTGCAGGCTGGCAAAGCCTGTTTACATAAAGAAAAAGATCCTCTCCACTGCTCCATTTGAGGTAGGAATTGATAACACATTTCACAAGTTCAGAGAAATTGAGGGAACTGGCATCTGAAGATAGGAAACCTCCCAATATTCTGCTTCAAGCTCCCAACACATGCACACACATAGCCAGTCTCTCACTGCACCATGCATCTTACAGGAATAATAGTTGTCTGTTCTTTCATCGAGGTTTGAAGCATCAGTGATTCTTACAGTTTTCTCAAAAGTCAGCAGTTTTTCTTCAGTGAAATTTCTTAAACTAGATTTGGCAAATTTTTCAATCTACTGAAATTAAAATGTAAAATTGAGTATTTGAGAGCAAATTTCCTGGAGTAAATTCTTTTCAATTTTTCTGTTTTCCTATAATTTTTTTTAAAAATAAAACATACATGTATGGGAAAGGAACTAATAATTTTTAATTGCTTGCCCTCCATTTAGATCATATTTTTTAGCAACAAAAAATCAGATTGTTGCTTTAGGATGATGTCATACAAAACTGTTGGCACATTGTAAAACCAATATAAGTAATATTCTGTCACTTAATATGCCTCTCTGTGATCTTCACCTTTCCTAAAGAACATTAAAATTGCAAAAGGTCAATGCTCAATTAAGGTACAAAAATAACTTTTAATACCTGGAAAACTTCTTAAGATTCTTTCTACTACAGCATGGATAAACTCCTTATTGGACATGCCTTAATATTTTCATGGATTCACAGCAGACAACATGAAATGTCCTTTGCAAATACAAAATTATTTGGGAAATGAGGAAAATTTATTAAAATATTTTATTAGAAATAAAAGGATATTTTAACTATTGAGCATTTTGCCCAATTAGCACTACCTGAGATATGTTAAATCCATTTCAGCTTGATTGTTGTCACCCAAAATTAGGATTAAGGTTACCATCTGCATTCAAAACATCCCACTTTGGAATGTTTTTGATGTTTTGGGATAGTCCTAGCAGAGTTCATGCTTTCTTAAAGATAATCAAGGAGATGATAGGTTGCTCTTTGTTAAGGGAGAGTAACAGATATATATCCAAAATGTTCAAATAATTCTGTGATTTGAAGTATCAAAGATCACAGAAAAAATACACTGCTCTCAATCTTCTTTTAATTGTTTTCTCAGGTGACATGGAAGCTGGTTTACTGCTGGTAAGATTTTGAGCATTTATGCCACCAAGGTGTAGAACTTGAATTATCAGTGACTCTTGGAAGCAAAAATAATTCCTTGCTGTCGCATCCAAATGACCCATCTGAACAACAGTCAAAATATTCTGGAACACTTTCCCAATGTCTGTGGCACCACCTTTACTTTTTTTTTTTTCCTTACTTAGCAACCGAAAAAAATATGCTTGAATTTTGTTCTGAGAAGCTGTGTTATAATTATCTTTACAATCTGCTCCAATTGTATACTATCTTACGTCTGATATCTACCATTAGCAATTGTGCACAAATGGCAGTAAACGCACGATGACTGCTGATCTCACTATTTAACTGCACAAAGTCATTTCTTCTGTCTTTCTGGAAGCTAGAAAGGTCTTTCTTTTCTGTGGCGGTAACTTGACTTTTGAGAAAATATTGCCATCACTGTCACTTTCAGTGTCGCAATCCACGTAAGAATGTAACTCAGCTAAATAGAAATAAATAATACTTAGACTCAGTCTTAGGTCTTTGTCAGTGTCTAGTGTGTGCACTTTGGTACTGGCTCAACAGGATCCAGGTCCTTGTTCCAAAAAGCGAGTACACGTTTTGGTCAGCCTTCAGCAAATGTAGTGCAGACTCAAGGATGCTCTCTGGGAAGTCAAAACTCAACGATATTCCTCTTAGTTGTCCTGAGATCCTTGTGATCCTCATTCTGGCCAGGCTCTTCACCTCTGAGCTGTCTCCATAGGGAAGCTGATTTTTTTGGGGGGGAAAATCTTCTGATTTGATCCTGTCCTGAAATTCCTGTCCTTATTTTTGTCTCAGAAGGAGCCATAACTTGCTTTCACTATTACCCCGAGGCTCTGAAGGATGTCTTCTATCATTTCTCTCTATTCAAGTTTGCAGTACCAGCTTCTCTACAGGCTGAAGCCCTTTAGGGCTTGCTGGGTCCCAGAGAAAATTTGCAGAGTACTGTAGTAAAGCTTCTCTGTAGAAATGCTTTTTCCTGAAAGAGCTGTCTTTTAAAACTTTACCCTGCAAAAAATATTCTTACTGACCCTTTGCAGAAAACACCCTGCCAGGGCTTAAGTGGCAAACGTTTGCTGTTTACATAGCCATTAATGAAACATACCAGAAGTTTTCTTCTTTACATGCCATTTCCTTACTTGGTGTATGAGTTCAATGCCAGGGACGGTATACGACCATGTTTTTGCAGGCAAAGACTCCAACATGAAGCCACATCCCCCATTTTTTATTTCAGGTGCATGATTTGGCACTACCTCAAGGCAGCACAGAAGAGGAACAACTTATTTGTGATTTCATGTAATTTTTTTTGTTAAATAATTAGAGGGAGGTTGAATTCAATGCTGGAAACAAGATTAACCAGCAGCTGTTTTGATTTCTGAGTGCTTTCTGCAAATGCAGTTATTGATTTAGTCTTCACCTTGCTTACATAGCAAATTAGTGAATTCAAGTGGACCCTTCAAATGAGAAACCGGTGCTCGGTGTCCCTGACATGTGGACGAACGCACCCTATGGTGAGCAGCGCTGTGGGCAGTCACATCTGGCAGCGGAGGGGTACCAAACAGCTGGGCGGTGTGAGCTGGAGCTGCTGACAGAGGATGGCTCACCGCATTACAGCTTTTCGTTGCGCATGGACGTTTTTCTTTCCTTTCTAAGCTAAAAAGGTTAATGTTTGACTATTTATTCGTCCGAGCCTCCTTAAAGGCATGAGATCAGTGGACCATTTTAATAACAGCAGACAGTGCTTCCTGCCCCCTCTTCTCTCCAGCCCTGGGAGCTATTCTTACCAGAAAAGACTGAAACTCCACAAACACAACATCACTGGCCTACAACCCCATGTCAGCGGCTCAGATTAATCATCCCTACACTGTTTAACTTCCAGTGACAAGCTTTTACATTTGTGTTTTAAATAGTCTGGGAAATTCAGGTCAGGATTGACAGCTGGGAACTTCAGTTCCCAAGTTTAAGATTACTTTTTTTCTCTTATTCTTAATGCCTTTAAGTACAGGAACCAATCTAAGTCCTGTTGGCTTCCAGGGGCATTGGAGCTGACAGTGAAAGCTCTTAATTTCTCTGAGTCATCGTCATCCAGAGAATGGGGTAACTTCTAGCTGTGTAGAAACAGGATAATATTTACTTACCTCATCAGGTGTTGTGAGGACCAGTTATTTAATAGTACTTGTGCATTTCTCTAGGAAATGCCATGAATGCCACAGATACCATGTTTATCTAATGATAAACATTTTGTTAGCAATATAAAAAAGCAATATTCTTTAAAAACTATGGCAATTCTATGCATTAAAATGCTCCCAGTATTTCCTTCTGGTTTTAAGAAGAATGTCCTTGAGATTTTACAAAAATGCCTTTGCACCATAATTAAGAGGGAGAGCATTTCACTTTCTGGGATTTAAACCTCACCTTTCAGAGAAAGCAGGAGAGCTTCTCCAAGCAGGGCAACACTGCATCCCAAGAAGCAGTAATCTTTCAGTCACACGCTTTGATCTTGCTTCATTCTCTTTTCTTGCTCTGTTTCTGTTGTTTCTTGGTCTGATTTTTAACTGATCTATTTACTGACCTTTAAAAAACTCTCCTGCATCACTTCAGGAGGAGTCTTGCCTTAACTTGCAACGTTACCAGATGTACGTAGTGCCGAACCACTGAGCGTAAACGAGTACGCGGCCACAGGTTTGTCTGGGTGACAATGAGAAGGGAAATAACTAGATGGGCTGAAATTCAAACCTCTGGATATTTTTGGCGCAAGTCTGTATACGAACACCTTTATTTTGATGTGAGGTCTCCAGGGCATGCCGGAGTAACTTACAGACTGCTTTGAAGCAGTTTTAGGTATAAAACCTATCTAAACCACTTCTATTTCAAATTAAACTGGAGTTATATCAGTTAGCTTGTATCAGTTAGGAAAGATAAAACATCCTTAATCCAAAATAAGAATGGTAACACCAATTTAATTAGTGTGACTGTCTATAATAGAGAAGACTTTGTGTCATTGACTCTTGAAATAATTTATTCAGATGAAATCTGCCCAGGGCAAGGATTCAAATAATTTCTTCATTTTCCCCAACCTTCTTTGCACAAATAGTTTGTCAAATGTCCCAATGTTTTGTCACCGTTGTTGTTATTGATAAGAAAAATTTCTTCCCATTGGAGTTAAATTGCATCCTCAGGTTTCTTATATGTAATTCCTGAGGAAAAAAAAAAGTTTGTATTGCAGGAAAGTATTTGATTCACAGTTTTTCCAAGGCTTCACCTCTCTCCAAGCTGTGATGTTGATTCAACACAGGTGAGGCGACTCCAGATTCTTTCTAATGCTTTCTGGGAACCTGTCTGAAAAAAAATCCCAATGTCACAATTTCACACATATAAGGGAAGCGGTTATTATCGCCTCTTTAGCTGGAGTAGTCAGTCGATATCTTGCTTGAGTGCATTTGCAGGATGAAAATACAGATGATATGAATTTGGTGAATTCTTTCACGCAATGTTTTCACGGAATCACGGAATCACGGAATTTTCAGAGTTGGAAGGGACCTCTAGAGATCATCTAGTCCAACTCCCCTGCCAAAGCAGGATTGCCTAGAGCACATTACTCAGGACTGCATCCAGGCGAGACTTGAAGATCTCCAGAGCAGGGGACTCCACAACCTCCCTGGGCAGCCTGTTCCAGTGCTCTGTCACCCTGACCGTAAAGAAGTTTTTCCGTATATTTGAACGGAACCTCCTATGTTCCAGCTTGTGCCCATTGCCCCTCGTCCTGTCATTGGGAACCACTGAAAAGAGTCTGGCTGCATCCTCCTTCAATATTAATTAATTTATCAAAGACTATGTTTTCTGAATGCACCAGAGATAACTCATGGGCAGTTTTGTTTCTCCCAGATCCCCAACTTCATTTTCCAGTCAGCTCTTTAGCCAGATTTCTTCGTCTTTGCTGCCACTCATAACCCCCGTTTCCCACAGCCCCCTTGTGCCCCGGGGCTGCTGCTGCCAGGCTGGGGACCTTGTGGCCCTTGTGGCTTTGCTTCTGAAGAGCCCCTGCTTTTTGACACAAAGCCTTGGGCAGGGCACATCTCCAGCCCCTGGGGCTTTTTTGCACCTTCTGCTCAGTCTGGATGAGGGATCAGCCTGGGCTGTGACAACTGAATAGTCTAGGACCTTCAAGTGGCAAGCGGGAGATAGCCATGGGCCCTGAGGAGGCTGGTCCCTCAGGACCGGTGTTGAAGGAGCTGCTGCTGGTGGGTGAGGAGGTGTGCACCAGGGGAGCTGCTGGCTCTCAGGCTCGGACCAAGCGAGGACTGTCAAATGCTCCTGCTCCTAGGAACTGCTGTTTACTCACCTTCCCAGACAGTATTAATGGCAAGATCTGGTGGCATCTGTTCACCCTTTGCTGGTGACACCTGAATGGCTCACCACCTGCCTCATTATTTGAGTTGTCATTTTTCCAGGCACGTAAAGGGACGAAACAAACTTTTGTCCCTTCAGGCTCGTTTCTGTTACAGAAAGAGGAGTAAAAGCACTTGTCTGTGTTGTCTTGTTTTTAATTACCACAGGACAAGAGTGCTTTTTATGTAGCTTGAAAGCATAAAATACATGTTGCAAAACAAATCACCGTTGTTGTACATAATGGGTACCCTTTGGTGAAATAGCCTTATTTTGTACATTACAGGGTATCCACTCATGGAGAATTTTTACTTTTTTTTTTTGGAAACTACTTCAAAAATGGTGTAATTTAGGGAAAGAGGTAGTATCTGGGGCACAATTATGGTGGATAAATTTGTGGAAAGGCATACATGAGAAAAGAATTATCTGTGCAATGCAGATATGATTGATTATTACAGGGCTATCACATGAAGGGTAAATTACCACTGTGAACAAAATGCCATTTAAAAACTCTTGAATTACTTTGCTATCAGTTCTACGATCAGAATTTCATGTGCTTTTAGGATTGTGTCTTGTTATGTGGCTATATTGTAGAAATGACGTATAGACAGTTTTGCCTTTCCTTCAAAAATCTAGATTATTATTGTTATTAAGAGTTAAATTCAATAATGTTTTTTCTAATACAGATTTATATGATGCTAATAAAACAAGGTACTTAGTATGCTAGCATGTCAATAAGCCATTAAAATAATCAATACATAATTCTAACTGTAATTGGTAGTATATTAAGGGCCTGAGTTTTTCTTAGGGAGACAGAGTAAATACCTACTGTTTTCAGCTGGAGTTATATATTGCGAGATGATGAACTAGATGACTACTGGGATTTTTGCTTGGCTTGGATTTATATCCTTTTTGTTTCAATATAAGATAAAAAAGGTACAACATTTTTCCTCTGGTTGTTTTTATATGGTAAATATATATGAGAGTTGTTACGCTTGGCTTTCTCTGCTGGGGGGCTTGAGAGGCAGGTTGGAGACACCTTTTCGCTGCTTTCCTACCCTCATAATGGAGTGGGAGTTTCAACCCCAGCTGCCCCTCAGTGCCCAGTCCCTGTAGCAGGGCACTCTGCCTTAGCCCACCTGGGCTTGACCCGCAGCCCTCCTCTCTGGGGCAGACAGTAATTCGGGTCTCCTTTCTCTCCCCACTGAAGTCTGTAGGAGTCCAGTGTCTTTCCCTCCTCTGGTTTCTGTCTTTAACGAGTGTAAATGAAATCCTACCCAGTGCAGTTCATGTTGGGAGATAGCATAGGAGGTGCAGGGTCAGGAAACAGAGACAAGATAACAGTTAAAATGAGAACATGGAATGGTGCTCATCGCAAACCTTAATACAGAGTTTAGTATGTCGATTACCTTGATACTTGGCCAGGTCTCTTACAAAAAGTGGATGTAGACTATTATTTAATATGACTTTTTTCCTGCAAAAATCAAGCCATGCTTGGTGATGTGCAAAAGGTCAGGGAGGAAGCCCTGAAACCTGCGCACGCTTCAGCAGCTGGGGTTGCTGGTACTGCAGGGTATTTCCAAACCCACAGGAGCACGCAGCTAGCAAGTTACACATCTCTCTTTGGAGAACAAAAATCATTGTATCCCCCAGTGAAAAGGTAACGACAGCTCGTGATATATCCAGTGCTACATTTATAAGCTGGAAACAGTGGTATCAGTGTAGCCTGACTGTGATTATCCTTTTAGATAAGGTTTATGTGGCGTCAGTTAACTCTTGTCTCTACTGCTTATATGCCCTAATCACTTCATGTAAAGGGTGACTGATTTAGTGCAGACAGAGGTAGAACTGCTTTCAGAAGGTTGTTTACTATCCCTGATACTAAGATGCTGACTCAACATCTTAAATAATTAGTACAAGGAAAAAAGCATGAATATATTTACCGTCAATAGATTCAAGCAGACTGTTTTCCAGGAGTGCTGAGCTTTCCTGGATCCCATTAAATTCCCAGCAAGATGCTGTATTCAGCACCACTAGAGATCAAACCAACCTTTAAAGACCTTTGGAGATCCGTGTCTCAAACACACAACTGAGCTACCAGCACAGGGGCTGGCAGCCCTGCAGTGAGCAGTGCCAGGCGCTCCTTTCTTTCCCAGCATTGGAGCCTGAGGGTGCCGGTAGCAGCTTATTTTCGCTGAGTCCAAAACAGAAAAATGGTAAGTGTCCACCTTGCGGAGAAGAATGTGACTTCTGGTTGGACCCACTACTGAACATCAGCTGGGCCACTGTCATGGAGCACGTGCTCACTCCTGCCAGCTTGCAAATCAGTTCTGCATGGTGTTTTACTTCACATTGCCACAAGTGAAGGGCATGTTCACGGTTAGGTGCAGTGGCTCAAGTGGTCTGCGTTGCCTCATTAAACTGGGGAAACTCAGTTATGTGTCTTAACCTATACTCTTTCCCATTCTGGTAGATACATCTTTTACTGTCTTTATGAAATCTGGATTCTAATTTATGTTCTTGATGCACAGAAATAACATCAACTTCTGAACACATTTCGATATGTGCCTAACAGGGTATAGCTTAGTGAACATGTGAAACAATTTTCCAGCTTACATTCAGCAAGCAAGCTATATTTGCATCAGTACCATCTTGCATTAATCCTACCCACACAGTGAGAGGTTTCTGAGTATTATCAATAATACTGCACAAAATTAACATGCAAAGCCCAGTAAAATCAGCACCATATTTCCTGGGCAGTGGGAAAACATTTCAACAACTAGTATACTCCATCAGAATTCTTCCAGGGCCTTGAAGCAATTAGTTCTGAGGACACTGGAACTACATTCAGATAACATGCATCTTTCCTTTTTTTTTCTGGTTACAAGGGTTATTTTTGTGTGGGATTCTTGAAGATTACAGGTGATCAGCAAATTTTCCAGAGTGCTGTGTCTCTATCAGACATTCCAGGAGGTATATGAGGACCGCAAACCCTTGGTTTCCCTTGTCGTCCTCAATAGGGTCAACAGTTATGGAAAGCAGGCACTGGGAGACTCTGAGCTTTGCAATTACAGTTTTAAGCTAGCACAGGTGGAGAAAATAAATATCCAGCCAAAAAAGTGGGAAAAAACCAACTGTGGAAAACTTGTGGAAGCAAGCTTGTGAATTTGCTCCATCATAAGGTTGGGGAAGACATTTTAATGGAACCATTTCTTTACTTAGGCTTGGCTTCCAGCACTCATTTCCCCAAGATCAAGGCTTGATACTTCTGTCTGCCCCTAGACCAATATGAAACGTTGGGAAAGAGGTCCTGAGCCCTTACTCTCAGAGATCAAACCACATAATTTGTGTTTTAAGCCTAATCTAGAATTCATACATAAGGATGGAAGATTTATCTAAGTGCTTTTAAATTCAGGCTAAGGTGTCTTTATGGACTTGGTCATAATGGAGTTTGAGTTGCACCTCCGTCAGCACGCTCCAGTGGCTGGCATGCTTTACTCATCAGTTATATTTAAACTGTTTGCTCGTGAAGCAGGTCTGCATGGATCGCAAGTGTAAATTCTCACCTCAGTACTTGGATCCAAGCTTTGTGTTGTCTGACCAAAAGATCTGGAAGTGCTCTCTCTGGTGGTGACTTGGTGCTCCAAGCAGCGCGGTGCATGAGAGCTCCTGACAGGGACATTACTGCAGTCAGGTCTGCGTGAAATGGGCACCAACCACGCTTGGTTCTTTTTTCTTCTATTGGAACTTCATCTTAGTGAGAGGGCCAGTGCTCTCCTCCTGGGCCAAGCTGACAGCAAAAGCGAATCATTATCCTATATCTGCATAACTGAGAGATCCCTACTCTTCCATAGCCATTCTGTCTCCATCTCTCCTGCTTTTCATTTCTCTGTCTCTGGCCACATTTCAATTACCTCTTCTGGAAAGGGACTCACCGCTGTGTGCTATCAACAGTGGAAAATTTCAAGGTGATATTTTAGAAGGGAGTAACTAAACTGAATGTACAACCCATTAATATCAATTATGGGTGTCAGAACAATACCAATAGCATTAGATGTTGTTTAGAAGCTTGAATTAGTACCATTACGCTGCCCACTCAGCTATGGGCATTTTCAGAGACAATATGCTATTTGCATTTTATTATAATGTATCTTTTCTGAAAATTCCCATCATGGTGGGGACATCAGGGAAACTAATATTGATGGCATAATGCAGTCATTTGGATAGGTGATGTACAGCACTGGGCTGACAGAAGCACCCTGCAGTTGCACCACTGGGACAAGGAGCGTCCTCGGGGTGGACCTCTCTCTCTGCCAGCTCTCTCTCCCCCCTGCCGGGCTCGCCAGGTCACCGTGTCCCAGCTTTCTCCTTGCCCTGCCCAGTTCCTGTTTTTCCTTACTGGTTCCTGTTGTGAAGCACCAGGGCAGGGAAAAGGAATATGAGAAGAGCATTTGGGCTTTAAAAAAAAAATATATTACAAAAATAATTACTTAAGAAATAATAACTAAAGCTCCTTGTTTCCCTTTTTCTTTTCAGACTGTGTGTGGGCTGAGATGCCTGGGGACCTCAGCCTCACCAGTTCTCACTTGGCAGTAGAAAGGGTTGCCACTCCATCAGCCGGGTGCCCATAGGCGTATTTTAAGTAGCCTCGTCAGTGTGGGTAATTTTCATCAGCTTCTTATTCTCAAACCTGCCAGAATTAAGAAAAGAAAGACTCTCAGGAGGCTTTTCCCAACAAAACTAGGAAAATATTATTGCCACTTTATGCAATATGCTGGTGAGTCTTTGTTGGAAATAGCCTGTACAATTCTAGCAGGATCAGGGAAGTGGGGGCCAGCTTCGAGGAGACTCACAGAGCTTCACTTGTTTAGTCTGGCAAATGAAGGCTGAGAAGGATACAATTTCTGTTAAATACATTGTGGGGTTGACATCAAGAAAGGAGAAGCGCTATTTACACTGAAGAGTGATGCTGGCATGCGATCAAATTGGTATAAACTGATCATGAATACATTTGGTCTTGGTTTTAGAAGAAAGTACCTGCTACCCTGGGGCAATGAAACCTTTAATCAGAATAGCGGGGGCCAAAAAATAGAGTTAGATTAAAAAAAAAAAGAGTACTATGTATTTATGAGGAGAGTTGTATGTAGCAGTACAGCCATGGCAGGGAAGTCAATTCAGTGACCCAGAAGGATCGCTCAGCCCTATTTCCATGTTCCTCACAGTCTTTGTCAGAAAAATGAATTGATAACAACATTGACACTAAAATCAACCTTCAGAGGCAATCTTCAGAGTCTTCAGCCTAGTGAGATGAAAGGTGGGAGATGGGGAGGGAGTTCATCTTTCATACCGCTATTGATTTACTCTCTCAGCTCATAGCACAGAATAGCACCAGTTTGCACTCAGTTCACACTTGAAAGTTTTTTTTTCTCTTCAAACACAGAGACTAAAAATGATTTTGTTTAAAAATCAAAGCTCAGATTCTGCAGATGTTCAAGAATCTTTGATGAGAGTATGGGAGGGACTCCTGATTCGTCAGTGATTGAACTAAAGTGTATTTGAGTAGGATATCATTCTTTCATTATAAAAGATAATAGAAGAAGCAGGAACACCAACAGTAGCTTTTCTCCTTCATTTCATAGTACTCAGAAAGCAATGATGTGTCCCATTCACATCTTGGATTTGTCAAGTAGCAGTATCAGCTTTGCATAAAGTCTTTTCTTCTGAACCACTCTGGATGAGAATTGGACATATAATTTTAGAGAGCCAGTCTAAGAGCTTTTTGTGTATCACTCTTCATACAATTTCTAGTTAGGAAATTGAGAAGACTGTTTGCCTGACAGCCCAATTTTTCCTTTCCTCCTATTTTTTTCCTAAACTGTTTCATGCCTTAAGAATCAATTTAGGATAATAGACCCTTTCCTTTTTATTTTGTCCTTTCATGCTACTTTAAGGGAATCTGTCATTCAGTATTAAAAGGAAAATATTCTAGCAAAACTTGTGATTGCAATTCCTTGATAATTTTATTCAATCTGCAGAAATGTTGAAGCCTTTCATGGGATCTTCCCCGTCAATTTGTTCTTTTTAATACAGCATCCCATGAGTCAGGCTTTTACGTAACCCTATTTACCAATGGCTGCAGAGTCATTTATACAATGAGGAATGCAGTAAGTGCTCTCATTTGTCATCAAAATACTGAATTCCACATGTGGCTAGTGTAGCAGACTACATGGTTGAACTAAAGACACCCTGCAGTTGTGTCATCCTGCGCTAATTATTTCTTTTCCTATTTCTACATAGAAGACTGGAAGAAATAATTTTTGTTGTGTTGTAATTCAAGGCAGATGATTATGAATTAGCTCATACCAGAAAGGCTGATTTTTTATTGAAGGAAATGAGTATTGTCCGCCTCACCAGCTCATTTTTTTGGAAACATTAATTATTAAACTTTGTCAGTCATATTCATAAGAGGACATCTGAATCTTTCCTCATACAGTTGCAAATGATGAGTTAGAAACACCAGCTTTCCTCCAGTTCAGTCTTGTCTGGGCAAGCGTTGGTGACACTGCTGGCTAATTAGATGGAACTGGCAATCAATTAAAGTTACATCAAAACCAAGACTTCTTATTGAGACAAATCCTGAGCAGCCTTGTTCGCTGCTGCTTCACACATCAAACAAAAGCTCTTATCCCTGCCAAAGGACATAAGACTCTTTACATAGGTGAAATGTTTATGGAAGTGGTGAATCTGTGGAAGGGGGCCTGTGCCTAACCTGCAGTAATACCGTGCCCTTTGCTGGAGCTACTCCGCAGTCGTACAGGAGGGACGTGAATCTCTCCCACTGGAAACTTACACATGAATGCATAATAAATACACCTTCAACTGTATGTTCTTACTTCTATTGTGAAAGCCTTCCTACATGCATACCTCAAAAGTAATAGCCTAAACTTTGCACTGACAGCTTTCCAGTTGCATCCTCACTAGAGCACAGTACTTGGTAGATGGCCATCGTACCTTCTGAGCCTGCATCAGAGCACGGCAGAAAATCTCTCCCATGTTGCTCTATAGTGACACTGCATCAGTTCATAGGAAAGTGTATGTCTGCATTGCAATCGATAAAACATCAGCCACAGGCCCTGTCTTTCCTCTCTGCAGGCAGCTGTCATGGGAATTTCTGTCTCCTTTCTCTAATGCTGCTCAGTGACCATCTACTCTTGCCTGTAACAGGGAAAGACACTGAGAAACAAACCTTAGGGCCTTATATTGTGCTGGGACATTACTCACAGGCCCACATATATACAGTTTCATGCAGAGCAACAGACATATGTGAAAGATGGCTTATTTAAATTATAAAACAGAAAATGGAACAAAGCATTGTCTAAATGAATTCTGCCAAGATTTATGTTTGTGTCTGCTGCTGGTTCCTAGCATCAAAGTAATGGCAAAGACACTTCATACTTTCAGAGAAGACAAGGCAAGGTGCAAAGTCTACATGGGAAAAAGAAGGTAACACCAGAAAACATGGATAGTTTGCAAGCAGCACACCAAATTTGTTCTCCGTGGATGTTTACTGCATCAAAGGAGAACTGAGAATGTATGTGAAATTAGCGGGACATTTCCACAGTAAGAGAAAGGAATTTAATCTGTCACCTACATCCTGGGCGAATGCTCCATACATTGCATGACTGGCTATAATGAGAACTGTCTCCTCTTTGAAAAAGAAAAGCGTATGTAATGATCTTCTTTTTGCAGTGCTTAGAGGGGACTGCGGTCTAGAAGGCACAATAATCTGAGGAAAGAGCAAAAAATTTTAAATTACACATTTATCTCACCTTAGTGTCAGTACCTCCTGTTCTAGGTACCCAGGTGTTACCCAGCTCCTACCTGCAGGTAGGAAACATCTTCAGTCTGTTAGTTGTCTAGAAGCCAGGCACCACCACACTTAGTGTGTTCACACCTCCTTTTTTAGATATAGACCTCAGATACTATTGTGGTGAACATAATGGGAAGACTAATGAGGAAAGGTCCTATCTAATAATCTTTTTCTTTAGAGCAGAGTATAAACAGTTTGCAGTACATAATGCAGAGGACCATTCTTGCAATACAGATAACGAATCATAAAATACCTGCACACAGTGTGAGCATGCTCCTCAACGAGTCGTCAGGACAAATCTGTCAGCTGCTTAAGCTGACAGGAGTATCTCGTGATATCTGAGGGGCCATAGAACAAACAATGTGCAAGTGCTGCATCAGGTCTATGCAGACAAAGCCCTTGCCACGCAGATCACAGGCACAGGTTTGGTTCCCTCCTCGGGGGAACAAGGTCTTTAATGGACTTTGCAACACTCATGACAAGCAATTATGTCCAGGTCCGTGACATTAAATGCACAGACGTGGCAGCACAGATCTTGGAGGCTGTCACAAATTGACGCTAAATAAATTGTCTGGGACCCTGGCTTGGTAGAGCAGTTGCTTTCTTTGAAAATGGCATGGTGTTTTTTTCTCTGCAGACTGGATTGGAACAGCAATGCAATTACTTCCTGTTATGAGGATTAATTGACCCACTCTGTTACTCCGAGCCAGTGAAAGTTAAACGGGGACATAAAATCTGAGCATTAGCCAGTTATTTAGAGCCAAACCAAGGACTCTTTGTTTTTATCGCATCTCTTTCTCTGTATCACCCTGCTGCCAAAATGTAACTGTACTTAAAATGACGACATGTGAATATGTGCCGTGTATGCAAACTGTATTAAAATAAAGTTGTTCAAGTTGCTCAAATGTAGAAAAGAGAGGGAGTGTCAGACTTAAGAGTTTAAATGCATTAAGGCTGAAGTCTGCCCACTTTCCAGCTTAGTTCCTAGAGCAAATTTATGTAGCATCCTTCACTAATAAATCTGAGTGGGACATACACGCTGGTACAATATGTAAATCTCATGGCTAGCAAAATGTGCTGTGGAAAGAAGTACCATCTTTTTAATGACTGAAACAATCCTTTAAAGATTTTTTAGCTTAGTTTCTTGTGACCTTAAAATCAAACAAAGAAGCTCAGAGAGCTACAAGCTATACTCTTGCAAATTACTTGAGGTCATAAACTAAGATCAATATTAGATACAGAGTGTTACTGACTTGTTCCTCAACACTATGGATCCATAGCCATCGTCTGCATTCCAAAAAGTATATTTCTTTAGTCATTGCTTCGCTGTGTGTAATCTCAGCCTTAGTCACAGCTGTTGGTTGCCTGGTTGTAAAGGAGGGATGTTTTATAGACCACCTGAGGTGGATAGGCAGGTCTACTTAGGTTACTGAATTCAGTTGAGTTTCTTGCTCTTATGGGTAACATATCACATCTTTGAAACTAATCAAGCACCATATTAAATCTTGAAGGTTTTTTTACTCTAAGATGATGTTTCTTAGCTTCTTAAATCTCCAGAATCATCTTGAATGAGTTACAGCAATAGAGTTCATTATAAGGAACGTCTCTTCAGTTGGTCAAAACCCACCATATTCCTAATAAAATACCTGCTGAGCTAGGACTGTTTCCCAAAGAAACAGTTACTTCTGTGTAAGCAAGAGCAACTTCCTTTTGGAAATGAAGAAGAGATAGGACTGATGCAGCTGGAATTAATATATATATCTGGGAGATAGAAATGCATGTGAATATAAGATGCTGGAGGAATAATTCCCATAGAAAAATCTAATTTAAATCAAGGACAGAGTAACATTTGCAGAAATGGTAAGAAACATTACACTGGGAATTAGTCTTTCCTGGAATACATAGGTTACTTTGATCTTCCATAGAATTATGAGACTGCAAGTTAGCCATAATTGCTTTGCCCCCTGTTTTTAACCTTATAGTTATTCTAAGCTTCCTCAGACTTTGAGAAAGTCCGAAGAAAAGATTACGTCCTCTCTTCAAATTAGAGTCAAGCAGCATAAATTGTGCTCTGCATTGCACTCAGAAGTGGTAGGTGGTTACGGTTAAATCTGTCCTGTAGCTGATGTGAAGGACAAATTTGGCCCAAGAACCCACCACATTTTTCCTTATGTGTGTACTGGCAAGATTACATGAGAGGTTTGTACCTTAGTGCTGAGCTACTTGCCTGTGTTTCTGCATGCCTCCAGCCTGTCTCAGGAAGAATCACCTGTAGACATGACTTTCTGGAAGTCTTGGGAGAATAAGGAATGAATAAAACCAAAATTAGAGCTAGATCTGCCTCTTAATAGCATGATTGAGAGGTCATACTCATTCATTCAATGGGCATAGAAGCACACCTGCAGCGTAAGGAAGCTTATTTGTATGGGTAAATGCTCATGTTTGTGAGTAAGGCTTTCAAAATCTTGTCTGACATTTTAATGTATAATGAATTAGTGATTTAGCAATGAAACAATGGGAAGGGTCAAGCTGCCTGCATCTCATGGTTGAGGCAGATGTGTGATGGCACACCCAGCAATCACTCCTATGAGCCAGTCATAAATACAGACTGTAAGGTGAGGAGGCATTTAAAGCCAGGGAGAAAATAAAACAGTAAACATGCCTGGGATAATCTGCAGAGAGAACCAGATCTTGTAAGCCATGATAAGAAGAAACTCCTCCAGTGGCGCGTGCTCAGGAGATCAAGGGGAGTGGACGTGGCACTGCACTTTCTTGGAAGCAGTTGGGGTCTGATGAGGTTGGGTCTAATTTAGATAACATGGAAATGTCACCGCATCCTGCCCTTGAGGCAGGCCCAGGGGACAGACAACAAGACCAAGCTGTGCTTCAGCAGCTATTTCACACACGCAAACCACAGAAGGCCCTGCCATGGGGGTTATGCAAATAAAAACAGCAGGTTGTGCCCACAGGGCAGCATGACCAGAAGGAGGTACCCCCATGCCTCGGGGTACCCCCTACAACCTTCAACCTCCAGCCTCCAACCAAGGCACTGCATTATAAATCCCAAGATTGCTTAACTCAGGAGTTGGATGAGGGCAGAGATGTCCCTGGGTTGGTATTGGAGATGGAACATCACCAGCGACCTGGGTGAGCATGGGTGGAGGTGACAGGTTTCCAGCCCAGGACTGCACTGGTGCTCTGCCGCAGTCAGTGGGAGACACTGTTGCAAGAGCAAAAACCACTGTCTGGGCTCAGGGTTGGGTAGGAATTAATTTTGCCTGTGTCACAGGCTGCACTGCATCCTTGGGACACAGTAGCCCAGCTCAGACACCCTGCTGCTGGGGGAAGAAAGTTGGTGAAGGAACAGTCCAGAAAGGTGTGTCAAAGCCTCTTTTTAAGAAATATGATTCCTTTTTAGCTTGTAGCTTTGCTTAGTCTGTCAGCGTAGTTATAATATTTTAGCATCTGTTTCATTGAAAATTAGCTTTTTTTAATATCACAGTTTTACCTTTTTTCTATTTTTACAGTGCACAGTGTCTCTCCATGCTGCAGTCCTGTAGCCAGGTTTTCCCATCCAACATAATTAACTGCTCATTAACTATGTTATGAACTGGCTGGAATTTGTCATCGATTTCCACACATTCCCAGGAGTTTATGACCAAACTGTGCAACTTTCCTTTGGTCATGAAAAGGCAGCAACATCAAAGACACAAGGAAGTTCAGCAGTGCCTTTACTACTGCTTTAGCACGGGGACATCTGGACACACATCCGCAGTGTCAAATGGGGATAGCTGAAACCTACATCTTCCTCATATCCGAGTTGGCTGACACATCGCTTGGGTCCATACAGCCATCCATCACAACAGGAGCCACGTTGGGGTGAGCGAGTCCAGCTTCTTTTTCTGGGTGCAAGCACATGGCTGATCCTCACCGTGTGCATGAGCCTCTGGATCCCCTTGGGATGATCTGCAATATAAACACCTGAATTAGGTTGTTAGCAGTATTGCTAACTTCCAAGCTCTGCGTCTGGTCCCACCCCGTGTTGAATCAGCCCTCTAACCCCTTACTTGTTGCAGAGAAAAAGCCATGGTCAGCACTTCACCAGAAGGGAGACGCAGCAACTCTAGGAGTAAATAAAAGAGCTGATCCTCTCATGCTGGCAAGTGTCCCAGGCACTTCAGGGAGCTTGTACTGAGCTCCGGGAAAACACCCGTGCCACAGCAGAGATCTTCATGAAACCATCGCCCAGCTTTCCTCACTCCTCATTTACCCAACATTACTGATCTGCTCTCCAGCTTTCTCCAGAGTTACTCAGCTATGCTTGTAAAGGAAATAGGGCTGCATCCTTGAGGAGCCTGAGGAAGAGACGGGTGACCTGAAAAGACTGGGAAAGATGGATTTTTTCTGCAAAAGGGGCCACAAAGCAGCTCACAGTTTCCAAGGTGGTTGTGTGGAGCTGCAAAGTGATCACAAGGCATCAAGAAGCATTTCCCTTCCGTTTCTGGCTGCATCATAAATCCCTCGTAGCAAATAAAGGCTTTTGTGTGTACCAGGTGTCGCCATGGCAGAACTGAGGTGTGCAGAAAAGAAAAGCACTGGTTAAGCGATGCTTTCTGAGCATTGGGATGGTTTCATTCAGAGTTCAGGCTAAGGGGAAGATGATCTTGTACCTAAAGTATTCTGAGAGATTCAGTCAAGCCCTGGCTCTTTTGCAGGGAGCTGCAGGGATACGTTTGTAATCTGGTGGGAGGCAGAGCAGAAGGCCATATATGTAGATAAAGAGAGGCTGAAGAGAGAAGATTTTTTTGATTTATCCCTGCTGGCTCAGGCATATGTCTTAACCCTTCTAGTGTTAGCCCTCGTGAGCGCAGCGTAGTATCTCTGCCCAGGCACCAGGAACCTCTGTGCCTGCCATCCGCTGAGCTTCCCTGCTGTTTGTACAAAGCACAAAGCTAACGGCAGAACAAATCTGTGCAAACAAACAGAGGCCGCGTAACTGCATCCCGGGATGGAATGAAATCCCCAAAGCCCACAGTCATTTCCTAGAGAAAGCTGGATTGAAGCACAGGGCCACGGTCCTGGAGGAGGTTGGGTTTATCGGCAGGGAGGCTTCTGCTGCTTGAGGGGGTTGTCTCCGTGCTGCCCTGCCCTGGCTCCCAGCTGCGTGCGTGAGGGGTCTCATTGCTGGAGGGTGCATACATATGTGGTGCCGATACGGGCAGAGTTAGCCAGGTGCTGCCGTACATGACAAGGTCAGGGCTGGGCACTCGGCAGAAGAAGGGAAGGAGAAGAAGCTCCTGAACTGAAAGGGCTGCAGAGAAAAGCAGTTACACTCCCTCTATGGGCTGGGGACACAGGGTGGGGTAAGAGTGATGGGAGCAATATGTCTCCTTCAATACTGGCAGAGCGAAAAGCCATGTTTCATTGGCCCTCCTACCCTGTCCTTTCCCAGAGGCTGCAGGTGCTGTTTGCCATGGGGCACCTGGATGGGGTGTTTTGGAAATGAGCAGGAGAAGGACTAAAGAGGGATGTACCCACAGCAGCGTTTCTGCTGTGGCTGCTGAGACGCCACCATTGAGTCTCACAGAATCACAGAATCACAGAATGGTCAGGGTTGGAAGTGTTGGAAGGGACCTCTGGAGTTCATTTAGTCCACCCCCCCTGCCAGAGCAGGGTCACCTACAGCAGGTTGCACAGGACGGCATCCAGGCAGGTTTTGAATGTCTCCAGTGTGGGAGACTCCACAACCTCTCTGGGCAGCCTGTTCCAGTGCTCTGCCACCCTCAAAGTAAAGAAGTTCCTCCTCCTCATGTTTAGATGGAACTTCCTATGTTCAAGTTTGTGCCTGTTACCTCTTGTTCTGTCACTGGGCACCACTGAAAAAAGACTGTTCCCATCTACCTGGCACCCTCCCTTTAAGTATTTATAAGTATTGATAAGATCCTCCCTCAGTTTTCTTTTTTCTAGACTAAAAAGACCCAAGTGCCGCAGCCTTTCCTTGTAAGAAAGAGTCTCCTCCTGAATGAGGCCAAGGCTCTGCACTCAGTGGTCAGAGCAGCTTCACAGCAGCTCCTGGCCCTGGAAAGACTCAGTAAGGACACCCAGCACACCGCAAAAGCCCTTACCTACTGAGCTGGATTTTTGAGGCAACCAGACCTCACAACAGCTTTGCAGACACCCTTGTTTCATTGGCCATATCCATCCACGCCAGCCAGAGGGGCCAGTGGTGTCCTGGTACGGGCTGCTGAATTGCAGCACCTTGTTCTTCACCAAGGCCAGTTTACACCTGCCAGGCTCTCCTTCTCTGTGCAAACACACACAGAGATGGAAAACTAATGGGCAGTTACTTTTCCTGGAAAATGGTGCTGAGCATCACTTACCAGAAACACAGAAAGCCACAGGGCCCCCACAGCGACGAGGGCAGTGTGGAGGAAAGGGTGGCCTGCAGGAAAGGCTTGTCCCAGTGCCATCATTTTCATAACTCACCTTTCAGTAAAGAAAAGGAATGCAAGCAAAATCCTGGATGCGCAATAAATCAGAGAATCAAAAATAAAGAAAGGAGGTTCCTATATTATTCTAGTCATCATTACACATTAATTAGGTCATGGGCTTTTTTTCTTTTAAAGTACAGGAGAAAGTGAAAGCACCAGTCTGAAACTCTACAAAAATACAGGCATTATAGATAAAAGTTGTTTATAAAAATCATCTTAAACAACAGCTGCACAGAAGTATTCCACTGTGGGTCAGCTTGCTGCGATCAAAAACTCTACTGAGAAACTAGGTTCAATTCCCTCTCCACTGCCGTTTTTTTTTTTGTGTGATGCTGAACAGGTTCCTTAATTGCTTCATGTCTCAGTTTCCCGTTCATAAATAATTCTACTTCCTTTCCTGGAGATTTTTTTGTTTTGCTTTTTCTTATAAATTGTATTCAAAATAGCCACTCAGGACGCAAAAATGTGTACTGCAAATTAGAAAATTAATGCTGCATTAAAACTGTCTTGATTCTGCCTCTTGAACTTCCATTTTGGACTCTCCCTGAGGCACAAGCAATCCGACAATTAAATTCCGTAACATAATGCAGATAGGGAACAGAATTAAGGTTGCACACTAATCACCCCTTTCCCTCATCTCCAGTGCTTGACTTTGAAGCCTAAATAGAATTCTTTTAATGTACTGCTAAACGTCATTTTCTATGTAACTTTAAATAAAGAGGTAAAAACTCAATTATTTTATGTCAAACTGTTATGTCTTTTTTTGTATGCATTCATTCTGCAGTATTACTAGGGGCATGCTGACTACTCGGCATTGCTACCACCTCTGCCGATGTCTGGCCACACCAGGTGGTGCTCCTACAAAGCTGCCACATAGGGTATTGCTGATGGGATGAGGGGTGGCCCACCAGGAGACAGGAGGAGAGGGGAGGACTGAAGAACACCAGCCTCTCTTTCTTTTCATTTCCACAACAGCTCATCCAGCCAGAGCTGGTCATCAGACCTGTAAGGGCCTCACAAGGCAGCTAAGGCCACTCCAACCCACCCTTGCTCTGCTAACTTGGAGGACCCAGCAAAGCCCTCGCTGGAGGAGCAGGTGCCGTCGGTGGGTCTGGAGCTGGCCCCCCTCAGTGCTCCCAGCCCTGCTGCGTAGATGTAGATGTGCTTTGGGGCACAAGAATAGTCATGATCAATTAGTTTGAAAATCCACTGCTAACTTTTTCTGGGGAAAACGTGAAAGGACAGAAGAGAAACTGCCGTTTTCAAAGCTCACAACTCAGCAAAACCTGAATGATTTTTTATGGAAAAAGAAAATGCATTTCCATAGCTCCAGGGATTCCTTCTGCAACATTTCAAAGGATGGCTGCAAACACCAGCAATGCAGAACCTCTCAGGAACAGAAAGCATTAAACGAGCAAAATAGATGGGTTAATATTGACAGCAGTGGTAATAACACAGTCCTGCACCAGTCTGGCTGTTGGTATAATCAGTCCTTAGGTTAGCATGAGATTGCTGGGGTTCCTTCTGCTTTGTGCACTTGGATGTCACTGGGCGTGTGTCCCCTCTGCTTCAGCCAGGTCTGCTGTGGAAACCCGAATGCAGTGAGAAGTGTTGGTCTGATGCTCTTCCCTAGGGAGTGCTGGCAGCTCTGGCTGCAGGGAGGAAAGAAAATATTCATTGACTCTGCAAAATGTGGGTCAGTGTAGTGTTACGGCTGGGTTTTTTTGTGATTTATTTTGTTTCTATTTAGTATTAAACAATAGTATAAGAAAGTCCTTGTACAGCAAATGCCTAGCCTGCCTGTGTTCTTTGGATTGCTTGGCAACAGGCAGAGATGTCATATCGGTATCCAAAAGCAGGATGATCTAGACGTTTGAAAACCTGCTAGTAACATCATCCAGTGATGAGAGTATCGCAGCCTGTCTGCCCTGCCCAGGAGATTGTAGGAGCCATACGGTGACCAAACTCCTCGCAAATGGACCAAACCTGGTCCTCTTACCAAGAAATCCAATGATCTGAGTGGGAACTGATAAGGAAGGTGCAGATGGGATGGGGCCTGTTTATTCACCATTAACATGGGAGCAATAACCATTTCTAGAGAGATGATTAGAGAGAGGAAAACAAGTAAAGAAATAGATAGAATGAGCAGGATGGGCCATTTAGCCTTGTTCAGGTCTCAGGTTCAGGAAACGAAGAACAAGTGTTTTCTGTATTACACCAGTCAATTCTAACAGATCCAAGCGCCACGGTTGTTTTTCTAGGTGCCAAGCCTCCTTATTGTTTTGTTCAGATGTTTTCTGAAGATATTTGGAGTTAAGTCATTCCAAGATCATTTTATTCCCTGATGTAGATTCTACGATGACTGTTTCACGTAAAATCATGGCCTTCCATGTTTCAGCCAGTTAATAAAATCCAAATCTGAGTTTATCAATCCTTCGAGGAAGGAAGGGCAAATTCATGGCTCATGGCTCTGACTGCAAACATTCTGAGACCTCACCATGTAAGAAGCGAAGCAGGAGGAAAAAGAGAGACTCAAATCTCTTAATTTGGGAACTCATATACCCGGGGTTATTTGTCAGCTATTTCATTTCAGTGGCACTTCTGAGCCCTTTCCTCAGCTTCGTGTCCGATGAGAGAGGATTGCACTTATTGCTGACACCACGCTTGTCTCCTTCAGAGCAGGACATTCTGCTGGGGAGGAAAGGTGCTGCGATATTTTGGCTGTGCTCTGACCAGGCTGTGCATAACGCCCGGCCAGCGGCAGCACGAAGCCCCAGGCCCCATGGGCGGAGGTGGGTTGCAGAGTGGGTCCCCGTAGTCCCTGGCCATGGCAGAGCTGTGCATCGTGGCAGAGTCGTGCAAACCAGTCCAAGATTAACCACATGCCTGCCCAGGAGTTCAAGGTGAGACCGTGCTTCCCTTGATTCACATGCAACACCAAAGGCTCCAAAATCCCATCAAGAAAGGCTTACAAAGCTGCAGCAAAAGCCAGAAGGTGAGTGGGAGCAAGCTTTCATCCCTGCCCCCCGACTGAAGAGACTGGGAGTTGTTGTAAAAAGAAATGGTTGGTGAAACTTTGTCTGTATTTTGCCAGTGATTTCACGAGGACCCAGATCCACTCTATTGATTTCTTCCTCCTGAAAGGTAAGCGCAAGCTCCTATCGCTGGGTAAACATACTGCACCCAGGAATTTGTTGACCACGGTCATAGCAAAGGATGTAGTAAACTCAGATATTGGATTATTTGCAAATTGCAGCAGTGAAACTAATCTAACCTTTCAGCGGCTCTTTTAAGTGATATTATTATTAGCCCTTGTTCAGAGGATGGCAGGCAGGCAGCCAGTAAAGCACTTAGAGTTTACCATCATCCATCTGCTCCTCTATAGATTTGAAGACTGTAGAAATTTTCCTTTTTAGGACTTACTTGGAATATGATTAGTGGGCCACTTGCCACATCGCTATACAAGCGTGTCTGTGTGCTTTAGGCAGAGGTATGTGACAGGTATTTTATCAATGAGGGACTCCTGATTGAACAGTATTTCCATTCATTCCTCTGCTTGTTTATTTGTGTAGCAAAACTACCCCTGGTGTTCTCAAAACACATATCAGGATAACAAACATTTTTCACTGCAATAAGGGGGTTATACAAGCATATACACATACCCTTCCAGCTCTCAAGGAAATTAAGGTTAAAATTAAAAGGCCTTATTTTTAAATACCCGAATGATGTGGCTTTCTCTTAAATTCTAGAGTTATAATGGCAAGAATAGCTAGTAGAGCAGTGCCTGGGATCCTAGGTGGACACTAGTCAGGGATTAATACCACGCACTGTGGGGTGCTGAGACACAAGAAAAAGTTAGCCCCAATCCCCAGAGCCGTGCAGTCTCAGTAGTCCTTTTATGCTGCTTTTCCTGTGATTTTTCAGAATGTAGCCTGGGCAGCACGGGGCTGGCCGAGCCCATTGCAGTGCCGTGTCAACGGGGCTGGGAGCACTGCGGGCAGGTTCAGCCCCTCTGGTGAGGTACTGCCAGCTGGGAAAGGTGATTTACGATGGATCTGGGTTTACGGGGAGGGTTCATATAAAGTCCTTTCTCCCTTGCATTCTTTCAGGGTTCCACCTTGTCTATTTCATAAATACGGAGAAAATCAAAGGTGTAATTACGTCAAATTATGTTAATTTGCACGAGCCTTCTGTTTCGGGCCATCTTGCACTATCGTAGCTTTTACTTAGGGTCCTGCCTTTTACCTCTGCTGCTCCACTGCTCCCAGCTCCCGAAGGGTATGTTTCCAGAAGTTGTCATTTTTCATTTGCTCTCTGATGAGCTTGGGAAGGGCTTGGAGCAGAGTGTCTCCCGGTAAACCTACAATATTCTTGGCAACGTCTCTGAAATAGTCTGTGCGCCAGAAAGCTGGAAATTCTGCTTCCAGGAGGGAATTTGAACTGTGGGGAGGTGAGCAGTATAAATACATCTCTTATGCACCGTGCTGCCCAGTTCACCCACAGTGTGCTCTGTTGGCTGTAGCACCACATATGCTTCTGGTTTCTAAATGCAACTGCTCGTGGTGGGGCAGTGAGTTCAATTAAGAGGCAGTTCCTGCTCCAAATAAAGATACAATTTCCTTACCTGGACTAGGGCATGGCAGGACTTATCCAGCATGTTCCCTGTCAAAGACACTGGGCAGATGACTTCCAAGAGACGCAAATCTTTAGGCCGTAGATAAGCAAGTTCTACCATGAAATGCATAGAGTGATGGAGGGACAAAATGATGCCTCCCTAAAATTTTTGCCTTGGGGATGGGGACAATTCCTGGAGAGTAGTTAGTACTTGTGAGAAGAGAAGGGCAGCTGACAAAGTCAGAATTTGGATGAGGGACCAGGTCGCACGCGAGGCGGCTTGTCTCACCAGCCTCGCGTAGGGTCACACCAATGGGACACGCGGCCCCTTGAAGTCTTTCCCGTGCAGCTCAGCGCACGCCTCTTTCTGCCAGGCTGTGACCTTCTCCAGACACATTTTGAGTGAGTGTCTGCTGACTTAACGCGCCATCAAACCTTTCAAGACCCATTTTGTGTGTCTTTCACAGGCAAAGTGCATCGCATAATATTTCCTCGCCACTTTTGGTGAAATTTGCGTTGGCACAGGCCGTGGGTTTCAAAGGAGTGGGGCATGAAGCTCTATGATCTGCAGGCAGTCCTACCGACTTGTTTGTGTTGCTTTGGTACATGCACGGACCAGTGTGTGAAGAACACAGAAAGTGGGGAAAAAAAAAATAAATGAAAGATTATGGCTTTGAAATCATTGAAGAATGTGTTCAACTCCTTATGGACTTCAATGGGCTGTACGGTCCTGCTGAATAGGGCTTCTGACTGGAGTAAATACATTTAGATTAAACTTGGACAGAGAAAAAACAAGCTTCTTCAGGTTCAAAAAATACATCTTAAAAATGGTTTTCCACGAGGCTCCTCTGAACATCTGCAGTCAGTACTGTCCCTTTCTCCTACACAAGCTCAATACAGTCTGTCCAAATCTTTTCCTTGAAAGGATTTTTTATGTTTTTATCTGGGAAAAGGTCCACTTCACCATTGAGGGCCCCTCTCAGCAGGGCTTCACATCCCTCTTTGGCAGCAACCTCCCTCCCCAGCAAATGGACTCTCCTTTGGCTTCCAGGATGAACGGCCTCACACCACTTGGCAGGCCCTAAACATTGAGCATCCCACCACTGGTTCCCACAATCCAGACACCATTGTCGTGGGTACACTGGAAATTTATGAGTATTTAAAAGTAGTGGTCTTTTTTTTTTTTGTATCCTTTGTGTCTGGAGAATACATAAGGAAAGCGGATAAAAGCTTTCAGAAACACCATCGGCAATAGATCCCCTGCTTGAAATACCTTGACAGTGGCATGTCTTTTGTTTTCTGGCTTTCAGATTTGGGTTTTTTTATTTCCAGAAAGTCCTGAGCACCCCAGTTTTCAATCAGGTTTCTTTGAAGACTTCTCAAATTGGCTGTCCAGGCATACCAATCATTTCTTGAGCATTTAGGATGTGAAAATCAGGCAGCCTGTTCCTTCTCTATATAAAACTGAAAGAACATGAGGAATAGGGGGAAAAAAAGAAACTATTTTGCATAGAAAAAATGGCAGTTAGCAACTATGCTTAAGAAAGTTGCAGAATATAAAAAGAAATAAAGAACTTCTTCACAAAGAAAAGCACTTTCACTGTACCTGCTAAGACATCCAAATTGCTGCACAGGCAATTAATGAAGACAAGGTTATTACAACAGGCGTAATTCTGGTTTTAATACTATATAGATTTGGCATTAATAAAGAACAGTCACCAAAGGTCAGAAGATGTTAATTCTAAAAATATTTGGGGTTCAGACTATTTTGACAGAGCATTATTTTCAGGCATTTTTATTTTCAAGAGGGCTTTGGGTGAGCTGTGTCAGATATAGGAAGGGAGCACTGAACATGTAAAGACTTTCTTTACTAAATTATTTAGTGCTCATGAAAGGTGCCAGATGGAGTCCCCTTGGGGACTCAAGCCTTCTTTTTATCTGCAAAACTGCCGTAGAATAACAAGTGACAAATTTACCAAGCGCCTTTTACAGGCAGCTCCTGTGGCTGCCTGAGCCCTGACCTGCGGCTCTTGTCCCCGAGCGGGACGGGTTTGCTTTGCCACCCTGCCCCGGCAGCCCTGCGGGTTCCTGCTGCAACGCGTGATGAGAGCGACACGTGGTGTGGGACTCAAGGCAGAGACCCAGCTTTTCTTTGGCAGAAGGGCTGATGCTCGCTCGTCCTTCGCATGTTCTGCTGGCGGATCGCTGAAAGACCCCACCGTGGGTCTGCCTTGGGTTTGAACGGGTTCAACGAGGTGAAATGTCCGGCCATGAGTAAAAAAAGAGACGGCCTATTGCCAGGGGTGGGGCTGGATGATTTAATGGGCTATTTATTATCTGTCTCCCAGCTTTAACGACCCTGTAAGTAATGAGCCATCCAGTCTGCTGAAACACTTCAGATCTGTAAAGCCCAGTCAGTGTTTACGTATAGCGCTTTGTGGCTAAATCAGCTGATGAATCTCTGTGCATATGGTCAAAGCCAAACATATAACAAAATATGATGCAATAAACAAGAGGAGGGCTAAGGAAATCCATGGCTGCCATATGCCAAGGCATAAACAGGTAAAAATACGTGTTTTCTTTACAATTTTTTTTTACACAGGACCAAGACAGAAGGCAAACCTGTTCAATTTGAGCTAAGTGCCTTAGCGTAAGTGAAACAAAAATCTGAACTGCTGGGCTAAGCATAACACAGCATCACGGCTTACTTCAGTGATGCAAATGGCAATCTGAAATCTCAAAAGCGATCGGAGTCCACCCAAAAGAAAAGTTCACTCTCTTCAAGCCAGAGTGGGATCACACCACACATTAAACAACTGACTACACAAATAGGAGAAACAAGGACAAAGAGTAGAAATGCTGACAAAGCTCTCATTGGAGCCTACTAGAGTATGGAAGGAATAAGGAGCCTCCAGCCCATAAAAGGTGTGTCCATGACTGATATATGGGATCATGCCCCAGGGGCTCAAAAGAATGTTTCCTTCTCTGGCAGAAGAAACTTGATTGCAGAAACAAGGTTCAGGTCCTGAGAAGGTCCTCATAGGAAACCATGTCAGTTGTCCAGTGAGGTCTGACCTGTCAGATGGAGATAAAAGCATTGCCAGTTCCCTCTGAGCCCACAGAAGAGGAGGAGGGTTGTGTGAGCCAGCAGGCTCCATGCCAGACTACAAGCAGTAAAAGGAGTTTCTTCAGCCCCTGGAGAGGGAATGTGTATAGGATCCTGCTCTGATGCAGTCCAGACCTTGTCCGTGCTCTTCCAGGAGTCGTCTCAGAACACCTGCAAAGGCAAGTATTCTTGCTGGACTGTAACTCCAGACCCTTCCTCTGGAGACTGGCTAGTGTACTTCAGGCTGTATCTGAACCAGTTCCGGAGCATGGATGAATGTGACCAACTCTGTTCTCAAAGATGAGGTGAGGGAGAGGCAAGAGGTTGGCCGTCCTGCCTCTGAGCATGGGAAGAGCCACTGTAAAGAAGTAAGCACCAAGAGAGGATGGTATGAGGGCGGGGGAGCTATCTTCCAGATGTTCACATACCTGATCTTCTGGAAACACCAGCGAGCTCCAAGGAGGCAAGCCCCAGAGGGGTCTTTTCTCACAGCAGCTCTGAATCAATGGTCCCAAAGAGACCCAGGCAGCTGGTTACATTGTTTTGTGGATCTGAGCCATGATGTTCTACAGAATCAAATTACACACTGAGGCCTGAGAGCCAGAAAAAGTCTCCCTGACTGTCTTGGTGGCTTTCCACTCCAGTCTGCTGGTGTTTTGTACTGGGGAGCCCCAAACTGGACACCAGTGCAGCCTCACAAGCCCTGCATGGAGGACTTGTGAGAACTACCTCCCTCAACGCGCTGGCTGCACTCAATAATGCAACCCAATATGTTTGTCTTGCCCCTGTTTCCACCTCCTTTGCAGTCCCTTGCTGCAGGAGTTCCGGTCCAAACCAGAAGCTCTTCTTTTTTTTTTAGATCACGTAGTGCAGGGGTGCTGGGACTGGTACTACTTCATTATAGGGCAGGTGAGAAATAAAGGCTGTTTTCATTTACAGAAGAGTTATATTCATAGCTACAACGAATGGTGAGTTTTCTGAGGGGTGACTGGAGTCAGAAAACCCTGGCACCTATCAGAGATGAAGCTGTGTCAGTCTGCAGGCGGGTCTCAGAGATTCCCATCTCTGCTGTGTGACATCTTGCCTTGACCAAGACCTGGTCAGCAGAAACTCTGTACAAAGAAGAAAAAGCAAAAATCCAACAGAACCAGGGTGATGAAGGGGTTTGGTGTTGGCTTACTGCTGTGAAGAGTGCTGCAGAAGCTCAGACACCATTTCAGGAATCTGGGAAGCGTTTCTCATGGGGACGGTAAGGTGTGAGAGCAAAAGCACCTCTAGTGTAGAAACAACCCAGTTACAGAGCTCAGGGTCCAACAGCGCCGGCAGACAATCATGTATCGCAGCGAGGGGCATGCCGCCAGAGCACAACTTTGACGGAATATCAAAATCTGCAGCACAAAGATTCCTAGCAAATACAAAGGAACAGGGTAAGTAATCTCCTATCACAGAAACATCTAAGATTTGAATTAACCTCCCTAGGCCTTAAATTTCATCGCTTCACGTGGGGCTAGTGTGTCTCGGGTTAATTGTGTAGACCTCTGGTAATTGGCCCAAATATAGCACAAGGAGATTTTCATGCTAAGCCAACATCAATACCGTGCATCAAAGGCTGCCCTGAATTCTCCCCCTTGGTTGCTCAGTCATCTTTGATCTAAAAAATGAAAAGAGTAAGGGATTTTGTTGTTATTTTTATTTCTTCTCACCCACCTCAAGATTGAGGTTACTGAAAATACAAACAGAGAAAAGGTGACAAAACATTAAAAAAAATGGTAAAGAGAAGCAGGGATGATGGAGTGAAGTAAACAGAAAGAAATAAGCTTAGAAAAGAAAAAAGAGCTGCTGATGGGAGAAAGAGAGATGCTGTAGACACGGGATATGACAGTGAACGGGGTGGTGAAGAGAAGTCCTGGCGTGGTATCCTGAATGAGGAAAAGGGATCAGTCCGTGACTTCTGTAAGATGTGAGAATCAGGTCCTGTCTTAAGCCATGCACGTGCTGGCCATCTGACCTCACTGTGGTCTGCTTCTGAAGCCACCAGGAAGCCACTAAGACCTGCAGCACATATGCAAAAAGGCCTTGTACATTTGAGTCTTGTTGGGAATAATAATTATTTGGGAAACAGATGTTCCTATGTGACCTTCATAATACTCATACAAAAAACACAGGGGGCCCATGCCACCCCCTGTTGCTGGCTGAGGAGAAGGGAAGGAGCTGCTCCATCCATCCTGGGCTTGAGGGAGTAAACCAAGCTTCTGATGGGGAAAAGAAGGAAACCAGACGAGTCAGAGAGAGGAATGTGTAGAGGGAGATGGGAAGCCGAAAGGAGAGGACACATGGAATTCAGGGAGTTTGGGGATTTGGGGATTCAAAGTCTTTGTTCTAAGATTGCACTGGGGACTTGACTCTCCCAGCAGTCCCAAGTGCTTCCTTTTGGCAGCTCCACGAAAAGAACAACTTGCTTTTAGTGACACCGACACTGAGAGGAGTTGAGCCCCAGGGTTATGAAAGTTTGGCTCCAGGAAGGGTTTTTCACAAGCTTCCCATTCAGACGTGAGGTTCATTCCCATTAATTACAGAAGGACTGATCCCCAACGTGGAAACCTGGATGAACTCACAAAATGCATGAGGACACTCAGACCTTAATCCTCCAGTCTGGCTTCACTCCTAATTTACAGCCCCAGGAAATCTGTTTCCAAGAAAGTGTCTTCTTCCTTATCCTGTGCTATTATCATCTCTCCTCCCAGCAGTCTTGCATTCACCTCCACGGGGCGCAGTTTTGGGGAACGAAGCCCAGCAAAGTGTTTCAGACACCAACAAAAAAAAATCAGGAGAGATGGATTCGTGACCTTGCAAAATGAAATGTTTGCTCTTGTTTGATGCCGAGCTGATTTCTTAAAGGGGGTAAAAATTAACTGCCGATGAAATATTGTGTTTCAGATCAGCTCCAAATGCATGTAGTTCACTGACCCTTCGTTTTCCAGCTTGGCCACTAAACTGGAAAACCTGCTATTTGCACAGCTCCAATTATGAATCATTTGTGTTCTTGGTTGTAAAAATGATTTTAAAAATATGCAAAAAGGAACAAAGAGAAATAAAAAATCAGGAACATCCAACAAGCAAAAAACCAAGAAAAGAGAGAAAGAGGAAATTCATTCCTGAAGGTGTTTAAGCTAGTTTGATAAAAATGTCACCAGAAATTTTTGCTGTATTCAAATAAAATTTCACCTGAAATTCTTTCTGTTCTGTAATTAAATCAAATACTGATCAGAAGTGCAACATTTCAAAAAGTTGCCAGTGTGAATCACAAGCCAAAGAGAATCCATATTTTTATTAAAAATTAAAGTTATAAAGCAAAAGGACAAAATTTTATTAGGAGTGAAAATGTGTTTCTCTGGGCATCTGATGCGAGAGAGCATTGGGCAGCGTCACCAAGGTACACAGATGAAATATGAAGCCCCCTTCTACATCCCTGCCAGAAAAACAGTGGGTATGTTTGACATGATAAAAATGCGCCTACCGTTATGTTGACTTTTAATTGGAATCGTTAGAAAAAATGACCTTAGCAAACACAGCTTTACCTCCCCACCTTTTGTTGCTGTATTTTTTCCAGTCTCATCGATGCGCTCCTGCATTGCAGGCTGACACTTGAGCCTTGCCTTTGCTGCGTGTTAGGGCTCTCACCAGCGTGCCATCTGGAGCAGCACGCTCGTATGGAAACCGCTATCAATTCCCCTGCAAATCCAGATAATGGGATTCACTCTCCCTTCTTCCCGTTACAGTCTTCTTAAGGGCCAAATCCTCTCTCCGCTTACAGTCCGGAAAGTCCCATCCACCCACCAAATGCTATGCTGCATTTATACTAATGCAATTGAAGGCTAATTTTGGCCCTAAGTTATTTGTATACTCGGATATTAACTTAATGTAGGCCATTTTCTGAGCTTGGTTCTTCACTGCAACGTATATCAATTTACTGAAAGCGAGAGCATCCTTCTTAGCTTCCCCTATCGCAGGTACACATTCAGGGCGTGGGCAGGGAGAGAGTTTTCATTTTGCCAATTATGGCTGTAGTGGCAGTAGGATGAGATTGACTTGCACTTACATCCATTACCGTGTTGCAAGTTTTGCTCGGTGCAGAATATTTTGTATGATGGGTTCTTTCTGTATCATTTGGCAATCAGTTCTTCATAATTTGAAGTTCCCTTTCCTCGTTGAACTGCTCTCCTCCCAGTGGAGCTGGTTTGCGTGTTGATTTGGAATAGAATGAAAACTCAGTGAACTACAAAAGCCTGTTGCAGAGATTTTTGGTGGTGTATGACCAACATCCTCTTCATTCCTGGCCCATTATTTCCTTCAGCATCTGCTCAGCTGATTAGTTTTAATGAGCAGTAGCTCCACTGGTGCATAAGGGAATTCACAGCTCAGTAGGTAGGGGAAAAGAAAGCAGGCGGTGGAAAATGGCTGCGTGCAGGTGGCTGTCTCCAGAACATGCACCTTTATATGCACATCGGACGTGTGACAGGAGGAAACATCCTGCTTGTGCACTGCAGCCACTGAGACTCTCCTGTACTGCGCAGTAGTCCCCATTGGAAGAGGCTCTTTGAGATCCAAAAGCACAGGCAGCTACTACAGATACACAGGGAAAAGCGAGGTTATGCCTTGGGACTGTTGTGTCTCCAGGTACACGTAAGCCATGATGGGTTATTTCCCTAAAAAATGCCACCTCATGCTATGCACAGTCAGAGGAGGAAGTCTCCGTGCTTGGGTTTTGAATTTTGCAATTTCCCACTGCCTTGCAGGTTTGTCCTGTGTTTTTTCCTGGGACCGGGATTGCCCTCTGGCCCTGCGCCCACACACGCAGCAGAGCAGCTCCATGCTGGGCAGGGACCGCAACGGCCAGAAACCAAACAGCAGCTGTGGGACAACCAGACCAGCAAACGCCGTTTGCAGGAGGAGCTGCTTCAGCCCCAGTGGTTGCTTCAATTTCCATACCTGGAACATGCAAAAACGTTCATGGGTCCCCGGTCGTTAATGGGACTCAGAAGCTGGAGACCACCTTTCCGTAGGTCTGCTTGCTGACTGCGTATCTGAGGTACAGAAGTGTCACGGTAAAACCAAGTCAAAACAGCAGGAGAGCTGTCTCACTCCTGGCCTGGTGTCCGTCATTCCCTGGAACAGTCTTACTTTCTCAGACGCTGCAGAAATCATTTCAGCAGGAGACTGAAGATGGCAAACACTGTAATGGAAACGGTAGTAGTCAGGTGGGAATTGTTTATTTTCTGTAACCAGACAGTACCACTGGTACAAGCGCTGCTTACAAAACCACATCAGCGGAAACACATGAGCGTGATCTTTTTTTTTTTCTCTTCTGGCTTTTCAAACTGGGATAAGAGTTACCCAGCAGTCCCCACTTTCGTCTCCCCACAGAGGAAGCCCTGCACTTCCATCGCATGGTGACCACGTGGTTTTGGGTAAGCAACCCCCAAAATGGGTGAGGTGGGGGCTGTTGCTGACAAACACACCAGACACAAGCCATCCCGCTGGATACCACATCCCTCAGCAGCAGCGTTGTCCCTCACATCCCTCAGCAGCAGCGTGGTCACATCCTGCCGGGCAGTAGGACCAGTTTTGACATCCTCCCCTGCATCCGTCCCAGGTGCTGCAGGAAACGAACCCTTCCCAGTTTCCCTTCCTGTGTGCATCTCTCCTCTCTAGACTGGTGAGAGCAATTTTCAGTATCAGGTCGTATTTGTAAGGTATAGGTGATAAAATAAATGTCTATTAATTGTCCTGACCTGACTGAAAAGCCATCCAATGCACTCATTGTGAAGGCTGTTGGACGAGTAAGTCCACCACTGGGATACCTCTCACCACAGGTCTACTGCTGCTTGAAAAAAGGCTGAGAGAAAAAATCTACAGTATGTATGGTCAGACCGCACTGCGCACAGCCCATATGGAGTCTATCTTTAGCCTTTAAAGAAAAAGAAACAGTGACGGTTGCTCAGAGATACAGATTTTCCTCCCCTTGCCATCTTGCACAGAAGGAGCCCACAACATAACGGTGCTGAGCTACAGCGTGTAGAGGAGCCCATTCGGCCCACCAGCACCCACCGCTCCACCAACAGCCATGCCGGTCTCCGAAATGCATGAAGGTGATAAGCACCTGGAAAAGTTTCTCAGCATCTCCTCAGGCCTGAATGATGGAGCTGTCAGCTGCTGCGGAGCCAGGCTGGGCCAGGCTGCCGAGAGCTACGTCTCCTCTCTGGGGAGCATCACCACCGGGACTGCTGGCACCGCAGGGATTGCAGCTGGTCCCTAACTCTCATCAGACCATTTAAATTAAGCAGTTTTTTGACTTGAATATTTTCAGTGGAGGCTTTAAGGGGTGGGCTTTGGGAGCAGAATGGTCAGGTGGAGCAGTGGCATGTACAGGTCTGTGGAGGTGACCACCTGCTGCAACGGTGCGAGCGAGGTGGTGGGACAGGCTGGGTGGCCTCCTGTGCCCTGGGGTAGCTGCAGCCAGGCCAGCAGTCTCTCTGTGCCCCCCAGCTGCCACTGTGAATGACACTGGAAATGTTCCTCTTGCTTCCTAAAAATTGATCAGAACAACAGAGCTGTAGTATCACACCTCACGTGAGGGAAACTCACAGAAATCCTCTTTACTCTCCTTTTTTCCTCTTTCCCCAGCAAACATACACGAGTCATCCAGCTCACATTTTTCTAGCTGTCTTGAGTGCACTGTTGTACTACAAACCATGATGATGGCTTTTATGTGCTCGAGATGCCACAGCTGGGTTAGACGGCGCCCTAGGCTAACGCGCGGGGCTGGAGGGAGCCCTGGGTAGCCAGGACTACGCTCATCCTTTGGCGTGGTTCCTGTGAAACACTTGCCCTGCACCACAAAACGATTTGGGGAGCTACCAGTCCCATAGGCAACACAAATCAAAGCAGCCTGTGCCATCCTCCTTCACGTTTCCACCTTATTAGGAGTCTCCTGAGCTGAGGATGAAGGAGTAAAGTGGATGAAGTCTCTGCCCTAAAGAGCTACCCGCTGAAGGAAAAGATAGGGCAGAAATGTGAAGATGTTTTATTAACTGAAGTACTTCATGGAGCAGTTTATGACCAGACAAGCATTGGTTTGTTCCGACAAACAGTAAGAGGACCTGGTGACTCTCAGACTCTAGAAGTTTTAGGAAGGATGTGCATCTGTCCCATAGTGTGATCTCACGAGACGGTCACGCTGTTAGCTGTTTCCCTGCAGTGATTTTGAGTTAGTTGGTACTTTTTATGCTATGTATAAATACTATCAGAGGTAAAATTGAAGTTTCTTGTCCTTGGGGCCCATAGGTCTAACACATTTGCTGAGGAACAGAGCAAACACAGAGTGCTCAGTGGCTGTTTAAGGCCTGACACTGGTTATTTCCATGGAGAAGGAATAAGTCTCATTCCCTCTGAGTGAGGACCATTTCCTATGCCTGTCCCACATCTCTTTGTTTCTGTTCACATACTCCTGACATCTTCCAAATATTATCCTGAGTAAAACACTCAGTGACTTATTCAGCCTCCTGAATGTTTGCTGACGTTACGCAGAACCCCCAGCCTGGATGCCCTTTGTATATGTTATGCTTTGGCTTGTTCAATTACTCTTTATTCACAGTTAATGACAAACATTTTTTTTTATATATATATTATTTGAAAAATAATCCTAATTCCCATCAAAGTATGCGTTATTTGCTGAACAACATTTACAATCCATTTCCATCAATGCATTACGTGTTCACCTGAAAATCTGTATGAGTGTTTATCATTTGTTAACCACCTTCTGAGGTTTTTCTTTCCGAAAGACAATAGTCTATGAGTTAAGCGAAGTCTAATTCAACAATCGGGCCTCACTGCAGAAGTGTCGGCTGTCCAAACATGAAGAAGGGTTCAGGTACCACACACCCCTCACCCTTGATACTGTCCTTCTGTTCGTCTCCTTGAGGACCAGGAGAAGGAGCTGGACAATGCAGTGGCTCCTGAGGGGCAGCAGCATGGGCCCTTCCAGTCCAGGAACGAAGAACTACACATTAGGCCGTGAACAAAACTGAGATGCTAAATGAGCTTCAGGATGCAAATATCGGCATACTGACATTGCAAGATAATTCAGGGAAAGACCACTGTTGTGGTGGGTGTGTACAAAGCTTTAGCCCAGCTGAGACCTAGGACATCACTCTTTCCCAGGTGCTGCTGCTGTGCGTGGTGAGACAAGGGGGTGCTGGATTCGGTTCCAGCTTCTCTCAGCATTTGGTGGTCCTGCGGTAGGATGTGGTCAGGAGTTTTGACAGTTGTTTCCTCCACTGAGGAAATGCTGATCCGTTGAAACCAAAATTTTGCTTAAAAAAATTGTGCTTTTCTTGAAAAACTATGCATAAGAGGTCAAAATGAGTAGATAATAAACCCAATGTCAGCTCTTCCACGAATTAAATGTTCTGACCAGTGGACTATTTACTAGCTCTTTCAGCATCCTTTTTACTGTCAGCATATAGAATCAAAGAATGGTTTAGGTTGGAAGGGATATGGAAGATTCCTTTTCCTCTGTGGAAAACAGAATAAAATTCATAATCTCAAAAAGCGTGGCAGACTGTGAAAACCCTTTTCAGCGCAGTTTCATCTGAATTTAAGAAATTTCATTTCTCCACTACCCACAACTGTCAGATCATTTCATCCTAGTAAGTGATGCACTGAAGAGATGAACTGAATGAAAAATAAAAAGGAAGAATATTTTCAGTCTTGTTTGTTGATTAAATAACTACTTACATCATGCATTACAGACGTTGTAAAAATCAGAAGAAAAATAAAATGAGTTAGTTCAACAGGGGCATAAAACCAGCGAGCTGCTATCTAATGCCATCTGCCCCTCGCGCTTCGGCTGTCACATAGTGGCAGCTGGACACGCAGAAGGAGCCGGTTCAGTTGGTTTCTGCTTCTCCTCATCCCAGAGCAGAACCAGCGTTAAACCTGCCGTGGCTTTCCCATGGCGACCCCTCCTTATCTACAGACGGCCACAAACATCCCGGCGGCTGCGGGGCCTCCTGACCAGGGCACGCGGTGCTCAGCCTCCCGGGCTCACATGCTCCTTTCTCCTCCTGACAAAGGCAGTCTCGGAGCCGGGGCATCACGGCGGGGTTTAATCCCCCGTGATCCACAGCCCTGGTGGCTCCCAGACAGTGTTTCTCTGGCAGAGAGAAGAAACATGTGACGAGGCGTCCGGCTGCGTGCACCACGAAAATGCCCCTGTCTTCATTGATTTTAATGAGAAATCCCTCGAGCCTGTGAAAAGCTGGTATTTCCTGGCTCGTAACCTGGCCCCATCACTACCTCTGGGCAAATCGCACCCTGTACCTCCCCCCTGCCCTGCCGTGGGGCTATGAAACACCCCCTCGCAGGCGCGGAGCTGGGGGGACAAGGCTTCCCAAGGGATGCAAAGGGCAGGCAGGCAGCCTCATCGCGAGGGAGAAAACACGTTCTCCATCATACAAAGTCACTTCCCAAATTGCAGAAACCACAAATGCCCACTTTTTACATCCAGAGCAAACAGGGGTGCTGCTTCAGTGCGGTGCCTGCCAGGGAGCATGGAGAACTGCTTCGCATTGTATTACCTCTGAAACGCAACGTTGAACTATTAAACTTTCATAGCACTAAAGAGGCTGGGGCGTGAAACCCTTAATGCATGTTCGTAATGGGCAAAGGGAGAAGCCTTTCAAGCCAGATTTATTTCTGCACCCTCGGAGAGCTGCTGAGAAGAGACAGGTCTGGGTTGCGAGGCTCCACTGTCCTTCCTTCTGCCCTCTAGTGCCAGATAGAAAAACTAAATGTAAAGAAAGGAGACTGCGATTTGCTTCTCGCAATGCACTGGATAAATAGAAGAGGATGGAGAAAACATTATTTGTAGCTGCATGCTTTGATACTGGTTGAGGTAAAACATGCCAGAAAAAGTACTGCCGCGGGGGCCGCTGTCAGGCAGGGTTTACGGTGCCGTTTGGGAGCCAGCCGCACCTCTGCGGAGGATGTGCTGGGGACAGGACACGGTGGCATTGATCCCGCTGCTGAAATGGGCCCAAGCCCACCAAAAGTGATGGAGACTCCCAGGCAAGGCAGGGGCTCACCACTTCGTGCCGCAGGTCAGGACAGGTGTATCTCCGTAACCGCCCGAAGACGCGTCTGTTCCAGTCTCGCTGCTTCCTTTAGATTAAAACCCTGACAAAGCTTTGTGCCAAAATATTTACACTAGGGAAGTGCCTGCTGTTTAACACTTTGAACCTCATTTAATTCACACTTGTTCTTAATCTCTGCCTCTGAACACCACCTCATCGGGCTGAGTCAGACCTGTTACCCCGACTGCTCTCTTCCAAAAATGTGGTGGGAAAGGCGGCTGCGCCGGGGGAGCGCTCTCAGTGCCGGCGTTCGTTTTTGTGTGCTTCCGTACTTGACATCTTTTTGCTCACCCAAGGTGTAAGGGAAAAGCCATGCTGCTATAATTTCAGCAGCTTCTGTAGAACAGGGGAGCTGTCACCTGCGTATTCAGCTGCCAAAAGTAGAAGAGAGCTCCAGGACATCCCAGGTACAAACACCAACAGGAAAAGACACGAAATGGAGCAGAAGGACTGGCTCAGGCTGAACAACAGGGTTGACTGATGCAGCCCAAGGATGATGCTGAGGGCCTGGTAAGCCAGAGTGTGGGGCTGGAAATCAACTGCCCCAAGGTGACCGATGCCAAGCAAGCCTAATGAGGACTAATGTGGCTGAGCCCCCAAATGGACAAGAGGCCTGTGGGAGTACAGACATCACTCCCCGAGCCATGGAGCAGTGTTGCACCGGCCTTGATTCCCATCAGGCTGCAGTTTCGAAGCTCTCTTTTCATCCATACCACATTAGTTTTCTCCTGCCTTCCTCTCCTGCTGCTCTGCCTTCCGCGTGGGCCAGCACGGTGAGACCCTGACCCGCCCTGTCCAACCCAGGGGCCTGGCTGCCACCGATGGCTCCCTTGAGGCTGCCATGGGCACCAACAACATCCCAAAAGTGCTGTGTCTCCCTGGCCTTTTCCCATCCTCTCCCTTTTCCTCCTCTGTGCACATCTTGCAGTCACAGAGGAAGCAGTTAGGAGTGACCACAACCAAGTCTTCCCTCTTGTCTTTGCTGCTTGACAAAACAAGAGCTTTAAGCCACATCCTCCCTTTGAAAACCCAAGTTGCGAGTACGTACGTTTTGCCCAACTACTCAATTTCAATTTCAAAATGCTTATTCTTGTTTTTGATCTATTTCTCTTGTGTGTCCTAATCAGGATGTTTCGAAACTTTGGCATGAATTTTCCAGCGTGTTCCCCTCTCGACTCCAAGCCCTGCAAGGTGCCAAGCTGTTCAGTGTCACACCGTGAGAAGTTCAGGTTTAAATTTCTGCTTCTCTCGGTCTGTTTATTTGTTCAACTAGTTTCTCACATCCTCCTACAAACAGGACTTCTGCCTGCCCATGGTAGGGCATGGACAGTGCAAGGTGCCAGGGAAGCTCTCCGGGGAAGCCACTGCCATTTTGGGGTGTCTACAGCCCCACCAAAACCAGGCTCCATGGGGGTCTGCAGCTGAGGGGATGCAGGAGAGGACACAGCAGTGCAGCTTCAGCTAAGATGCCGGGAGTTGGCCATGACATTGCCACTGGAGAAAAGATAACAGGACAAACCCCCCAGTTTAGGCTGGGGTCTGCTGAGGTCTTTGCTCCAAAATAAAAATCGGGGTTTCAGCAGGACACTCATTTTCTGTCCTTTTTCTTCCGCTCCCTGCTGTTCTCAGGGACTTACAATCTGACATACACTCTGTGGGAAGAAGCTATGAAATATGGGAACTTCTTATGGCAGCTGCTCTGCAGGCTGGTACAGGAGGACATTGCAGGGAAGTTAGTGATGCCTTCAAATAGCGGCCCCCACAAGCCATGCTGTAAGCACAGTACATCCTCACTGCTCCTTTTTCCGCTAGTTGTGGGAACACCCAACCTTCTCTTACAGTATCAGGTTGTGGAAATAGTCACAGTTCCACAGCAAAATGCCACGACCTGAACTCGCCTGAAAACACGGCACCGGCAAAGTACAGGGGGGTTCTCCGAAGGCTGTGAAACATGGGGATAAAACTGGAAAAGGACACAGAAAAGGCATCTCATACAAGCAAGCTTGGATGGAAAAGCTGAGGAAAAGCACTTCTGAGGTTCATCTTTGCCCAACAGAGGTCGAAGCTTACCTTCACTTCGGTTACTCCTGTGACGCAGGAAAGCGTTACGTGCTCCTTGTGAATAACCAGGGCAGCATCATAGAAAATGAGCTTTCCGACATAATTTTCTCCTCTTTATGGAAGCAATTCTCAGGATGGTTGGACAAGTCTCAGGTCACATAAAGAGTAATACACAGACACATGCATGTGTGCTCCTTGTGTTTGCACCCGCACAAGAACTTTTCAGATGGGGCTGGGGTGAGGTGCCGCTGCCTTCGCCAGGAACGGCAATGGTCACAAGGACACGCTGGACGATGCTGAGGGTTAAGGCAGCGTCCTGTTCCCTGTCCCACGAGACGGAGTGCCAGCTCCAGCTGTGCTGTGGCAGGTCCCCAGGTACGACAGCCTGCCCACGCTGAGCCCAGCCCCACACTGCCTGTTCCCACCCATCGTTAATCTGCCCGGCCAAACGAGTGCCGCAGCAGCCAGGGGCACTCTCCTACCTGCGACTGATGTCTTTGTCCTCAGCTATTTGGTATATTCTAATGCCACCTCAGCCTGAAATGGTGTTAAAATCTCTGACCTGTTATCATTTAAAGCCTTTTTTATTTTATTTAAAAACAATCCAAGCCTTTTCTGGTTATCTTCTTAGGGACGAAGTCTGAGAGAGGGCAGCTCAGGGAGACCAGTGCTGCAAGTCACAAGCTTTGCCTTCATGTCACACAGGCAATTAAAGCAGAGGAGAGAAGCTCCTTTCTCACTCACCTACCACTCAATCTCCCTCAGTCCAAAGATAATGTGCCACTTTATTGCACTTTAGTGAAGGTGAGGCGTCCATCTCACCTGACACTGCTCAATCAGGAGAGGACCCAGGGGCTTCAGGAGGAAAAAGACAACACCAGAAACAGCTTGCTGAAAACTGTGCGTGGCTGTGCCAGGAGGTCAGACGGCTGGCAGGAGCTGGGGGAGGGATAAGGGAGCAGGACCACACAACCACACGTTGGCTGGGAACATCAGGGACCTCTTGAGATCATCCAGTCCAACCGCCTCTCAAGCATGGTCAGCCAGAGCAGGTTGCTCAGGGCTGCGTCCGATCAGGTTTGAATATGTCCAAGGACAGACCCTTCACCTCTCTTGGCAACCTGCTCCTGTGCTTGACCATGCTCGCTTTTTCTTATGTTTCAGTGTAATTTCCTGTGTTTCAGACTGTGCCCATTGCCTCTCGTCTGTTCTCTGGATACCCCGAGGAGATCCTGGCTCTGTCTTTTTTACTCTCCCCAGCAGGTATTTATACACACAGATAAGATCCCCCTTTTATAAAAGAGAAGTTTCTCTTCTTCAGGCTGAACAGTCCCAGCTCAGGACTGGAGAAGAGATGCAGCAAGAACCATGTAGGTGATGGATAAAGAGCCAGCAACAACTCCATGGGCAGGGTGATGAGGAACTCAGCAGCAGCAGGTCCCACGGAACAGCTGCTAATCTCACTGATGGTGCGAACACGGTAGCCCACATCCAGCCTCTTCCCAGCCCAGTCTGCCCCAGTGGTCGCCTATAAGCACCGGGGCTGGAATGCTCTGGGTGTCTGACATGTTGGGCCCATAGCTGAAATGCAAGGAAAGCAAGGGAGAAAGGGAGACGATGGAGCATGTGCTTTTCTTACAGCCATGGCACAGGCGCTTTTCTTACAGCAATGTTGTCCTCCTGGGGTTTATTTTCTGTTTTGTTCTGATGCTTGTGTTTGCAGAAGCCATCCTACAGTCGCTATGTGTAAACAAGTCGCCTGTCGAAGCGTTGCCTCTCCAGATCAGCCTTCCTGTCCCAAGCTGAACATGCCAGATGCCCCCAAGCCCCATGGCATGCCCTCCGCGGCTGCACCCCATGGCGAGGTGTTTCAGTGTGCTGCCAGTTAGAGCTGCACAGTGGGGACCGCACTGCTGCAGCCCGTGTTTGCACGTACTGAGAGCACCGAGTGGTGAGTACAGCAGGGACCCGACGTGGCCCATGGGGGTCGCCACCTCTGGTACCATCCTTGGTCAGGCCCTGCCTGGGACCTCCTCCTACCTGAGCTAGCTCAGCTGCGCGCCTGCCCCAGCTCTGCAGCAAAGATGCTCCCTTCATCCAGAAGGGTTTTGCCGACCTGTGCCAGATGCGTTGAGCTAAACCCACTCTACTGTTCATTGCCGCTGGTGCCGATTTGGGATGAGGCCAAATCTCTGCTTCCCATCTTGGCACCCAGAGGAGCTGCCGGCCGCGGGTGCCCTAGTCCCTGAAATTTCAGCAGCGGGGACCGATGATGGCTCCCATGGCTCCTCTGTGTCCCCTGCTGTGCAAAAACATCCGACTCCCCATAGCCTGGTCCCCGGTGACTCAGATGCTTCAGAGGCAGCGCAGAGCATCAGCTGCCGCAGAGCAGCACTGACAGACACGCCGGGGAGAGGAACAGCCGAGAAGAGCCGAGGCGCAGCCAGAGGCTCCCGACGTGAGACGGCGTTTATTTTTAGAGTGCCGTAGCGCTAAGGATATGGCATGAGCCGCTTCCCTCTCGTCACTCTGACGCCATCACCCGCCGCCCACACGCCCGCTAAGTGGGTTATCGCAGCCCATCAGGCTCCCAGGGAGAGGGGAAGAAAGCAAAAAGGTCACTTCTCTCCTCGTGCCAATAAACAGCAGAATACATTCAGCCCTGTGGTATTTATTAATGGACTTTGGTTTAAAGTCCTGAAGGTGTCTTGTGCAAGACATCATCTCTCCTGCCACTCAGAGCTCCAGGACCAGCTGTAAGTCACCGTCCTCCCAAATCCATGACAAATCCCAGAGCTACAGCACTTACAGAGGGTTTTCCTCTGTCTCAGCTGATAAGCTACTTTCTGTATCCTTGATTTTTCCCTGACCTGTCAATATCCTTTCCTCTCTGCTTGACGTTGCTAAAATCACTGTGATCCCAGCTACTATCCCTCTTCTCAGCTGTCTTCTCTGTCATTTTAATCTTCCCACCTGACAACAAAATTCACACTTGTCCGAGATGTTTATGAGTCCTTTGTGCCACAGCATTTAAAGAGACTCTCAATTGATGTTGTTATCCTCATCTAACACTGGGAAGCAGTGCAAACTCCGCATCCCAGCGAGACATAAGCAACATGCTCAACACAGGAGACACCATCCCAGCCCTTCACACCTCAGGGTCACGCGGTTCCCTCCTTTCCTGTTTTCCCTTCAGTTCAATTCACTGGTCCACAGACATCGCTCCTCCCCAGTCACCATCCTGCCCGTCCTTCCAGCACAGAGCTCCTTGCCGGGAAGTTTCATTCCATTCTGTTGCACTTTTCTTGCACATTTTCCTTCCTCCAACTCGCTTTTTAAAATTTCTGGCACCAAGAAGGCACTTGCTGAAGTAGCACATCTCTGCTCTTCATCTGCCTAACCATCTGCTTGAGAGAGCGCAGTGCAGGGGGTGTTTCTGCAGAGATTTGTACACTGAAGGCCAGAAGGAACCAGCGAGACCTAGATCAGCTGCATAATGATTGCCGTGGACAACCAGGCAGCAGTTCCCACAGCAAGTCCTTCATCTCTCAGTGCACGATCCCTAACGAGTGAAGACCCAGCCTTCCTGCCTTTCTTTTTTTTTTTTTAAATAGTATTAATTAAAATATTTTTTGTACTAGAAAAAATACAGAACTTTACAGGGAGAGGGCAGCCAAGGTTTGGAAGTCTCAATGACTAGATTTGGGAAGGCTGTAAAGTCTCAGGAGAGCAGCACTTATCCAGGTACATGTACACACAGACCTAATATTTTAAGCTTGCACAGTTTAATTAGGAAATAATTCTATCCTATAAAACACGTTGAAATTCCTAAATGTTTTGTTCCAGCGAATAATGATACCCGTCACCTCAGGGAGAGCTACAAGGACCAGGAGCTGGTGCTGTGCTGAAGCGAATCCTGCATAAACCCAAAGCAGCGTAACGGGAACCTCCTATTCGTGCCAGCCCAAATGCTGCTGGGAGAAGCCCTACCGATACCTATTGCAGCAGGAACAAATGCCACCGTGCCATCCAGCCCGTGGCTCACAAGCCCTTCAGGCCCCACGACTAAGGTTACCCCAAAGAGCTCTCTGCAGCTCTCTGGGCAGCTGGATACCCACAAGCACGGATCCAGCTGTGCTCCCAGCCACCAAAAAGCTGTCATTTCAGCTCACCTAACCCGGAAACATCATCACCATTCCTCGGCCTCAGGAGACTGGAGAACCTAAAAAACCTTAACCTAGATGGAAGTCTGCTATGCTCCATTCCCAGCCAAGGGGTACACCCCAACACAGGAGTATATGCCCAATCCTAGCTCTACTAGGTGTCCTACGTGTCTCAACTTTAATCCTGCCTTCCAGTAACAGTGCCAGACACAGGGGAGACTAAAGCCTCCTCACCCCACAGCCATAACCAGTAGACTGTTATTTGGCCCCGGCAATAAACTAGCTCTTACTAGCTCAAGTCAGATGTCCCAGCAAGTCTCCTCGAAAGCCTAATTATAGCCCAGATCACCAAGAATAACATTAGCCTAGAGAGGTCTGGAAATTCCCTCCTCGGTGCCAGAACATATCCGAAGCTGAAGCCCAGCAGCACGGGTCTAACATCTACTCCAGAGCCTGAGGTCGGGTTGGGGGGGATGACGATTTAATCAGCCAGTCATCTCCCTAAATAAAGGGCAAGAGAAGCTAATAGATGCAAATTCATAAAAAACATGCAGGAAAGTATTAATTGTCTTTGTATTTATAAAAACAATCTTTTAGTCAAAGAATCGGTGCTTTCTTCTTAAAAAAAAAGAAATCACTAGAGCTTCCCCAGTAGACACTAAGTCTCTTTAACCAAAGACAGCGTGATGCATGGTGTTCGTTTAGATATCTACACACGACAAGCTGCAGGCATGTCTGTGAAATGCTTCACAAAATGACTTTTTGTATCGCTAACGACAAAGGGTTTCGGCATCTCGCTGGGTGGAAGCTGACATCTTGTGGATGGTTCACTTGGGCCTCCCACGGAGAAGAACACTGAGAAGCACCACGTAGAGCTCTGCACTGGAAGCCAGCGGGAGAAGGCTGCTATGCCAGGCTGCTAAGCAACTTATGTCCAAGACTATTTGTGTAATTGGACAATCTCTTAAATACTCTAACATATAAAGAGGATCCTACAAATCTTTATCTGCAGATTTCTTGCTTAGTAAAAAAAACATCGTCCATGGTCAAAGAGAATTGACACTGATAATTTAGAATTTAATGTCATATTTTAGCAATTTTAAGAATCAATATACTCTAAATAGCATGACAAGTTGCTAGGTCTGGCAAATCCCTTTTTTTAAGGATGGACTTAAGTAAAAGTAGAGTGGTTGAGAGACACTTAGTTGATTTAGCAACGTTGGTGGCTATTTCTTTTGAAAGACACTCTCCTAGAAGAATACTGCTTTCTCTCCAGACCTCTGGGCTCAGACTCACGGTTACCACCGGGGAACGGGCAATGTGCAGTAATTGACCCCATGTGTGCTCTGTCTCTATCAAATACCGGCTCATTGGAGTTCGCTCAGCCCTCTTTCGTACAGTCCCAGACCAGTGCTGAGAGCAAGAAACAGCAGATGCATCCAGATGATTTCCTTTGAACTGAGCAGCTGAGCCACATCCAAATGACTAAGTTCAGATAAATTGAGTCATCAGATGCCCACTTAAGACAAATTAGTTTAGAATGGCTACGCTGCGTTTGTCAATGGTTTAATGCACTAGAAGTGTATTTATAAGACAGGGCTAATTCCCTAGTCCTTGAAGAAGAACACTTTGAGAAAGCAACTGCTCCATCTAGCAAAGTATTCTCAGATGCAGTCAAAAAGGCATTTGGAGCATTAGTTTACTACAATGCATCTTTGGCCGAGAGTCACTCTTTAAAGTTGAAGAGATACGGTCTTTGGTTTTGATAATACATACAGCTGAAATAAGTGCCAAAACGCTGAAGACATCATAAATCATGTTGTACAAGTTCTCTGCGGCTTCTCTTTGACCAGGCTGAATAACAGCTGAAATGCAAATCAGCACTGCTATTACATTATTTCTTATAAAGTGGATTTCAAAATTCCAACAGGGAATGATCCTCTTACTTCAATGTCAGCAAAGCATCTAACTTGAGCCAGCTCTGTCTGAGAGACATTAAAAAAAAAAAAAAAAGCACCCATTTTTGCTGAGGGCAAGACCAGCAGGGACGGGCTGGTGGGGCAGGACGTCAGCAGGACTGTCCACCATGTGCAGCCTCCCTCCACCGCTGGCCACGGCGCTGCGCTGCTGCTGGCACACAGGGGTGTACGCTGTATTGAAACCCTCCTCGCAGCAAAAGGAGCAAAGCGCCTCGTTCTTCAAGGCTGTAATTTTCTGGTTTTCCCTGTCTGTCCTTTCCTTTGCCCCTGCTCATGCCTGGTTCAGGCTCCTTCTCCATGTCCCAGCGGAGCAGGGAGAAGAGCCCGGGTGGCTGTCTGAAGGGGGATAGGGGGGAGGTTGGGAGCAGGGTAAGGACAGGACAACACTGGACTAGATTGCTTGGGAAGGTAGTTTCCATTGTAGAAACAAAATAACCGTAACAAATAACCCGTCTGGGAGGGAGGGAACAAAAGCAAGGCAATAGATTCATTTCCTGAAGGCCCTTCTAGACTTCTTTTCCCTGTTACACTGAGATGGCAACCCGTACTTTCAAAAATTTACTGTCTCATAATTGCAGCCACTAGGTACAAGAAGAAACCCAGACAAGTATTCATCAGCTCTGAGAAACGGTGATGAGGGTTATGAGCAGCCACTGTGACTCACTTCAGACTTTGTCAAATGTTATACAATCTCTTACAAGAAGTGGACTTTTTCTAATTTCTAATTTTCTAAGTCTCCAGTTATGCAATGGCAAAAGACAGCTAGAATTATTCTCCTTTGTGTGGAGCAGTGCTGGAAGGTAGACTGCAGCAAGAGTATTGGGTCCAGTTTTGGGCCCCGATAAAAGAAAAACATCAGCAAACTGGAGGCAGCTCAAACTGGAGCCAGTTCAGAGATCACCAAGGTGGTTGGGGCTGGAGCACTTGCCCTGGGTGGGCCGGGCCTGGTCAGCCTGGAGATGGGATGGCTTTGGGGAAACTTAACTGCAACCCCACCCCATACCTACGGAGAGCCGTCAAGGAAACAGAGCTGGACTCTGTACAGCAGGCAGAGGGATGACGAGAGGGAACAGGCACAAGGGTTTCAGGAAAAACTCCCGCCCCATAAGGACAGTCAAACACTGGAGCACATTGCCCAGAGAGGTTGTGCAGTCTCCATCTTTAGAGGTTTTCAAGACCCAACTGGATAATGCCCTGAGAAACCTGCTCCTATCCTCCTTTGAGAAAGATGTTGGACCAAAGACTTTACGAGATCCCTTCAGACCAGAATGACTGTATGTTTCTATAGTTTTTACTGAATCCACATCTAGGAAAAGATTTAACAGCAAACCCCAAAACATGCTGTGGGTTGTAGCCACTTCCAAACAGACTATCAATTAACCATCATTCAGACCACTAAAAATGTGCTGTGTAATTTTATATTAATAAAGAATTGTATCGCTTGGCCATTTTTCACGTATGAAATTGAGTTCACAAAACAAGACATCCAGCCATGGGTGTCTGTACAAGCTGTGTATATGTGTCCTCATATTTCAGTGGAGCCTGAAGAGCTATGCAAGCTGATCAAGATGCAGGATCAAAATTCAGCCGATCAAGATGCAGATGAACAGCTCTCCAGGCTCCATTGCATATTGATCCAATCTCCACGGACTAAGCAGACAATTCAATTTATGTACATCTGCAAGCTGAGTCCAAACCAATGGCTAGTGGTTTATAACTCAATTTCTGCGTATTATATACACATTCCTTGCTTTTTTATGCTGCATTAGCAGACAAGAGCCTAACACAATCTCCCATTTAACTGCTTACAAGGCGATTCTAGTGTCATTTGCTTGGGAGTTTTTACCATGCTGAGCTCAGTCTGACTTGGCAGCTGTGGGTAAGGGATGGGAGACTTTGTAAGAAGCAGAGGAGACCCACAAAACTTATTATACATCTCAATGGAGAAGTGTCTTGCAGTCATGGTGCTCATGTCTCCATGCTCTGCAGTCCTTGGCTGCATCAGAAGTGTGGCCAGCAGGCCAAGGGAGGTGATTCTGCACCTCTACTCTCATGAGACCCCACCTGGAGTGCTGTGTCCAACTCTGGAGCCCCCAACATAAGAAGGACATGGACCTGTTGGAGCGGGTCCAGAGGAGGGCCACGAAGATGTTCAGAGGGCTGGAGCACCTCTCCTGTGAGGGCAGGCTGAGAGCGTTGGGATTGTTCAGCCTGGAGAAGAGAAGGCTCTGGGGACACCTTATTGCAGCCTTCCAGTACCTAAAGGGGGCCTACAGGAAAGCTGGGGAAAGACTTTTTACAAAGGCATGTAGCGACAGAATGAGGGGGAATGGCTTCAAACTGGAAGAAGGAAGATTTAGACTGGATATTAGGAAGAAATTCTTTACTGTGAGGATGGTAAGGCACTGGAACAGGTTGCCCAGGGAAGTTGTGGAAGCTCCATCCCTGGGTTTTTAAGGCCAGGCTGGATGGGGCTTTGAGCAACTCGGTCTAGTGGAAGGTGTCCCAGCCCACGACAGGGGGTTGGAACTAGATGATCTTCAAGGTCCCTTCCAACCTAAACCATTCTATGATTCCATAGAGCGTGAGGAGCCCCTACAGCTACCTGGCTAAGCCTGCCTTTCTCTTCCTGGTGCAAAGCACACCATTTCCCCTGCACTCTGCTTTGTTTCTGACTACTAGACAGTACCTTTTATTTATTTTTAAACCACCGGTACTTACAGAAAAATGGAATCAAGCCAGAAAACCTTTAGATGTCCCTAGAATGCTGCCAAACACCTGAAGGTGGTTGTGGAGCACACCATTAGTGCTGTTGAAGCACCAGGATTGCCCACAGCCCGGGGACCCACAGACAAACGTGTCCCGACTCAGGATGTGCTCAGAGAACTTGGAAGGCACATGGAGATCCCCATCTGCATGCAAGCGTCACATCACACTAGCAAGACTCTATGACTGCTTGGTATTTATTTGGTAGTGACAGTGGCAGGTCCCATGTGCTGCTGTAGAACAGTGGCATCTTGTGTCAGTCCTTGGCCCTACCTGTGCAGGGTTTTGTGTTACCTTTCTTCCTAAAAGGGCGATAATGGCAAATGTTGGAAAATGGTCAATAGTCAGAATGTGGACTAGTTATCCAAGTAACTCAGCTTCTGTTTTGACAATCAAGTGGAACAGCTAGGTGGAAATTTTTTTGGGAAATATTAATGGAAAACGTTACCATTTTCTGCAGAAAATTTTGTTGTTCTTTAAATTTGGTCTTTCAATTTAAATGCTTTAAAACAAGCTATTTAATAATATGTTCTTTAGAAGTTTTCACCTTTATCATACACTTGAAGATGGCTTTGAAACACAAGTTAATAAAATGCATCAAACATGAACCGTTATTTCACAGCATGGCAGAAAAAAAAACCCCAACCCACACTGGTATCTGCAAAACTATCTGCTGATAAGCCAGAGCAAAGGAGCCAAACTTCGTCTCTGAAGGGCTCCGAGTGAAGAACTAACAGCAGCTCTCATTGGGGATTAGAGTACTCAATTAACAGTATGGTCTGACCAGTTGAGGTTAGCAGGCACCTCTGGACATCATCCAGTCTGAACCCCCACACAAAGGGGCAGAGCAGGTGGATCAGGGCTGTGTCTGGTGAGAAGTTGAGTACTTCCACGGATGGAGACCCTACAACCTCTCTAGGCAAGCAGCACCTATGTTCAATCACCCTTAGAGCAAAAAAAGGAGTTTATTCTGCCTGAACAGAATTCCCTGTTTCAGACTATGCCCACTGTCTCCTGTCCTGGCACTGGGCACCACTGGGAAGTCTGTCTCTATCACCTTTACTCCCCCCACCAGGTATTTGTACACATGGGAAGATCTCCCTGAGCTGTCTCTTCTCCAGGTTGAACAGTTCCAACTCTTGCAGACTCTCCTTGTATGACATCCTCCAAATCCCTTAGTCATCTTCACAGCCCTTCACTGGACTCAGTCCAGTACGCCCATGACTTTTTTTGCACTGGGGAGCCCAACGCTGCACACAGGCTGTGGCCTCACCAGTGCTGAGCAGAGGGGAAGGATCACCTCCCTCAACCTGCTGGCAACGCTCCTCCTAGTGCTGCCCCAGGTGCCGTTGGCCTTCTGTACTGTAGGGGCACATTGCTGGATCATGTCCAACATGTTGCCCACCGGGACCCCCCCAGGTCCTTTTCTGCAAAGCTGCTTTGCAGCTGGTCGCCCCTGAGGTGCATGGAGTCATTCCTCACCAGGCGCAGGACTTTGCATGTCCCGTTGTTGAACTTCATAATATTTCTCTTGGCCCATTCCTCCAGCCTGTCGAGATCACCAAGTCTCCAACATTCAGGTCAACAAAACAAATCTTTGATATATCTCAGCCAGCAATGCCACAGGTAGACATCAGCAACTCACCCTCTTACAGTTAAAGAGCAACCGTCAACAGAAACTACAGCTTGAAGTTACCGGGAAAAGGGCCGGTACATCTGGGTTCAGACAATTCTGCATCATTTGATGCAGAAACAAAGCAGAGGCTTTTCACACCAAAACAATGCTAATGTGTGCTGCATCCTGTGATGTCAGAACACCGGAACAGCAGCAGCTGCTACAGCTGAACGGTGCGTGCTACAGCACGCGGTGCGCTGTTTGCGTGACGCGCTAAGTCCAGCTCCGCTGTACTTCCCTACCTTCCCATCCTGGAACCGCTTGCGGTGCCTATATCCCCTTCTCCATGTCAGAACTAAAAAACAGTTCCAAAAAGCATTTCAGTTGTTTTTTTTTTTATTGTCAAGCTCAATGTACATTAGATCTGGCATCTACCTTCCATGTATCCAACCTCGTGCGGCTGCCTTCAGATTTTCTCGGCTCGGCTGAAAGCATGCATCAGTACGCAGGACGGCAGCCAGCACGGCTGAGCTTAGGTCTCCATGAGAAGAGCTAATTCAAACGAAAAGTAAAATACAAAGGTTTATCTGATACAGGATTTGCTACCAAGGATGCATTTGATTGCCCGTCCAAGCAATCAAATCCCCTGAGAAAAATCACTCTAGCAAATCAGTCACTTCAGTGTCTACTGTCTGAATCAACAGGTCTCTCCAGCGCTTATTTGCCATAGCTTCGAGGCAGGCATCTTCCCTCAGTGCCACCATGAGTCACAGCAGAGAAGATGGAGCTAACATTTGCCAGTACGTAGGAAGGACACAGATTCCAGGAAACATAGAAATGAGGAACTTGGTATCAGACAAACACCATAAACCCAGCAACAGCTATAAATATTCAAAGACAGTGCATATTTTTTTGAATTTATTGTATACGTTATCGTTTGGGAACCTAGAGCCTAAGAATTGACACACATCAAGACAATCCTCCTGTAAGTACCAAATTTGCTTTAACAAGTGGGACAAAACCCCAAAACTAGAGCAAACTGCAATGTTTCAAAATGCTGAGCCTATTATATTTCTGAAAATAGGTGTAATTCTTAGGAGCAGGGATCAACAGCTGCCACCTTCCACAAGTGATGCAGCTCTCACGAGTGAGAGCCCTGAATCACTAGAAAGGAGAAGGAGGGGAATATAAAAGGAGAGGGAAAATCTTACACATCCTATTTCTGAAGGGAAACAAGATAGAAATCACATTCCTCCTTCTGGAGAAGTAGGAGACTGCGCAGGCAAGGCTGGCCACAGACACCGCGGATCCCTGAGAACTGTCATTTAGGAAACAGGCCTTTTTCCCCAGAGAACTTATTTAACTGCCCATCTCCAAACCTCCATTCCCACCATGCAGTGCGTCCTGCTGTCCTCCCATCCTGGTGAGACCCACAGCTGCCTCCCCCACCGCTCTGGGCTGGCTGGTGGGAGCTGAGAGCCACCGCAGCGCAGAGCCAGCTCTGCTGCGTGAGCTGCACGCTGACATCCTGTCACTCCTAAGAGTGACAAAAGTTTCTCATGTGTGCTACAGCCCATGAACTGTAGTTCCTGGAAAACACTCCCAGCCTTGGAGACGAGACAGTCAGATAGGTTGGATCTGCTGAACCTCACTCACTTGCTGTGCCTGGGCCCACGTCTCAAGCTGCATGGGGAATATACGTATGACTTTGGCTCCAGTTTTGGAAGACATCAGAGACATTTCATTAGGTATCAGTAATTCCGTCCATGTAGATTTCATAGATCTTTCCAGCTTCAGTATGTTTTACAACTCTAAATTCATCCGTTTATCCCTCCTTCCTCAGAGCATCCTTAGCCGTGGTAGATTTACTGCTCTGCAGACACCGTCTGCCTACAGTAAATGGGATGTAAAGCTATCGGACTGCAGGATGGTTTCCACACTGTACGTGCATAACACAAGCACACAAAGCAATGTGCTCTTCAAACTGATGAGAATTTAAGAGAGATTAGGGAGCGATTTTAGCTTAGACTCCCTTCCCCCAGCACAGACACGTTTTGCCCTCCATTTGGCAAAACAGTGAACTGCTCCCAAACCGGCTGTGACAAGACGACGCACAAAGACTTCTGACAGTTGATCACCATGAGACAGGTTTAAGATTTAGCTCATTTACATCTCATACATAAGAATAACCAAAAAGGCTAATGCAAAAACCAGACCCTTTTTCGTCCCTTCTTCTCCCCATTGTGAAAATAAGGCTCAAAACTGACCAAGCGTGATGAGTTGAGTTGTGTTCACCTGAGCAAGCAAGGCTACATTTTAAGCCAGGACCTTCTACCTTTCATTCATCATCAGCTAATTGTACAAATACTCAGTTTGCTTCGGTTGATGTAAGTCACTGTCCGTGCCAGGACCATCACCACACCAGTCCCCTCTGGGCACCGCCTGCGCATTCCTGGCCCTTCCTCCCTTCTGCTGATGATACAACAGCTTCTCACCTATTCCAGAAAGCCCTCTTTCTCGGTAGGCCAGCCTCTTCACAGCATGTTTGGGCTTGTTTGGCATACCAGTTCAGTAGCAGTATCCCATGCACCACCTCAGTAGGAGCAAATTCCTACTTGATCAACTGCAGTTGAACGTTGAAAGATGTATATCCACGCAGAGAGTGGATGTTGCGGTAACTGAGCTACTGTAACCGGGTGGCACCTATACTGCTACACAGCTTATTCTCTCAAGTGCAGAGATGAAGTAGGTAGTTACTTCCACTTATAAACCAGCAAAATTTGAAATTCAATCACTTCCCTTAAGTGGCTGCACTCATAAAAGCCCGGCCATGATAATCAACAGAATAGAAGGCTTTAACTTCCAGAGGTTTGTGAAGTAAAACCATATTAGAAAACTTAAAACTTTAGAAAATCTTTTTTTCTCAAGAAGCCTTAGGATCCAAATGCAATGAGTCATAGTTTCTGTGACAATAAGCAATCTCTGGATATTCAATTGCATATAATCTTCCATATTCACCATTTCTCCTCATCCCCAAGAGGAAACAAAAAAAAAAAAAATTGTTTGACATGAACATTGGCGCAGCCATCATCGAACATCACTTTGCATTGGGGAAAACAAGCACAAAGGGAACACTGCCCGATTTTGTTGTGTGAACAAACAAAATCCCGATTTCTGCCAAAGCTGGGGTGGTCCTGAAGAGCCACAGTAGGATTAAGACAATATTGCTGACAAATTTCCATGCAGTTTTACACATTAGGTAATAGAAAACTGAGTGCCAAAGGCAGAACAGGACACTCCATGCCGAAATGGAAATGGATTGTCTTCAACTATTTGCTGTCCATGTCACCACCAAGGCCTAATGTTAAACTGACTTTTACTTTTCTAAGAGGGAGAAACTTGCCGTGCCCGGTGTACACTGGCATTCCTGGGGTGCCCTACTCTGTTGAGCAGACAGTAGTGGGGAAATAAAGCAATGAGCAGCCTAACCTGTCTGAAGCTTACAGAAGATCCAGCCTGAAGAATAATACTGCACTACTTCCCAAGACGCTTATAAAACACAGTAGTTGTTAATACTTCCATGCTTATGTCCATTGTTAAACTTGGTCAGATAGAGCTGAATGAGAGATAAACCTTAAAAAAAAAAAAAAAAAGGGGGTTTAAAGTATTCACCAAATAGATCTTTTACTTAGAGGGAAGATATCCCAGAAGCTCTTCTTTCCTAGAGGCATGACTCGGATAACCTCGAAAACCAGCCAAAGATAAAAATAATCCCAGGACATCTTCAGATTCAAGAGCCATGCAACCAAAGCACTAACCCAAACATTAAAATCCATGTTTGAGACCAAGCCGATACCTTCTCTAGTAATTTGAGGAAACCACTAATGAAGATGATAACCTCTAGTAAACAAAACATCCCATCAGCTTTTTTTTTGTTTGTTTTAAAAAAGTTAACCAGTCATCGTTACCTAAAGAGGTAGACATTGCTGCCTTCAGAGTTATATTACAGGTATTCTTGATGTTCTCGCTGCTGCTACATAGCCTTGGGTGATGGTTACAACAGCTGTGCTGAACAGTAAAGCAAGGAAAGATTTTTTCTTCCCAAAATTAGAAATATACAATTTCCAAAAATGGGAGCAAAAGACAAAAGGTAATGAAAAATACTGCTGAAGAAAGGTTTAATTAAAAAAATCAGGAATTCAACAGTGCCTAAATCTTTATTTTTCATAACCTACATATTTTTTTTTCAAATTAGACAGTTTTACATTTTATGACACAAAAGGAAACTTAAATTACTGATAGTTTACATGTAAGCTTGATTCCAGTCTTAATGGAAGAAGAACAAAAACAAAAACCCTCAAGAAGGCTCCCATATTACACTTCTATTTCGTGAATTGGCAGCTGTTAGGTCTCCTTAGAAATCTTCGATTGTCTGCTGCTATTAGTGTAATAGGTTACAAAGCACATAAAAATCCCCAACGGTAGCTCGCTGAAGGAGATACAGAGATAGGTATGCACCATTACAGTCAGCTGTTGCTCCCGATACACCGCACCACACTCAAACGAGGGCCTTTTCTATGCCAACTGCTGAAGGCTTTGAAGGGTAATGCAGCAATGGAAAAAAATTTGCCACTGTTCAGATTTCTGAGTGGCAAACGACAGTGTCATGGCAGGGAACCGATCTGAAACAACATTAAGTTTTAAAAGCAACCTTTGTTGGTTTGTTTTTTGGTTTTTTTTTTTTTAAATTCCTGGAAGAAGAGTCTCAGATCCCATTTTGACTTGTTTTCGAAATGAAAAGCATCACCACACAGTCCTACAAGGTAAAATGCCAATTTTAATTACTGTATCCCTGAACCTTTAACTCAGCTACTGCTTTTGGGAGGTTTTTCATTTTAAAAGCCACATTTTAATCTCTCTTTGTATCGTAGCAACAGTCTGCATGCAACTTCACAACTCTACTCCGAAAACTCCATTTTGTCACTGAGTGGGAAAAAAAATAAATCTCAAAGTAAAACGCAGTAAGGATAAGTTGTATATTACACAGCTATTTGGCGTGTCACTTTTTTTCTTTTTAAAAAAAGCTATAAAAACCACATCAGAGGAAGGTTTAAACTTTCGATGCAACAGACTGTTGCTGGGTAAGCAGTAATTACAGTGTATTGACCTAACACAAATGGCAGCAGAATACATTAGAACAGCACAACACATCCCGCCGGTCTCACGCTATTACCTTAGGTACCAGGCGAGTATTATGACTAGCTGTACACCGTCGCTGTAAGGAACCACTTGTGACTGTTTGCAGGTGGTACGCCTTTCACTTGCAGCAGACAAACAAAATGAATCATACAGCTGGCCTAAACCATACACAACTCTAGCTACCGTTTTCACTGCCTCTGGGGAAAGGAAAAGCATATTAAAAATCCAATGACAGAACCAGCCGAGCAGTTTTGGTGATGTTGTCAGAGTCCTATCTCCTCCCACAGCATTCACAAAGTGCGCTTTTTAAACAAGAAAAAAAAAAAAAAAATCAACAGATTCCAGCGTGCCCTGTTTTGACCAGTTCTGCAGCATACAACAGGCTGGATTTAAAAGGTCTACTAGTTACCAATTGAAGTTTGAAACAGGAAATTTATCAGGAGTCAACTTCTACAGTTACTTTACAGTTCTATGAATCATACACTAAGGAAAAGCACTGATATTCTTGAAAGCAGACACGTAAGCTTCAGTGTATATTTTTGTAGCAGTCTAAAGTTTTTTCCAATTGAGTTTGATTTTATTAATGACTTAGAATTACAGTTTGACTGCTGAAATTCATTATTTACATTGCAGAACACTTTCGAATTGGTTAAATCGCTTCTTTTTAGAGGGACTTAGGAAAACATTTGAGGGCTTTCAAATAAGACTTTCGTTCCATTTCCCTTTTGCAGTGAAGAGGCAGAGTCAGTTCAGCACACCAGAATAAAATAAGAAAAAGAAAAAACAACAAATTAAAGTAATATTCAAACCACAACATTTAGTTTATCTACATCCAGCTCAACAGCAACATTTATAATATCAATAATTTTTATCAGATTTTTTTCTTTAGGGTACCTTTTTATATGTTCTGATTATTTACAACTGTACAAGCAAAGCACACACTTCCAAGTGCACATATTTAATACAGTATTGACTATTTGCATTTACAGGTTTTTCAACAATCTGAAAAAGATCAACTGTTTAAGATCTTTAAGGTATATTACAAAAACTGCTGCTAGTTCCTGTACTACAGTATGTTTACCCAGTAAGACCAGTGACAATAGATACATACTGTAACTGAGTAATTCTGTATTCCGCTCGTGCTAACCCTCCACGGGGTCAGACCTCATTAACTCTAAGCTGTCTTGTACAAAAGTTAAGGCAAAGTCATTTTCAAGTTTAAATAAAATTCAAGTCTTTAAATATTGGATGGAAATAATTCTTTAAAAAAAAAATCAGTTGTTTAAATAAACATTTTTGTGGAATAAACTGTACTGTCATAGTCAGCAGGAATGAGTTTTGTCTGAACTTCCTGCAGTTTAAACACTTAAAGAAAAACTTTAGGCATTTTAAAACAAAAATAATTTATATTCAACTTTATTAGAAACTTGCTAATTTAGTGCATCCTTGTCCTTCAGAAAGCGCATCACTTCCAAAGTAAATAAGTGTGAGAAACCTCATCCCAGAGGTAAATATCAGGGATCTCTTCCTCCACCACACAAAACAAACACCATTATCTCACGTCTTGAAAAATTTAAATCCATATGCCAATGCTTGTAGTTACAGGAAGTTGTCAACACAAGGCTGACTAAGATATGAACTCTTTCAAAGAGCACTTGGGGCAGAGTTTAAAAAAAAAAAAAGTCTACACAGAGCACAGGGGTAACCAGAACATACAGCGCTGACTCAGTTAACTCCCTTACAAGCACAGGGAAGCTAAGGTTATCACAAGAAGGCTACAGTGCTTTCTCCTGATAACATCCACTAACAGGCTTCACCACCATAGAAGCTCACAGACTTAATTCTTTCTATTCACAATGTGCTTTGTATTTGCAAATTATAACATCAGTTTTATTCTGGAGTGAGAAGATGGTTACTTGCTTGCAGTAAGTCAAAAGAGAAGTATTTTAGAAAGACTGCTATGGTGCTCTGTAGGATTCATTTTGTGTGTGCAAAACATCAAAAAAGGATTGACTTTTTAAAAACGCTAGAAACTACTCATTTAACCTAAAAGTGCAAGTTCATTTGCTGACACTTAGTACAGCAGCCCAATAAAAAAAATCTTGAAGGTCACATACTAATTTGTAAAGTATATATCTACTTCCTTGCACTCTACACACTAGCTGCCGTTATCAGTCTTTTGGACACTTTAGATATGTACTTGCAGACCAGTTTATTAAAAATATTGCAGCAGCACATTTCTGCTTAACAGTTTAGAAAAAACTCACTATACAGAGCTTGCACTCACACAGCCACAGAGAGGCTTAATAAAAAGTTGATTTTTTTTTTTAAAGACAAATATTTTACATCTTGAAAAAAAAATAATCACACTAAGCTTCACCTCCAATTAAGCACCAACCTAAATATAAGGTTTAGAACAACTATCCAGAAATATCCAGAAAAATAGAATGTGTGTTCAAGAGGGGAAAAAGTATTTCACAGAAAAATAACTTGCAGGCATTGTTATATGCCTAGTATCACTGCAAGCTTCTAACCAGCAACTCATTCTCAGGTATCTTAGTGGGAACATGGGTTTAATTTGTGGGAAGCAGACCTCTTTTCAAATCCCTCCCAGGTGTTAGTTTCACTGAGGAGATTTTGGAGGGGTATTCTGTTCTTTATTTAAGCGTTTGCCAACAGCTGGAGGGGACGATCTGCGTCCTGACTGTCTCCTCTGGTCTTTGGGTTGTCCAGGATGTGACTTTGCAGGAGGAGGTTCTCTGTTTTTCTCTATTGTTTCTGTGGGCTTTCTTTCTTCTTTCCCACATGCTACAGTGTTTGGCTTCTGTTCTTTCTGGGGTTGCAACGTAGGAGGATCTTTAGTTGTTCTCTGGCAAATTTCTGCATAACTAGGTTTTCGCAGTTCCTGTGAAACCGAAAGCAAACAGGACAGCAGAGTTAAAGCATCCTGAGAAAAAAAAATCATTTACTTTTATGAATAAAAAAGGTAAAGTCTTTGTCCCAGAAGACTGCTGCACTACAATATGCAGATGAAGGCTTGAGTATGAAGTTTACAGAAGCCGTACAGACAATAAGGTTCACAACAAGGTAAAATGCGAAACAATGCGCCAGAAAAATGGGGTACTGCAATAGAGCAAAATACTTCTGATTCAAGCAAACTCTAAAACAGCTGAAAGATGATGAATAATCTGGTTTAAATATCAACATATGTATTAATGCTTCTACCTCAAGGATACTACCAAGAAGAGAATTCAGATAAAGAGCTATCATTTGCCAAGTTATCTTGAATGCTTTTGCACTATTAATTGCATAATTGTATCATGCAAGTAACCATGAGGCCACCAACATGCAAATTCACAGATGCTGGGCTCACTTGATTAAGCAACACTGGAAGCAATATTCTGTTAAATGCATCAAACTGGATCATTAAGAGAAAGTGAAGTAATAAGGTCACTTACTATGGCAGCCCCGTTGACTTGTACCGATTTACATGCAGTGCTGAGTGTGGAAGAAGAAGAAAGCCTTTCTGTACTCTGTGTCTCTCTCTGCTGTTTGTCCACAACCTTGGAGTCCCTGTAAGCATTCAGCAGGAAGCAAGGCTCGTGAAAAGTGAAACTTCAGGAAAGATGAATGATCTAATAATGGGTCTAAAACTTTATTTGAGTATGACTGTAAGTTATAGCTATAATTTGCCTGGCACATTATGACTAGCGTTGCATTTAAAAATGCTATTAAATATTTTAAAGAAAGATATTCCTGTGGAACTTGACACTACCTGTAAATTGTGACATTCTGATAGCATTCTGTTATTCAGTTATCTTACTTCTGTTACTCAAACATCTCAATGTGATTTGCAGGTTCCAAGTAAAGTCTTACATAAAACTTTCTTTATTGTATGGACAATGGTACTGCCCACAGGATCGCGGGTTTACTCTCTGTGCTTCAAAGCTGTCTAAATACAAGACAGTAAGGTATTCATTAAACTTCTAAATATTTGCAGAGACTAAACCACAACACTAAAACTTTTGTCTGCTGAATGACTCTTATAATTGAATCACTATTATGATACTGTTCAGAAAGTAAGCTTTATTGCCCTTACTACAATATAAAACAAAGTATTATTTCTTTCATTGATTAAGACTTTTAATAGCTATTTACAGTGTTCCACCTAGCCTTCTGATGAGAGAAAAAGCAAACGTGATTCAGAGCAGAATAACTATAGCCACGTAATTAAGTGCTTACTCAGAAGACTGGGATGGCGAAGGAGACCTTTCAAACGTCCTGGGCAATGTAGAAGAAACTGGCAACAACGGCTCTCGAGGAATTCCCGATGGAGTAGTGTTTGTACTTGCATCCACATTAATGTTCTGAAGGAGGAAAAAAGGCACAGAAGGGCAATCATAATATGCAATTAATATGGCTTTCCTGAAAATTAACACAATCAGGAAACAGTTTGCAAGTTGATTTATAAGAGTAAATTAACAATAGGAAGATACAGAAGGATCCAATACATGCATTGTGACAAGTAAGTTTTTTCTTTTACAATTATTTAGAAACACAGACAAATAAATCACACACCACGGCTCTTCCCCAGAAAGTTGGGAGCTTAGTTCCCTGTGGGACACATCTGGATGACAAAAATCACTTCTTTCAACCTGGGAATTTTGCACCTGCTGGTGAAAAAGCAGGCCTTGTGCCTGTTCACATAACCATAGTTACCCTATTAAGACACAAATCTCCTACGGTTATGCACTAAGAATGGTCTTCTTCAAAGCTCTAACTCTGCATCATGCCAATAATGGTGCTAAAAACCCCCAACCTTAAAAAAAAATAAACTGATACGGATATAACCATCATTTAAAAGTCCCTTTCTTATGCTGGAGTGTGATTTGCTACCAAGCGAAAGAGGCTTTTTCCATAGCCCTCAAAAGACTCTGTTAGTGCCACGTGATATGGTGCTTCCAGATAAGGGACAGGTTCAAGATGCACTCATGAATTTAAATTGTCACAAAATAAGAAAAGAGAAAGAAGACTTTGTATCTTGAAAGAGGTATTTCTGCAGTTTATAATAATTTTGTTTGTTTTAAAAAGTGCTATGTTCTTTGTATGCTTCTGATCTGTCTCTAGAACCTAAACTGATTCTGGTAAGCAAACGGGAGAGCACTGGGAGAATACAAGCACAGAAGGAACAGGACAGCCACCACCCCCTTCCCCCCAGCCCACCCCACCACTCAAAGGTCATAAAACATGAGACTCCTGTAGTCACTGTTAGAAAGGAAAATGGTATTTGATGACACTGTTTTAAACCAGGCAGCATAGATTATTGCAGTGGATCTAAGCCTAGTTCTACTCCAAGCAAAAGTAAAAACGTAAAAGGTGGATATTCAGAAAGAAGAGAACAGCTTTTACAGTTTTACTCGCTGTAATAGTTTGTGCAAAGGCTTGAAATTGCACGTTGCTGAGCATTCTAGCCCCAGTTCATCAAAATTTGTAGGTACATGGTTAAGTGTGAATAGCTTCAAGTCAAGCCGACATGCAAGCGCTGTTCCTAGGCCAAAACACTCAGCCCCTGATCTGACAGCTCTGCAGTTTCCTAGTTAGAAAATGTGGGATGATTAACACCTGCCATTCCCCAGAGCTACGTCTAGAAGAGCACCACAAAGCAGAGCATAATGATGCTTGGATAACGACTGCTGGAAATTACACAACCTAAGTTCACTCAGCTTCTGTACACTGGACTTGCCCGTCTATAAAACAAGAGTAGCACTGTGTAACGCTACTTCAGCACTTCGTAACTGTACATCAGCTGACGTGAAAAAGATGTTGAGATCAAGGTGAAAAGCGGCCTGTATACATTGGCAAGATTCTAATCTTAACTCAAACAGTTTGTAGTAGAACACAGTCGCTCTTTGGAGCCAGCTTCTTATTAATGCTAACAAGGAAAGACAGCGCAATTCCTTTCTTCCACACAATGGTACAGACTAACTCATGCAGGCCAGAAAAAGGAACTGGGAAATCAAAGGAAGCTTTTTAATGTGACAGTGCATTGCACTGTCATAACACCTCAGTGCCTGACTGATAGTAAGACTGCCTCTACAGGGGAGAAGTGTAAGTTCTTTACAATACATACAGGGCAACGCAAGTACTAGATTTGTACTGGGAAGAGCAATGGCTTTTCAGCTGTAGTATCAATAGCAAGTGCTGGAATTATATTTAAAATCTGAAATACAATAGTCAAAAAAACACTTCAGGAATAATAGAGGTAAAAGAGTTTAAAAATAGACAGTCCTTGGCCAAGAACAGACTACAACCTGGAGTACTGGCTGAAAGTAAGTTAAATGCTGCTATTATCATGGCACTGTCCTGCACATTCTCCCTAAACGCAACTCTGCAGTGGAGTTGTCCCTGTTACCACTTGCAGGAGACACAATAGATGGCTTGTCTGCGCAATCACTGCTTCGGGTGCAGGCTGCCCTGCTGCTTCCTCTTTCCTTTACCAACAAATACCCTCCCTACCCACCCCTGATACGAGAGCACCGAAGAGAACACTTCTGTAATAGACTGGTTTTAGAGACGAGACACCAGAGATATTTTGGTGTTTCATCAGGTTGCTCTGCACTGCTATATCCAGGGGTTAACTTCTTCAGTTGTGGTACAGCTAGAAAAACACAAGTTAAGGCAGAGCTAGCAAAAAAAGCCAATACAGACTTCCATAGCCTAGACTGTTCCATAGTGCACAGGGTTATGTGAGTCTTGGAGAACATACTGTCACTCACAGATGGCATGGTAGAGACAGTTCTAAGAATGAAATCTATGAACAGCTACTCAACATTAATTTTCAACTGCATCTCTACTACATCTAGAAAGCAGTGGTTGCCAAGTCATTCTGGTGTATTTTTGTCTTTCCAAGCAATATGACAAGACAGCACTGGGATCCAGCTGGTTTTGGTAACAGTCCTTGTTCCAGCTATAATGCCTAGTGTGTTGAATTATGTAGGCAGCTTCTTTATATTTCAGTGCTTAAAAGTTTGTCTCTGTCACTTTGAAGTGTTTTATATACAACTCAGAAGTCTGACTTTGAAACAGGAAGAAAATTTATCACGTATTTTTCACCTGAGTCTATCAAAAAGCCTGATGCAATTATGAACAGCAAAGAGCATATTTTCTAATCTCTGCTACTAACATCTACTTAAGTGGTGCTCATATGCCACACCATTTCAAAGAGAATACCCAACAAATTCTAAGATGTAAGTGATGAAGGCAGCAGCACATCATTTGACAGCTGTTTTTTAAAAGCATTTCTTATGACCATATAAAACCACAAGTTTTTCTATGTATGAGCCATCAAATCTGAAAACAAGAGGGATGCAATTCTTCATTTTCCCAACAAAAATGAATGCTGGCTACTCACTCTTTCTTTTGACGTTCCTATTACCACACTGGACAGTCTGTTTTCAAAAAGGTCTTCGGTCTTTAAATTGCCAGCAGCCCCGGGTAATGGCGGAAAGCTAGATAAACCCAATTCAAAGCTAGGAGATGGAGGTTTTGGGGGTGGTGGAGACTGTGTTTGGCCTCTCTGGAATAGAAATAACACGTTAAGGTTATTGCACTGCATGACAGAAAAGAAAGACATGGGATTCTAAACCGTATTTTGCATTTGATTTATATCTGTGAAGCCCTAGAGGCCTCCCCCATCCCATCTCCCCAAAACCCCACACAGTACTGAGGAATAGGAACATTTCCCACTGTTGGCCTTAAAATATTTAACCATTATTTAAATGGCATGGCATAAGCATCCTTAAAAATTTCACATGCATAAACTTTTGTGACAGTGGTATAGCAAGAGAAGTCTTCTCACTGACCCTTCCTTCAGGATGGACACTTACACAGACAGGAAAACAGACTGATTTAGATATCAATATATAGTGAAAATATAAAGCCCATCTATGTGCAGTTGGTAACATTCTAAATGAAAGACAGGAGTCAACAAGAATCTTATACCGTGTTCAGATATATTAAGAAACAGCAAGACAGCATGCCTTGCATGTAGCGTAGACAACGGCAATGTTAATCTAATTAACATGAGTTTATATGGTCGCTTCACAAAAATGCAAAGATAAACATCAAAACTATTTTTGAAACGGAAGAGTTTTTCTAATTAAACCTAAGAAGAAAAACAATGTCTCAGGCAAAAAAAAAAAAAAAATCAATGGGCTAAATGCAACTATTGCACTAGAGACAGCAGTTCAGGAGTTAAGAGTACCACAGTTAAACATCACTTGTAAGGATTGGTAAAGCCAAATTCTATTTACACTGAAAAATACAGTTCCTTTTGTAATATGCTGTAAGTGAAGTTAGCCATTAACTTCATCTACATCATGTAAACAAAGTAGTAACTGTTTCATGACTGTGCTCAGGCCTGTGCTAAGATTATCTCTGCTGCAGAATACCAAACGCAAAGCAGCCTTTGCAACAATTCCCATCTTGAAAAGAAAAATATTTAAGGGTATATAGCCAAGATGGCCTGAACGTGAGAACAATGCTTCTGGACAGAAAGGTGTTGCATTACTTACTGTTTTTTCCCCTTCCTTCTCATGAAGAGCAATAGATACAAAAGTACGTTCGAGGTCTTTTCACAAACTCCAGCTTATGGCAAAAGAAGTGTGTATCGAGAGGGAAGTAGGGAAAGAATAAATACAGAGGCAAGAACAACTGCAACTCCCAGGACTGCTCCTGACCCATCATGACCCCCAGAACACAGTTTAAGAGTGCTACAACAGTAGAGGCTGCAAACCTCCAAAAATAGAAGTCAGATGACCTGTCAAAGGGTCACAGAGAGAGACTACACTTATCCAGCTCAAACTGCAAGAGGATCAACTTTTTTTTTTTTTTTAGAACAGTTCTTCAAATGCATACTCTCTGTAATTTTTCCTTAAAAAAATAAATCAAAAGACGTCAACACTCCATTCAAATACAACTGGTTGTAGTAATGTCCTGTGTACACCCTCTAATCACTACAGCATCACACAAGAAATAGGATTCTGGATTCAGTTATTTCCACAGTCTAAAAGGGTCAAATTTTTATCACTCACTTCAGAGTACGCTCCTTCCCAGTGTTCACAGTTGTGGGAGTGCAGCAGCTCTCACCTCTGTTCAAGCTGCATCACTGGACAGCACAGACTAAAGATTCATGGGCCAGAAGAGACTAGAAGGGACCTGGCTGTACAGGCTGCAATTAAAGCCTGCTGCTGAGAGAAGGGAACAGTGGGTCTCCAAAGAAGTCACGTCCACCGGTTTTACGTTCAAGGTTAAAATAACCTTTGAAGTCAGCTGAGTCAGAAGAGCCCCTCTGCTTAGTTAAGAGTGTCCAAGGTAATCCTTTCACTCCAGTCACTCACTTACACACCTAACCTGTACCACTTCCTTGTTCTTTCAAAGACAGAAAAAAATGTTGATAGGAAAACATCAATCCAAAATTCAAGCAGCTTTGAAAGGGCAAAAAAAAGAACTGGGAATCCTACATATAACCTGGTCTCACTAAGCTTTGAGAAGTTTGACAAGAACTAAAAGCACCCAAAGGGAAGGAACCACCTGTTGTTTTATGCTTCCCAAACCTTGATGCTCCTTTACCCAAGTCCCCTAAGGCTACTCAGCAGCAGAAGCCACACACAAATGCAGTGATTCCAGACCTTTAAGAAAGTGTAATGGCTCGTGTGGTGGGGATATTTTGCAATTGTAATGTGAATAAGGAAATAATCCGGTTCAGCTTCATGAACATGCCATGTGTGGCAAAAATGAATTGCAGAGAAGCATTTGGTTTTATCAAATCAAACCTTAAGTCCTACAAAAAATGACATTTTTTTTTTTCTTATATACAATGTCTAGTCCAGCCTCTTCAAGTATCAAGGATATTTAGGTATTCACCTTGAATTTAAGTTTACCAAAAACGGTAATGTTTCAATAGTGTTAGTATACCCTTACCAAGTGGCATTTAAGAAACAGAACTGACCATTTAATAACTAACATTCCAGCTATACTTTATGACACATGGATCTATAAAGTGTTCTTCAACATCTACGTGAATGATAATCAAGTATCAAGTGTCTTGAACTTTAGCTTAGCTATTTGGCTCTCCCTGAACATGAACACTGGCATGCTGACAAAGCAACACTAAGACGGAAATTTTTTGCTACTCTAAGAGTAATTTTAACTTTTTCCTGATTTCTGCATTAATAGACAATCTTCTCTGATACCCAAACGCAGTAAACTCATGTGACTCTAATGAGCTGCTGTCTTTAGTCAGCTGTGACACACAATTGCTTGTGCAATAACTTATCTCACCTGCTACCCCACATAATATCCATACTATTGCCTTGTTACCCTACTTTTGTTATAGATGAATACGATTATGAACACTCACTGTAAACTTGTCCTCCCTTTTCTTTCGGTAGCCATATGAGTTTTTCCTAAGGGAAAAAAAGCAGTTATCAGAACCTTGCCTATAAATGAATGGAAGGCAGCTGGTGAAAACAAGAGAAATGAATTCAAATTGCTATTTCATCCATGTTCATTCTAGACAGGTTATTAAAAAAACATATTAATGAAAAATTTCTAGCAAGCTTTCATTAAAATAAAGGTACGGATCTTATACAAGTCAGCATAAGAATACACTGGCTACAAATAACTCCTGTGTTAAAAGCACCTCTCAGTGCTGATTACATATAAGGCTTAAACAAAACCCTTCAATATCGAAAGTAAAGGTTTTAATTGTTTGTTTTTTTTTTTTTCTTTTTTGATACCTACCTAACTTTTGAAATATGGCTAATTGTTTTCAATTCAGGTAAAGCCCCTTCAAAACATTTTCAGTACCTGAAGCAGGGCTGGGGGAGACGTAAAGTCGCCCCAAAGCAGTTTAAAATTTGCAATGCCTTCTAACTCAGTTTCAATATATTTAAGTTTTCTGTTTGACTTTTAATATTTTAAATGTATTGAATACCAAAACATCACAATATATCTAAGTACTGACTATTCCTGTACATTTTTGTAGTCTAGTTTGAGCAATCTTGTTTCCTATTTCCTTAATCATACTTTCATCCACTAGCTAGAACACAATTTGGCAAATTACAGTTAGAGAAGTATTACAATTCTTGCACAAAATCCCCACTTAATTATGCAATGATACAATACAAGCCTAATATAGGATCATCTGCAAAAGACTCAAGTTATCTTCCAATTCAGTAAGTCAGTCAAAATGTGATTTACTTGGAGACACAAACACAGCCATCATTAAACAAAGCAGCACAGTACTTTCATAAAGCATTTACTAGAACGGTACTGTATTTTAAAATTTCCAAAATAAGACTGCTAAATTCTTACATCACTATCGGTGCCATCAATTTTCAACTCCCCAGGTGTTTTTTTGTTGTTTGGTTTTCAGGTTTGTTTTTTTGGGGTTTTTGTTGTTGGTTTTGTTTTTTTTTTTTTT
>RSEF01000002.1:11098885-11133198 GCA_003993805.1 Himantopus leucocephalus | reverse complement strand
TTTTTAACTGCATAACTGCAGTTTTAGTTACAAGTAATCCTTTTTCCTCCCTTCATGCCAATCCATCATCTTTGTTGTTGTAAAAGTCTCATTTGGGCAAAATTCTGGTCTTTCAACTGAAAAAATTAACAATAAGCACTGCTAGTAGAGGTTCAGGTGCACAATCTACACCGCTGAACAACGGAATGGGCAGAACTGCTTCATTAAAGTCAAACAAATAATATGCAAAAAAACTCTCTTAAAACAGATGAAGAAAGGATAGAGGACTAGATCTTACAGCTGTAAATTGTTCAGCAGTTGCCATCAGTGATTTTCATTTGGTAGGAAAGTATGCAAGTCCACTTTGCATTTGTTCTATATTTAGCACTTTCTCTGAAGTACTTTCCAAGATTTTAGCTTTGAGGAGAGACAGTCTCAGTTTAAAATAGTAACAGGAATAGTACTAGTACTATACCCCTTTTATAAAAGAAGTAGTTCAGAAGCAGCGATACCAGGTTGTTCAGAGGACAACAGAGTACACTCACCTTCCTCTACCTAATCCAGGAGACGAGTCAACACTGGTCTGTTCCATCCGCCCAGTTCCTACTTCCCTCTTGGTGTAACTCGTGGTAGCATTCTGCATCCGTGTCCTGTTTTGTCCTGGCTGCCGCGTCTGTGGACTCCTGACGCCATTGATTAAACGATCAGCAGAAAAGTTGAATATTGTAGGACTGTCTAGAAGCCCAGGTCCCCTTTCTGCACTGGGTATTGTATGTCGTATATGAGACTTGCTAGGATTCCTACAAATTCAAAAGTCATTTCAACATATGTACTATGAGAGATCTTCTGAGGCCCAAGACTATACAGAGAATTCAGAAGAAGCAAGATCTTTAGTCCTTTATTGTGTATTGTGTTTCATTTATAAGAATGATAAACATTCATTTTAACAGGTCATGTGAATTATCAAAATTAACCCTTTCACTGTGTACTTTCAACAATGGCTTTACTAAAAACTACTCGAAAATGAAAATACTGTATGAATAATCCTGCTGATCACATGTCATCATTCAGAATATTTCATCTGAGTACCCTAAATCATGGAAGAGACAAGTCTTCAGCTTTCAGACAGCCCCTTTACATTTAGAAACAGTACAACCATGAACAATAGGAGCACCATCTGCCCTTTGCCCTCAGTTAACCTTGCACCAGGTTCAACTGCACAAGTATTTTCAAGTTAGCTGGTGTTACTAAAATAAGCAGATTAAAACCCCACATGCCAGATAATAAAATAGTATGTATATTGCTAAAAGACGGTTGAACTTGCCTGTTCCTGGGAGGATATTGTCTGAGTGTAGTCAACGGAGAAGCAGCAGGCTTGAAGGTTGGAGATGTGAACCCATTGATAAATCCAGTATTTGGAAATGGTGTCACCTAAAGAGTATATTGCATGCTCAATTATAAACAAACTGAGTACTATTTTTTCTTAACGCTGTATTTTATGTCATTTTATGCAGGGCAGTACTTAAAAGTACTTAAAAGACTGGCTCAAACAGCAATAGAGAAGTGCCTTGTAACCAGCTTACAAGATGCTGTTTTTTGAGAAGATGGCCACTACATATATTCAAGTTCTGATAATTTGTTAAGAGGATTGAAAAACTTTGAGCCAAAATTCTTGACTCTAAGTTAAGTAATACTATTTCTATTTCACACCATACTATGCATGACTTCTGAGTACAGAGATACTTCTTCATCAGAGTCTCTAACCTACACAGCCTGTAATTTTTTTTCTTATAAATTATATGTAAATCCCTCCTTGAAAAGAAAAAAAGTATTTTTGGTTCTTCATTCTACTTATCTTTCATATGACACCTAGAGAATAAGAGGATGTTAAGTGGACCTCTGATTCTTTTCACACCTTACCACCTTATTCTACATTTGAATTACTCTCTCGTTGCCTGAAGAAGCAACATTAGCAAAGGATTTTTTGGGGTGGGTGCATATCAATGTCTTGTATTAACAAGATATCTCAAAACTTGAAGCATGTTCATAGTAATTTCTCCAACCTCACTACCACACTTTTTTTTTTATATGTATGAATGAGTTTCATTTAAGAAATATTATTAGCAACAACAAATGCTTGCTTGTCTTCTCCCCCTGAAAATAAATAAAATACAGAACAGTAAGACTTCTATATAGCACTCTTTCTACACTTAATTAAATGATGAGAAACAGCTAGGATTAAGACTGTTTCCTATAAAGGTATTTTTAAGCTTGTCTAACCTTTCTTGCAAAAGTTAAAGCAAATCACTAATCAATGAAAAATCAAATTTAACACCAAAGCTGTCATGCCACACCACTGTTGGCGTAGCCTTGCCCACATGACAGCAAATGCTGCCTCAGACTCCAAAAATAGGCCATTAGGAGTTTAATAAAGTTATTTTAGGAACAAAGTTTCCTCAAAATACTGCTTTGAAGTGCTTCCTGCTTTAATAGTTACAACTTGAATGCTGTAAAATTCAATCAAAGCTAGTAAGCAACTACCAAACCTGAATAATGAAAAGACATTGAACATACTAAAGGAAAACTAGTTTAACTCATTGCTTAAAGGGACACTAGCAATATTCACCCGTTCTTTCTTTATAAGAACGGGTGACCTTTTTTGGAGGGAAAAAAAGTAATTTTCATTTCCCAGTAATACCAAAAGCATTAGTTTGCTTTCTCCACAGAAATCATGTGGCTCATCAAAAGTACGTGTGGTTTGTTGTTTTTTTTTTGGTTGTTTTTGACAAACTAGATCTTTCCTCAAATACTATTAAGCACTTGATGAAGGAGTAGGTAGTAGAGTATGTGTTGCCATATTCTAGTTTCAGAACTAAAACTGTATGCGCATGCTACTGGGCGTATTTAATCTCAAATTAGAGATGAGATCATCAAGCACTGTTAGTGTTTATGCCGAAGCAGAAGAGGAGAGAAACTTCTGTTATATTTGCACACAAGTCTCTATAACCAAACTGCAACTCTGTCTCACGAAAATCATTCTCCTGTCATGGTTCCTCGTGGTCCCTGTTCCCCTCAACTAATTTCTACTCAAATATAGCTCCTCCTATAAAAGGTTCAAGAAACATCATACTAGATTAATGTGCACAAAATGCAGCTAACCAATGACAATATGCTGCAAAACAGTGGGAGGCAAAGCTCTGCCACTTAATTTTCTGTTTTTTACTAAGAAAGGTACAAGATCTTTAATGCTGGCAAACTTGTAATGTCTTCCCCCAAAGGCCAGGACTAGTAAGCTTTCTGGAATACAAAAAGTTCCAGGATGACATAGGGCAGATACACACTATGCTGCGCTTGAACCTGTGGTCAATTAATCTGTCTTCTACACCACTGCTATCCAATCACTTCACTATCCCACAGCAAGACTGTGCCGCAGTCAGTTTATCTAGAGGAAGAATCGCATTCATTGCTGCTTAATAAGGTGGCTTTCTCCTGGGATAACATCGTTCATTATGCTACTGTGTCTCCTCTGCATTCTTCAACCCCCTTAAAAAGCCTTCCCCTACAAGGGCTCTGGCTACCTTCCCTGTGTGTGAAGTGTTTTGCACACCAACTTTTTAATTAGCTTGCTGTTTAGTACACAGGAAGTTTGCTCAAGTTTGTTCAAGGACACTTTAATCCTCTGCCAAAAACCCTCTAAAAAGCTCCTGATTTTGAGCATTGCTACCCTAATTTCTTTTAGCCGCAAGTAAAGAGGCATTTAAAGAGGGAGGGAAAGAGGTTACACATAGGACAAACTTAGTCTCCCAGTCATTACAGAAAACTATATTCACATTAGCTTTTGTAGGACAACAAAGGCAGACTAAAAGGGGCCAAGGTAATTCTGATGAGACTGAGAAGATGGAAGCAGCATTGCAGGATGCCGTGGATGCCCTATTAGAGTATATAAGGACTCACTGCTACCACCCTAGCTATAAGGCTTACCCATAGCCCCTTTAAGAAATTTTTTAAATTAAGCAATTTAGAAGGTTTATTTAGAATTTTATTTTTTATTGCCAAATTAATTTAAAAAAATTAATTTTTATTTTTTATTGCCAAAAAAGATGTTATTGTTGCACAGAATGCATTTTGCTGTAAGAACATGCCAAAGAGGGTAATTCAGCATGTTAACGTAAAATTAATCTAGTACACCACGGGAATAATTTTGAAGAACTGCTTTACAAGAAGAATCAGTATCTTAAACTCCCCTCTTCAGGATACATATGCTTCCTACACCTCAAGACTTCATAAGAAAATAATTCCAACTTTGAAAAGAATCCAAGTGTTTCATAATCAAGAGACTTACCAATGAGGGGTCAAGGTAGCTGTGTGTGGCTGACCAGGTCTGTGGGCCAATTAAGCTGTACAACGGAAACTGTTGATGAGGACTGTATACTGGAGGTAAGTAAAAGGACGTTGTGTAACGCTGCTGCGTGTAGAGGTTCATATCCAGAGGTCTATATCCATTCTTTGGCAAAAATGTGTTTATAGCTATTGCCTTTGCTTTTATCCTTGCCTGCAAAGGAGATTAGGTTATTTATTACAGCAGCCTTTCAAATTAAATCAGGATGGTTCAAACTAGCAGCTCTCAAACTTTCACTGGACACTTGTCAGTCACTGCTTTCTCTTTCAAGGAAGGCAGGAACAGCTGAATGCCTCCCTGCTGGCCTGATGCTGGGATGGATATACTGCTGCCAGAAAGGAGGAAAAGGAGAAGTAAAATGGCATGTGGTACATTTCAAACCCCATCTCCAGGTCAAAAGGCTGCTGAGATTGCACCACTTCAATTTATACTAGAAAACACAGTGAGCCCCACAAAAACGCAACTGTATACACACATGCCCCAAAAAACCCACGCAGCTCCCTTTACCTTAATTGGTTTTCCTTGGAAAGTTTTCACTTCTTCTCTAAGGTATCTGTAAGCCTTTAAAAAAGGTAATTATAAAATTTGTCAAATATAATTTAAACAAAGGAAATTTAAGTTTTGACAGGCTAAGCATAACGATAATTCTTGAAGTGTCTGCTAATGTTAGACTACAGAAAACCTTTATATGTAATTTGCATTCAGCAAGATTTAAGTTATCATTGCAGAAGTGTTTCAGTAGCATTAAAACAAGATTTTAATTCTTACAATTAAAGCATTTTAATATGTCATCCAAAATATCGATGTTCTTAGTACAAAAAATTATAGCTTTGGCCAGGAAGCCAGGATATGCGAACAAGACAAAACTCTTACAGTGTATATTTAATAGTACTGATAACTGGGTATTAGCTAAGGGGAGGTATTACAGTTTTTAGAGGTTTGGGGATTTTTCTTTTTAAATTGTTACACATTTGTAATACAGTTTATGACTGGTCAATCCATCCTCAACCCACCCTTGTTTTTGTTATATTCTAAAATGCTTCAAAAAAATAGTGTTACCTGCTGTGCATCAGCTTCCGATTCAAATGTGATGAACCAATTGTCATTATAGGCAAACTCACAGTTGATAAACTTAGGCAAATTATCTCCTTTGAAAAGTGCTTCAACCTCCTAATGAAAGTGGTTTTGGTAAGAAGGGAGGGAAAAAGGTGGGAGAAAAAAAATGGATGGACAGAAGAAAACATCAATTTAAAGTGCAGAACTCTGGAACTGCAGGTAAGAAAGATAAAAAGCACTTTTGGGCTTAGAAAATAGAACCGAGAACTTCGAAAACCTTCAGTAGTGTTAGCTCTCCCCAATCTCCCCGCCAGCTAGAAGGAACTCAAACAAGCATCATCTAAGGCCATACTGCAAGTAGAAGTTGCCTGCTCCCTTTAAATCAGGGAAGATAAGCTATTTAAGCCACAGAGAGACACTTACATTTGGCATCAAGGGCAGAAAAATGACTATTTCTCCCCTGTCCCCAAAACCATGGAGCCACACAAAAACCTGTGCATACTGCATGGGATAGGAGAATCCTGCCCTTTCAGCAGAAACCTGGAGATACACTTTAACTCAAGTGTCTACAGATTAATAGATTTGAAATAGGGTTTATGTTACCTCAAAAACAATTGGCTAGTTTTTACAGAAAAAACACACTTTGTACTTTATATTTGTTTTAAGCCATTTGCAGATTATTTACATTTGTCACAGAGTTGAGGTGAGCAGCATCAAAAAGCAATGCAACCTGGGACGCCTTACAGTATTTTGGAACTTTGCTGCTTAAATAAAGCCAGAAGACATAGCCTATTAAATCTGTTGGGTTAAGTCTAGATTTTTCAGTCTGGCAAATTTAAACACATAATGTATAAAAGACTTCACTTCAGACCACCTCTTTTGAAAATAAGAGACTCCTCAGAACTTTGTTGTTGTTAAGTATTTAAAAGCAACCACACAGTACTAATATATCTAACCTGACAAACTGATGACAGCAAAACATAAAACCTGTAATATTAAAAGCTAGGAAGTCTTTGAAAGGTTAGATTTCATTCAGAAAGCTAAAAGCAGCCAATATTTGTAAGCTATGTATATAGCATATCTAAATTCTTCCCTCCAATTCCTTTGAGCATTTTGTTTCATGCTCCTGTTTACTAAGGCTACTTACTTCTTTATTGTAATTTTTCATCTGCAGTACTTTTTATTTTTGTATTAAGACTATCAAGAGCAGCAATTCTTTCAGGATCTTTATTCTTCCTTGTAAAATTTAGTAGAGGAGAAATTAGAATATCTCCCCATCATCAAGAATCTGTGCCTTCTCCTCCTTTTTGAAAATTCAAGATGGTTTAATCTGTGGCCCAAACATTTTTTTGTAGCTCTTCCATTAGTCACGGTCCGAGCTACATCAGAGTTGCCCTGAGTATCTTCTAAAGAATGAAATTCTTCACTCTCACACTCATTCCACAAGCCTGCGGAGATCCTTAGCAACTCACTGACACCTTTACCCTCAGCATTACAGAAATGTTTGCAAAGCTTTACGTACTTTAATGTAACAAGCTTCAAGGTGCAGAAGTGGTATTTTTGATTAAGACTTACCTTCCCTCATCTTCGTTTGCTATTTATCCAAGGAGCTGAGTGCTAAGTGCATATGGATAAGCCAGAATCCAAGAAAATTACAGCATTTCTACCAAACACAGCATTGTCAGTTTTTCAGCCCTCTGCAGAGCTACAGGTTTTACCACAGTCTTCTTATGGGCAACACGCTTCTATCAAATGTATTTATTATCCAAACACACACAATAAGCTATGCTTTAGAAACGTTGTTAGGAACTATCTAACAATGTAGTAAGAAATCTGATAGGCTTATTGAAATCTGGCAGAAATCTAACTTCCAAATCCTAAGGGAAAAGCATTCTTTACTGAACAATTAAAGACTTACTTCAATGGGGGTAGATTCAGGTACTTCACGTAAAATCACAATACAGCGATTCTGATTTGGCCTAACTTTTTCTCCCTTCTCATCCACTTGGACTAAAGGCAACGCTAAGAGAGAAAAAGACAAAAACGTATTTTAGCTGTCAGCAATCATAATAGCTTTGCCCACTGAAAAATGCCATGGATACAGCTTTACAAGGCAAAGCTTTTTGTGCTAAACTTAAAATATTTTTGAACATTAAGAAACAACCATAAGATGACTAAGGATACTTTCAGTATGAAACTGAGTACACATGTGTCTTAAAATCTCCACATTCTTCCTACTTTTCCAGCCTAGAAAATCCCAATCCATTAGCTTTCTCTTCTAAGGCACACATTGAGTCATGTTTTTTTGATTCTTACTTTAGTGGTAACACCCAGTAGCATTTTCTGAGAATTTAATTCACATTATTCTCATTTACACAGATCATTACTCAATACCTCAAATGTGAAATAGCTTTGATAAAACTGCAGTCATATAATTGTGATGGTCTAAAGTGGAAGCTGCTTGCTCCGTTTAATGCTTTACAGAAAAAGGATAGCATTTTATTGCGATACATAACAAAAAAGGGAAGAGAGACTGAAAATCCAGATTAATAGTCCTATGGCAATAACCAAAATGCTTTCTAGCATTGAGGGATTTTTACTTACATCTCAGCACTTCAACAATCAAATCCATATCAGTACTGAGTTTCTTGACATGATCAAGATTTGCTACTGTCATTATTGGCACATACTGATCACTGTCCATCTGTGATATAAGGTACATGTCACTGGCAAGGTTTTCTCTGTTGGGAGAGAAAAAAAAATGGGGAAACGTCATTTTTGCCAATAAACTTAAGACAACTCAACAAAAAGTAGAAGGCAGATTCCTACACTAAATTTTGTTTTCAGCATTTTCATCAAGTCCCCAGTCCATTCACCTATTTCGCTTCCTAGAAAATACGAAAATGTCTTTTTTCCACTTCACGCAACAGTATTGGCATCTTCCTGTTCCGGCAGCACATTACCCCCACAAATATGTGATATTGTTAGCAGTTTATTACTTCAAATGACCACTGACTGGAACTGGTTATGCAGGAGGTATACAGATTAGGAATTGTTCTAGGTTATTAAGACATGTGTTTAGGATGCTTTTATCTAGACACAAGCACTGAGAGTAATTAAGTACAAGTAAACTACTTTGATGATCTTGCATCAGTCTATACTGGAATGTGTATGATTCAGAGCCCTTTATTTATTTATTTTCTTTTTTAAATTGATCCTACAGATGCACATACAAAAATCCTAGTTTGTATAAATGCCAGTTTTAAAATTACTAGCTTAAACAAAGCTTACCAAATGGCTTAGGCTACTCAGTTTTAATTTGCAAAAAAACAGTAACAGTATAAAGATTCATCTGATCTGTAATTGCTTGTGACTACTCTCACTTTAAAACAATACACTTGCTAGTTCATGTTTTAGGCCCAGAAGTTTTGTGTAAGCTTTAAGAGGTGCATCAGTACGAAACTCTGGAATTTGTGTGTTATTTCTCCCAAATTGTCATACTTTCCACTCAGTTTTAAATGACAGCTGTGAAACATATTAACATAGATTCCAAGTTAGGTACAGGATCTTGTTAGTTATCCTCCAGTTTGCCACATTTAGGTATATACATACCTAGATAAGCAGAATTCCAGTGTTTTTTTCAGTAATTCTCGTAAATCTTCCTGACCTTCTGGCTGCAACTGTTCGTTTCCACCTAATAATTAAAATACTTCAGTTTAAAATTAGTTCTGCTAGATCTGCCATAATGTCTGTTACTGGCTGTATAACCAGTAACAAATTTTCAAATACATTATTATTGTGTATTAGTTCACCACCCGCCAAAATTGCACAGGAACACTTTTTATTTAAGACAGAAAAGAAAAACCATATCTGACTTCACTTGTTAACCTCTGCTCTTCAAATACATAAAAATTTTAAGCAGTTTTAAAAAAACAGCTACAAACACAGTTCAAAGCAAATACTGAACTGATTTAGCTCATATATCAATCGTCCAGTCTTAGGAAACTAACCAATTTCTAGCTGACTAAACCGTGACTAATGCAGCTGACTAATACAGCAAGCGAGCAATGTAATGGAGGCACTTCATATTTCTGGCCTCATGCTAAATTCCCAACACGCTAATTCAGAGAGAAGAGAGTGTCAAAAATGTAGTTATGAAATATCAGCAAATATCCAATCAATTAGCAACAAATGTGTGATCAATTAACAATCTCTCGGTTAAGGAGAAATTAATTGTTTTTCTTATACCTGGAAGTTTCAAAATTTTCACACGGAAAACACTAATTTCACGTTTATTTTAATTTAGACCCAATGTACTACAGTCAGTTGAGGGTAAACTAATTGTGTCAGTGGGAGAACTGTTTAAAGATCAGAAGTTTAGTGTGGCTTTTAGAGATTTACAAAACATTTAGTAACATGTTATGTAAATGTAAATTAGTTTTTTTAAAAGGTATTTCACACCAACTATTACCCACTATACCCTTCCCTTCTTCAGTAACTTTCATCCTTTTCTTCAGCTCTCCTTAACCTTTCTTCTTCCTAAAGCAACTTCTAACTTCCTCCCACCGTTTTGTCCTTCACGTGTTCTACTCTGATGTAGATAATGCCAACACCTGAGAAATACACATATCATGTACTAACCACTACTTCCCTTCCTCATCTCTCCTCTTTCTTCCTTGCCCAAAACCTACCAAAGACCAAAATTGTATGCATTTTTTAAATAATAATTAAAAAAAATAAAAGTCATATTTCAGAGTTGGGACCATTTATGTTACTATTCATCACGTGGGATAGATCCCGCCTGCTGTTCAGCTGCTTTGCAACACTATTTGACTTTTGTTATAAGTTAACTATTTTGGGCACATAAAGGACAGGCTGACAAGTTCTAACACTAAGCTGCGGAACGCTGTTGCCTTCTAGAGTGCTGGGCACCATTAATATAATTTTCTATTTGCCAGTTAGTTATTATTTAGTATTCCCCAATAGCACTCCTTAAGTAGAAGGGTCAAAGAGAACTTTCAGTTTTCAACACAAGCAAGGATGATGCCACAACTGTGATTTCAGTTGTCTTGATTTCCAACTACTATGGATGTTGCTATACTGGTCATTTTAAATACATGTTATAAAATCAGCTAAGCACAATGAACAAGGAGCAGACGTCTCACAAATCTCAAGAAAACACCCAGCACATTCTCCTCTCTTTCCCACCCCTTGTCTCAGATCAAGTAGTAATCCTACACGCATCTTGCAGACCTTCTGTCCCTCTCAGTGAAATATAAGCATGGCTGAATCTCTGTGCTAGTTTCCAGCAGTTTCTTAAAATGTGCCATCTGGTACAGACTACAGCTACTAACAGTTGAACTGAAAAAAATCATGAGAGTTCATTAAAAAAGAATGCAAAGAAGTTAGACTAAACTGTTGCTTATTTTAGCATTTTAAGTACAAAACTGATCTTTCTACACATTACTACTTGAGTCACAAATGGTACGTGAATTTCACCTCAGTACCTGACCCAAGTAGAAACAAGCAGATTAGACAGGTAGGTATTGAAATATAAACGTCTACACTAGAGACTTGCATTCAGAGTAACATTTCAGAAAACAATACTCAGTTATATCCAGAACTTATGATCTATACTGTGCAGTATCTCACAAGGCCTATACTCAAACAGGAGGAAATTGGTTTACGAATATGTCTAAGCCTGATAGCAGGATAGACAGGATTTTCTGGGGTCTGTTTACAGAATGCATATATTGAACAATGAAAGTGGTGTAGTTTTTTTGGGTTTTTTGTTTTTGCTTTCTTTTAATGGATGCTCACTCTTCAACTCAAAATACGTTTTCTTTTTTAAGTCAAGTCCAAGTAAATATCAGCTTTCTCTTACCTGTCTGGGTGGTTTCATGCATAGACTCATACTCAGAATGATCGAGAGCCAAAGGGTTCATATCTGTCTGGTCTGACACCGAAACAGCTGGTGACGGCTCCTGCAGCTCTGTCAGCACTGCGTTCTGATGCTTTTTGTCGCCATCACCATTGGCATCCAGTCCTGCAGCAGAGATGACAAACACTCAAAAAGCATTCCTTCTAATTCACAGTAACATCACAGTTAAAACTAAATCTGAAGTTGCTTACATATTTGCATTCATTTTTTTAACAGGAAATTAAAATAGAGAAAGTTCTCTACTGAATTTTACCTTCTGCTTGAGCAACAGTTAGAAATTCTTACTCATACCTTCTTTACAAGAATCTGGAGGTTGGTCAGGTATTTCTTCCCACGTTTTGCTCACGCTACCATCAGTGGCACCACTTGCTTCCAAGTGTAACATATGATTTCCCCACACCTTTGCATTAGGATTTAACTCAGAAACCTTGGTTGACTCCTACAAAAAGAAATTTATTTGATTATGCACTTTGTGGATGCACAGCACACACCTCTGTGTACATATGTACAGTTTCAAATAAAAGTATCAGGTGTACAACTCAAGATTGGATTGTCAAGGTTTTTTTTCCACATCCGAATATATTAACTGAATTGCCATCCCATACGTGTTTCAGGTACAAAAATGACTGAATTGTGCAGCACAGAATTCATTTCCCTGATTAAGAATCACCAGAAAAGGCTAGCCAAGCACAGCAAACTACAACAAACGTTTCATTCTTCACCTTTGACAGACTAACTCAACCTGTACTTGCCCTAGACTTCAGGCAGTTCTCTAATATCCATGTTAACTCATTGTTGATTATGTTGTTACTGCATCTGTTTCTGTGAAATAAACTTAAAAAACTTAAGAAAATACAAAAGCACGGGGGGGTGGGGTTTTTTTGGACTTATATAAAAATGCAACAGTTTTAAGGAAGCATTATGGAAAATTTAAGGCAATGAGATGCGCATAAAAACTTTTGTCATTACTTCAAGATCAGAAACAGAGCATTAACAAAAACTTAGGTTAGTTTTTCCCCTAGGCAGGACAAAAAGAATGAGTTAACAGATCCAGTTGAATCATCTTAGGCCAATGTCCTTCAACCTGAACTGGAAATGGACACATTTAACGATCATACATGGTTATATATAACCATTATATAAATGGTTATATTTGTGTTTCCGAGAGATTGTTCTCTGCAGTGCCAACATCTACAATAGTTTTTTGATAGTAACATGAGACAGTTTTCGCTTGTTTTGCTAATGTTTGAGCAAAATGTATTAAGTGATTCCATACCCAGAATACCTTTGGTGTGTTTTAATATGATGATTACACTGGGAAAGAGTATTGCTCATGATAACACATACTAAAAAGCTTATTAAAATTTGTTTTGTGAATTTAAGGATGGTAGGAACATTACAGAGTTTAAGACAGGTGCTTCAAAACTCCACGAAGCTTTAATTACTCTGAAACATGTGCACTCAGATAGCAATTATCATAGTGCATAGGAAACACATCCAGAAGGTAAAAAGATCTAAGGAATCTCAAACACGTCTACTGACTGACAGAGAAAAGACTTACAAAAAGTGGAAGTGTTTGACATAACTACTTGAATAGTAAGGATTCAAAGATGACTGCAAGTTCCATCAGCTTCCATTTTTAATATAAAAAGTTCCCCCAGGAGCTAGCAAACTCAGCCTCTAGTACAATCCACGCCGGCACTGCAACTGCTGGGCAAGGTCAGAGCAGCTGCTGTAACGCAGTCGGTGCAGAGAACAATGCTAAGCACTGGCTCTGCTCAGCAGGGAAGGAAGAGGAGCAGGAGCTGCTGCAGGTCGGCTTTGTTTCTTTCTTACCCCAGCCAGCCAAGATCCAGTCTAGCTCATTCCCCACGCTTCTCCTGCAGCCACTCCTTTCTACAGCACTTCAGAAGATCATCTCCGGAAGTGAGCAAAAGGTTTCCTAATTGCTACCAAGCAAGAACTGTAAGATTTCAGGAAATCCACAAACATTTCTTCCTATATGAAGGTAAAGAGCACTATTAACAGTCTGTAGAAAGTTGCCTTTCCACATACTGAAGTGTTCATCTCAAGTTCATCTAGAAGTGAGAATCTGCAATCAGATACTTTGCCCAACATTACCACACAGGTAAACAGAACCAAAAAGAAAAAAAAAAAATCAACGTTCAGCAATATTTTGAACTACTACATTCTCTATAGCATTCCGTTTCACAAAGGAAAGAGTGGTCAGCTTCAGGACAAAATAACACATGATACATTTAACTATCTAATGAAACCACAGTTTGACTTGGCTTATTCCGATTCCTAGCTTCAGCTTTAAGCTTTAACATCAAATCACTTTGGCAGAATACTTACAAATTCGTCTTTATCTTGCTGTCCCCAAGTACCAACATTTCCTGGTGCTAGGAGCTGATATGGGTATCTTTCCACTGCATATGAAGCACCTGTTAAATCTTCAGGTTCATTCTGGAAGTTTTCACTAACTATACATAGTCTGTTATTCTTCATGGTATTGTTAGAAATTGTATTATTCCATAAAAAGCCCATCAGATATTCACCATTACCAGCAGTAACGGTGTCAGAAAACAGCTGATTCGTCCAATCAGCATTGCCAGTCTGAAGACTGATGAAATGTGACCATATTTCAACTTGGGGATTTTGTCTGTCCAGTTCATAAGAGTGCTCTTGGTCACTTGATACGTCTTCCATCAGATCTAACGCATGCCGCTCACTGCCTCGCTGAAATCCTGTGGCACCAGGAGAGGCACTGTGTATTTCATATGAAGGAGTAGCAGCATATTTGTCTACCTGCTTTGGGTCAACAAAAACTCCAAGCTCTTTGTTTGAGAAAATCTTGTGATCTGACTGCATCTGTTCCCAACTTGTGGTCAAGTCATTCATTGGAGTATTTAATATGTAACTGGTGTTTTTCAGTTCAGTAGTCTTGGCTTCTAACTGCGTTAAACTCCCCGTGGTAAAAGCTTCTGGATTCCCAGTTGACATACTAAAACCAGTGAGGTTCTCCTCCTTTGACTGGACACTGAAACACTGTTTTACTTCACCATCCTGAAGATTACATTCATTTACATCACACACACTTTTTTCATGAGTTTCTGGTCCTACTTCAGTAAAAGGCCCAACAGAAACTTGGGTGTTCCCAACCTCTGGCTCTGGACTGGTACAGTGACATAACTCAGGCTCTTCCACTGGTTTATCATGCACATGAGAATATGAATTTTGACACAACGAAGGCAAACAAATATGCACATTATGTAAGAGATTACTGGCATCTTCCAGATTTTTAGTGTCATCTATCAATTTAACACTCTTGTGCATACCATTGTCCAAAGCTACAGGTACAGTGGAGTTACAGTAAGTATTCTGATCGTGAGTCAAGCCTTTATTGCAATTTAAGATATTTTTATCACAATCAATAATGTTAGCATCCAAATTCTGTTTTACATTCTCTGCCTTGTTATCAGTTGTCTCAATAAGTTGACCTTCAAATTTTGCCCATTTTACAGATTCTACTACATCCCCAGCTATTTCAGCTGAGTCAGTCCCTGCATTCCACTGATCTTCCACTGTGTGGAAGGAACCTACATCCTGTTCCTCATCTTGTCTACAGTCCATATCCATTTTATTCATACTCTCATGTTCCACAGACACATCAGAGATACTGGTTTTGTTATCTGAATTTGAGTATTTGCATACTTTACCTTTATTTCCTGGTGATTCTTGTAATATCTGAGATTCTAGGCTGTTTTCCTTTACGAAAATTTCATCTGCACTTGTATCATGTAGTTCATGAGATCTCAAAGTGCCATCACTTACCCATGATCGAGTTCTGCTCAAGCTATCAGCTTCCTCGAGCATTCCACCTTTTAGCTCAATGATACTCACACAGACATCTTCCTCCATGCCACTATGGTTTGCAACTTCAGTTGACGTCTTGTTTTCAGTGCAACCCTTCATTTGAGTTTGCAGATCAGAACCTTCTTCCAAGTTTTTGTGCATTTCAGTTATATCCAAAGCTTCACAGCTATGCAAAACTGTATCTGTGCATTTCTCATTATCTTTCAAGAGTTCTTCCCTAACACTGTGATGTTCACTAGAGTCAGGTGCAAATGTTTGGCTATCATCATACGTTCTTTGAAACGTTCTCTTTTCCACCCTTGAGTTTACTTCACTTTCTGGCTTGAGGAAGTAGCCTTCTTCAGCAGGTTTTTCTACACATTGACTCACCAAAAAAGAATCATTATCTATTTCATGTAACGCTAATGATAATTTAAAGTTACCACTCACATTGTCTTCCCCATGTTTAGTATTTATTTCCCTTAAAACACTTGAGGGATGCCTACTTAAACCAAACGGTACAATCTCAGAATCATGACTTCCCTTTATTTGTCCTGAATGACATACTCCAGTGTTTAACAATACACTGGAAACACAATCACCGTGTTTCATGTTTTCTGCATTAGGGCTGTATCGGTCCTCTTGAGCAGCATTCGCAAATTTTACAGAATCACAAGCTCTGTGGAGTGATTCGTTCCAGCTGACAGCGTTGCCTATAGTATACATCTCCTCCTGTTGATTCTCAGGGACAACTTCATTGTACACTTTTGCTCTTAAGCCATCTGTTACTGTACTGTCAGTATTTAACCTATGCACCTCACACGTCTTAGCCAGTAAGTTACCGTAAGATGACTGGATGTCTATGCTACAATATTCCTTTGTTTCCTTTTTCTGCATGTTTGATCTATCGCCTTTTTTATACTCAAACAGTTCTTCCTGTGAATTAAACTTAGCTTCCACTTGTGCCGACTGCTGCACTGGAAATTCCTCCCCAGTGTCTAGAGGTCGTGCCATGCTGCACATTCCTTCATCAGTAACAGCTGAGTTATCTACGTCTGCTGCAGCCTCTTCATACACAGTAGCTGGCACCTCTTCATCCCCTTTCAGATCTTCAGCATCTACAACACAAATACTGTAAAACTCCCTATCTTTTGTATTTTGTCTGTTGTCTACATCAAGATAGGAAAAAGTTGGAGCCATCTCTCTATGTGAACTTGAAACTTTTTGTAGGCAGTCACTCTTGCTGTCTTCAACATTTACTGTTGTGTCATTCTGCCTTGAATGGTCACATGTAACTGCATAATCCTCCCGAAAATTTCTATTTAAGGAAATTTCACCCTGTAAGCCTTTGTCTAGGATGTCTGTTACTTGTGAAGTAGAAATACAATCAAACAAGCAATGCTCTCCTGCAGCTACATTTTCATTATTAATATTACTATTAATATTTTCTGTATTATTCATGTGCTGACCATTACTATTAGATTTCCTAGGTGCTCTGTTTTTAATAACCCGTTCTTTCTTTTCTTCACTTTTCTGCAGATTTCCATATGTACCAGAGACCTTCAGGAGGTGACTAAAGGAATTAAAGAAGCTAAAAGGTCTGTCATATGTTCTCCTAGAGGTCTCACAGGGAGTATTCTCCATGCTTTTGTACGATGGATATTTTGCTTTTCTATCCCAGAACCCAGATTTAGAATTTGACGCTGCGCAATCATCACTATGAACACGTTCAATGCTGACTATCGGAGCTGCCCCATTAACCGTCCTTCCCACTGTACGCAGATCCTGGCTTTCCACAGTTCCTAAAATCGAAGATAAAGTTTTACTTATCCTTGACTCTGGTGCTTCCTCTTCCACAGATTTTTGTAACAAGCTGGTTTTCTCCTCATTCGTGCTGTTACTCAATTCTTTACTGAAGCAGCAGCCCATGTTTAGTAGTGTCAGAGGAGTCTTCTCATTGCAAATCACCTTCCTCTATACACTAAACTAATTTTCTACTGCTACTGAGGAGACAAGCCAACACCCAGCGGCCAAAAATAGCCCACTTTAAAACCATGCAGGGGTTCATATGTCATTGCCACTCAAAGTCCAAATCCCAGTTGCTGAGCAATGTTTCAGTATTTCATCATATGCATATTCAAGCCAAATAATTCTAATGAGATTACAGTCTGTTTACAAGTATTATCAAGTCTTATGAACTTCCATTGTTTAATTTCCTGAAGAGTTTCCCTCATCCAAATCATTAAAATATTTAAATGACATCTTTCACAACGTCCATGTGTGCCAAAAACCTGCATGCCTTCATATTTAATACAACTATGGCTTTCTATACAAGGGTAAGTGCAGTCTGGCTTCACATGTTTAAATCTGATTTGAAGACTAAACTAGTGGAAGCTATTAGATCAAACACTTTTTGGACTGTTTTCTCCTTCTCCTCCCTTCCCCCAGAGCTGAACATACACCAAGATTACTTCTTTAGGAAAAACAGGCTAAAGATAGATAAGACCTCATGTATTCCATTGAACAGTCATTGTACGTTATCAGAAGCTAATTCTGTTCCAAGCCTTTTTTTTTATTCGTTATCTGCATAAAAAAAAAAAGAATACATAATCCCTCAGTGACTTACAGCACTGGAAGGGGCCCCACAATCATCTAGCCATCTCATGGTACTGTGGCAGGTTTAATTATAATTAACCTCCAAAAAAATTTGTGTATTCTTTTACAAAAAGCCTCTAATGGATTTAAAAGCTACTTTGACTAAATGCTACTACTTCCAAAAGTCTGTCCCCAGAATAAGTTTTCTTTGTTGTACGTAAACAGTCGTCTTTCTGACCTTACGACAGCTAGAACATCTTTATACATATGTATTTACATACTGGAAGACTTCTACTACTCTAAGTCCCTTTACTTGCTAAAAAAGTAGTTCTGTTTCTTCAAAAATAAAAACCCAACAAAAAAGCTGAAAATATCCAGCAATCTTTTCTGCTGTAAACAGAGTTGTTCTTATTTGCTTTTACATAACCTTACATCACTCAGACCCCCTCTCAAATCCATTGCTATTATTTCAAATTTGGACACCATCCTTCAGAGAGCTTGCAGACTGTACCACTACAGCACCACTACTCTGTTACTTAAAAGATACTGAAAACACAGAAGAAAGACAAGACAGACCCTTAAACTCTATTTCTAATGGTCTTTCAGCTGTACATTGAACTGAATGCTATTTTTCAATTGGTTGTGCACTTTACAGCAAGTTTAATCAAGATGTACTTGAACCAGAGTTTTAAGTTAGCCTGGCAACTTGCCTTCTTTGTATTCATATAGCAGTATATAGGGGTACTAAGGCTTATTAAAGCAGCTCCCTCTCAACTAACTACGAAAAGATCTATTTTGATTTCTACTGTAAACTATGCTTGCAGGGTAAAGGCTGCTTAACACAGAGATCCATGCTGTAATATTCCACTATCATTATTTTTTTTTCATTATTATCATTGTGACTTACTTTACAGCTGCTTTCATGGCAAATCACACAGCCTACATAAGGCTTGAGACATGATTTAGTCTTATCTATGTTGTCTATACAGTCCCTGTCACCGCCACACTGCAGAATTTCTGCTTTGCTTCCAGAATTCTAAGAAAAAAGTTACGTGTCTTTATCAGAGAAGCCCACTTCACTTTCTCCTTTCAATCTCCTTTGCTTACTTTACTTCTGACAGAAAATCTACTACTATCAACATAGAAATAAATTAAGCATCAGTGCCTCTTTTACTCACTCATAGTTGATAAACTAAGTTCACATCTGTTTAAAGTCATGAACCAAAGGAGAAGCAAACATTTTTTGTTTCCTGTTGTCACCTGAAGATTGAGGGAAAAAATGATGCTGCACTGAACCACAGTAAGCAGAATGAGGCTGGATTAAAATCAGGTAGAAAAGAACATGAAAAAAGCCCTTGCTATCCCAAATTGTTCACAATCATAATAACTTGCAAGTACAAGGTAGTACTGAACAAGCACTCTAGAAATTCAGATGTTTCACTTTAGTCTGCACTGCAGTCACTATGAAGCACTCCTGCAGTAGTAATAGTAGACTTCACATTTAGCAGCATAAAACAGACTAGAGGTGAATCTCTCTTCCTTATACAATGTGAAATGCTTCTATTCTATTCTCTGAAGCTTTTGCAAGGTATTCAAGCATTTATTTTGAGTCATTTCTTATCCTACCTCTCTTTATATACTCTGCGTAACACAAAAAAGAACAAAGCTGTAATACAGCTGCCAATGCAGCTTTTTCTCCCCAGACTTTGCTCATAGGACAAATGAATCACAAAAAAAAATAATGTGCTTTAGATTCTTAAACACAGGTTATCATATATTTAAATGTCATATAAATTTAAATGCCATAGGCAGACTCAGATTTGTATACATGAAAGAACCATATTGGCTAACTTTCAGGAGAAGCCTCCTATTCACCATTAATCCTCTGACCATAAAAAAAAGATTGCCGAAGCGGCTAGGGAATGCACTCCCTCCTCAGCAAGTCTGCTTTGGAATTGCAAAGAAAAGAGGAAAACGACCCTGCCCCCGCCCCAGCTTATCCAGTAGGTGAAGCCTCAAAGTGCCTGCAGATACATTGTTCTTAAGGATAGGAAGTCTGATGCATCATTGCTGCCATCTGCTGCATTTTTTTTTTAATTCTCCCATGGGACAAAGTTATTCAACATGCTTGGATCCAGACTTAAAAACTATGCCAAGTCACTCCTCTCTTTAGCATTCCCTGGAACCAAGAACAGGGAAAGGGGGAGGGGGTTACTTATAATAGTGTTTTTGAAGAAAGGCCGCAAGCAAACAATTCAACAGTTTTTAATGTCAGCACAAAGTCACAGTAATACTTGCAAAGTTTACAACTATTCACAAAACTTCCTTATCAGGTAAACAAATAGCAAGATTTTTCCCTCTGTGATTTAACCATTACTAACCACGTGCTTTCTAGAGAGGAACTAAGTGCCTTTAAGAGATGGACCAGGACAAAGTCCACTTTTCCAGTGCTTTAACAAGCACTTCTGCTATCAACTAATGGGGAGAAAATGGGTGAAGCAGTTCAGGCAAGCAGAAACTTCTTCCAGTTTTCCCATACCCTTCTCCTTAGGTGCAAAGGCACATTTTGTACTTGTTCCTTCGGTTTTATCTATGAGTTCCAGGGATAATTTCTATTTTTACGCACCTACAGAGCACATTCATTAATTCCCTTTTCTCAATACCATTTATTGTGGGACCACCATTAAACAAAAAAAAAAGAAACCCACAAAAAAAAAAGGGTAACAAACTTAAGCAGAAAATGCCACACTGTTGTTATGCTACATCACCTGAGGTTGGTTAACTTCCAAGACTCAGAAAGTCTTAAAAACCTTCTGGCTAAGCTAAACGCTGCCACCTGACTTGAAAAGCACTTGAACAGAATTTGTGCTCTGTCACTTCAGAGCCCAGCTCAGCTGGGGGGTGGGTTTTATTTACTTTGGGTTTTTTACTTTTAGTAACTAATAGTCATCTACTCAAAGCCTAAATAGGCTTTTCTTCTCCATGAAACAAAACTGCTTTGAAGCAGCACTTTCATAACCTGAACAATTTTTGTAGTATTTTAGTCCTATGTCCTGCGCACACGCACGCAGGAGGCAAGAAGTCAACATGCTTATTAACAGGAGTATACCTCCCCATCTACTTTCATTTCTACATGTACCTATTCCTTGTCAAGGAGTAAGGGTTTATCCCATATATACTCTTACAGACCTAAGTTTTAAAACTAGCTTTAAAGTTACAATAGCACAAGTTAAAACAGTCCTTACAACCTTCTGACATCTAACTTCATTTATCCTTTTTCTATAATGAAGTCATGCAACCATAACTAGTCCTGAAGAAACAGTGATGATCCTGCACTCCCAGGTCCACCGCCAGGCAAGAAAATACAGCAGCATCGCACTGCAGGTTTTTGGAAACAGCTGATCATACTGCTTAACTTTTCCTCCAATATGTCCGAATTAAATGGACTGTTAAGAGTTTAAATACACATTTTACATATCAAAGCAATTAAACATTAGCATTAAAAGTCATCTACAGGTGCAGAACTACTCAGCACTTTTCTTATGGTCTAAGTCTACAATAATATGATGGAAAGAGCGAACACTAAGCAGCAGTACTGATCCTCCATGATGCTGATAACGTACATGTTCAGTTTAAGGTCTAATACTCCCATCTCTCGCTTAAAGCTATTCATGGTCTCCTGAACTATTAAGTATCACCTACACGTTACACAAACTGCTACTTAACTCTTAATTGGCACATACTGTATGTAATACGGTGTATTGTCAAATGATCTGAGGATCATACGCTATACTGAATTTTCACTAAACTGTTACACAGGCTCCTGTATTAAACTAGTCGATCTAATCTCCTCAGTTCCTTTTTATTCTACGAGGCTTATTCCTGAATGGCTTGCAAAAGGATTTTTGAACAACGTAACCTAACAGCTCTAAGCCTGAGTCATCCTCCCGTATTACCGCCTATGAAAAACACTTTAGGAAGTACAATTAAGTCCCATCTTAAGTTTTCTGACTTGCTAGCTATTTTTCTTGTGCTTAGAACCAACAATATGATTGAGCTTGTATTCACAGTACCTATAAGCATTGACAAAACCAGCACACCACATCAGTTTGAATTCCCGTTAATAGAAGCCTGTGGCAGCACCTGATGATTATTCAACCAGAGAGTTGTGTGATGCTCATACTGTAATCAGACAGCAAGGTTAAACAGCCCCATGGTAATCTGCTGGAACATACCAGCTTTCACAGAACCTGTTGCCGCTTGATGGCAAGAATCCCCTACAAAGTTAATTTCAAATTTCCAGATCAAGGCTTGGATTCAGCCAATCAAAGAAAGAAAATTCTTCGGTCCTTGGAAACTGCTCTGAGAGGCCACATATTCAAATGTGGGCATGGCAGGGGAAGAGATTAGGATCAATGAGCAAGGAAAAAGACCATGCCTTTCGCCCTAAAGGTTAATTAAGCCCTGTCTGGCAGAGACAGGTCATATAAGCTACCTCCACCGTGGGATTTGGGTCTCGGCCTCTTGCCTCAGAGAGTAACCTTGAATTTCTAGCAGCAAAGAGTTACTGATAGAAAAAAAAAGTGAGGCAAAAGGGAGTGAAACATTTCTTAAACAGACTTTCCTGGGTCCAGTCTAACAAGGACTTGCTCAGAAAGAGTAATTGTCAATCACGATACCAAAAAAAAAAAAATCCAGTGAGAGATGTCACCTGAAGTGACAAAGCCCACCTCTAGGTTAAAAAAAGCCGGAAATACCAGCGTATTGAACTCCCAAATGTATCAAAGCTAGGAATTCGCTAGTATCCTCTAAATTATCTACCTCCAATTTGTAAGTGTAAGCTACTATTGACAAAAAATTTACGAGGATCCTCAAGCTGCCAATTCCCTTCAATCGACGCAGGTGCAAAACTACTGAAATTCTACTGTTAAATACTACTAAAATCAGCCAAATTCAAGCGGAGCTGTTGTTGGAAATGAACCGTACCAAGCTTGTGATCAATCTACATCAAGCAGTAAACAGCATATAGTTTTACAGCTACTTCAAGGTAGAAGAAATTACTTTGCCTCCCTCACCACGAGGTTAAGCCTTTGAAAACTATTAGTAAACAAGTGACCTCAGTATCCTTAACATAAGCAACCTGGAAAGTGATTTCTGAAGGGTTCCATCACAACATCAAAACTTTCATTTTAATTCTGTCACTACTGACTGTCTGTTCAACATTAAAACATGTGTTGAGTTTGCTCTTGCCAAAGAAAACATACTGACTAAAGTCATAATTAGGAAAAATTATTTATTGTTAATATTTAAAGATATAACAAAAAATACTTTATACAATCACTTCAGAATTAAGACTAGCATACAGGGAGTTATTTTTCCAGGATCTACAGAGGTGTACCAAAATTTCTAGTACAAATTCTACAACTTTCCTCCTGCATTGCCACAAAAGCACTTGGACTAGGTATCACCAGATCCTAGTAGAACAGCATAGCCAAAATAGCTAGAGAATGTAATTCAGCAAATTTTTTTTTAAGTCTATAAAAAGAGACTCCTAGAAATCTCATTAGATACCATAGCAGTATGGCCCCCATATCAAATACCCCACTGAAGTAGAGATCACCACAGACATTAATCTATACCTTTACGTTGTCTAGCCCTCTGATCTCAAAATAATTAAGACACACGAGAAACAGCAGGTGATTTTCAGATGTACTTGCTAAATGCAATTGAGTCAGGACTTCAGAAGTTTTTCTCTTTCCTATCACATTTTTTGAAAGATGAAAGTGTCTTAATGATTTTAATTTGCTAACTTCTTCCTGTACTCCATGAAGTTTTTCCTCAAACTACAGCCTTCTTCCCCAAACTTGCAACTGAATTCCTGAAGCACTGGAAAAATATACTCATGCAAGTGTGCCATTATGGAAGGGACCATGTTGTAACACTTAACAGCATATAGTGACAATTATTCTCATACAACAAAATGACCTTCAGGTGCTGTGCATATAAGAGTATGTTCCTGATATAACTTAAAAAGCTTAATAAGCTACAGGTCTCATCTTTTTGGAATAAAATATTCAGCAAAGGAAAAGCTTTAATCTCAAAAGAATTAGTTATTTAAAATGCACCATTATAGCACTATGGATACATCTCAAGATATCTAAATTTACATTAGTCACCTCTACTACAGAAAAGAGCAGACAGATTTTCTGAAATTGAAAGTAATGGTGACTCTCTTTCTCCAAGTAAAGTACAAAAGAACAGAAATTAAGATTTAGATCCAAGTTTACATGTAGTTTTATAAAAATTCTAGCATGCCAAATTAAAAGAACTAGCATCAATGTGAAGACTAATCAAGCCACCTTTAATACTAATGCACCTGTTGAAAGTGCACTGACAGTTAGAAGCTTTTGAAGCAAATCTGCAAGAGCCTCTTACTCCAGCTTACACACTGGTTTCTTGGAATTAATACCCCAAGTACAGGAAAAAAAAAAAAGAAAAAATTACAACAGATCAACTTTCAAAAATATGACACAAAAGTGGTTTCAACTTTTTCATCTACTGTCAAATAGACAAAATTCACATCTGAGAAAGGTAAAACAGAGCAGAAGATAAAATAAAAGAGGGGAACAACACACAAACAAAAACGCCACCAGCTTGCTTAGCAAAGAAAAGCACAAGCTCAGAGTGTTTTTCAAAATGGTCCTTAGTGCTCGCTGCAAGATAAGTCAAAGCAGCCACTGCTGCTTAGCATAGCACAGGCTACGTGCCTAGCAGAACATGCACTGAAACCAAACCCTTCAAGATGTCCCAAGAGGAAACATTCGTCCCAATATACAGTTAACGATCAAAGATGAAAACAATGTTATGAGTAAAGCTTACACACAAATCAAGTATTCAATCTTCTTGAAGACATATGTAACATTTACTGCAACATATATACACACAGTACTATCTGCTGTATGATTTTCCAAAAGCATCCCATAAAGCAACTTACTGGATCCCGCACAGTAGCACAGAAGCGGCAGCACGTGCCATTTGGCAGAACTGACTGCGCAAAATTCCTGTTATAGAAAGCAATTTCCTATTTGTATGGGTTTGTATTTTTTTCAATTACAGATACATACCAAGTGCATTTCCTGCACTTTCTTCACACATTAATGTGTGAGCTAGAACATAACTCAAGTTTGGTAATACAATTCCTGCACAGCCTAAAAAGCCCTGTACCTTAAATGAGTGCAAACTGTTGTAACTTGCAGTTTATTTAAATCCCCTGTGGGACTAAAGAAAAGTTAAGTTGAGGCTCCTACTCGGTATGGAGAATTGGCCACCTTCAACAGCTCTGTTCTAGCATTTTACGTTGCAACGGTATCAGCCAACCGTCTTCTAAAATGTTCTGAGATACAATTTTGATTAAGACATAGTAAAAAACTGTTTCATGCAACACTTATACCAGGGGAATATGTAATCATAGTACTTACTAGATGAGAACCGTCTTTAACTTCTTGTACTTGCTGCACCTGCGGTTCAGCCACAACTTTAGTGTCCTGATCAGAAGTCATGAGCTGTCTGCTTTTTGGCTGCTCAGAGAGAACTTTACTGGTCACCTTTGTAAGCTGCGGAAATAGGAAGACAAAAGATTCTGTAAGTGGTTGTTGAAATTCCTGAGAACTCACAGCCATTCCAGACATGCCATCCCGATTCAGACTGAAGGTCCAAAGAACTTCCACACAACGCGGTCAGAGAAAACCTTACGACAGAAGGCGAGGATAAAGCAATCTTGCAGATATCCTCAGCTCCCAGCCACTGGCTGCCTCGGGAGTGCAGATGAACACTTGCCACTGCACCGGGCAGGGAAATTCCACTGGGAAAGTTTCACTTGATTCTCACCTTAATTATTCAGATTGGTTTTCAAACCATGACTTCTTCATACCACCTGGTAGACTTACTTAACTTACTAAGAAGCATTTAGTCACAAACCAACCTTTGTCTTCTACAACTACTCTGACAGTCAATCTTTGCAAATTTTAAGAAGCATGTTACAACAGTTCTGCTAGATTAGTAACGCTCAACAAGTTGTTCTGCTCCATCATCCTAAAATGTTATTTTATTTGATTAGACAAGTAAAAAACTGACTAGAGTTGAAAGTCTGACAGCAACTTCACTTTGAAATTTGAGGCTATTATTTAATACTATTATTTTAAAAACCATCTGGTCTTTAAAAAAAAAAAACCCACAAGAAAAGCTCATTTAAAGCACAAAGTCTCAGAAAGCAAATATTGGGATGTAAAATCAGGGTGATTTTTTTTAATTTTTCTTTTCTAAAAGAAACTATGAACAAGTTGTAATATGCTTTTTGAGTTACTTATTCACCCAGAAATTCCAGTACTCCATCTGTAATAATACGTGAGAGAAATTTGTTGCTTTCAAGTTGGTGACACCGAACTTCAGGCTGAGATTCCCTATGCTCGCCTTAAAAAAAAAAAAAAAAAAGNAGTAAAGATTTACAGCACATGGAATCTACTGGTATGGAAAGTATTCCATTCTTTAGCAGCATAAGCTCCTTTTAGGGTATCTTGACTCCAAAAGACTGGAGTTAAAAAGTATTTCTTTCAGTCTATGGCATTATGGCCTTCCATGGAATCTCCTCTACACTGTATTTTGAAATGGACAAAAGCAAAAGCCTTTCATACAACAGACAGAATACACTCCAAAATTTTCAAAGACGCTCACCTGATTCAAGTGTCTGTAATATGGGATTATGCAGAAGTTGAGGTATTTTGCACACACAGTTGAAGAAACAAATATACTGACATCCCTGACTGGACGAAATATTCAGCTTAGATGAACAGTTGCTTATCACTTCACGCTACTGATATAAAGTCAGCATGAAAAACTTGTTTTTGAAAGAAACACATGCACTGTGTCACTGTTATATTCCTGGAATTTTTTCCCCCAAAACACCCTGCCTCTTAACTTGGAATAGAAACTATTTAAGTAAGGAAGATATGACATAGACAAAAAAAGGCAGGGAAAAAAAAAAAAATTAAAAATTATACTGCCCCTCACACACAGTGTTACACACACACAAACCTACACAGAGTCTACATGGCAGAAAGTCTGGAATTCATTCAGGATGTTTGTATTTTATAAAATAACCAAAAACCATCCTTGCTATGAAAGCATTTTTTCAAAAGCAACTATTAAATAGCTATCCTTTGTGCTACTCATCCCATGCATGGGAAGCTATATGCACATTAACACTGCAGAAGATGTCTAAGCTTCTTGGAGAACGCTTCTGTTAATGTTCTTTAAAGAAATTGGTTTTAGCCTTTAAAAATTTTGCATTAATATTTTCCTTAAAAGAGCCCAAGACTTCTTATACAGTTCATGTTTGCTGTATATATTCTCCACTGCTGTTCATACTAACCTTGAGCATGAACACTAGTCCAGATTCCCAAGCTAAAGTCTACTTTACAGAAAGGCAAATGTATTTCAGTCAGCAATGATGCTATCTATTCAGCATTTTGATCGCCAAATCAATGTCAAGGTACTTCTTTGCATCCTTCTACGTCACCTGCTTATCTCACACATTCCCATCCCCTTCTAGGATCAGCCTGTCCCAAGTCATGCTGCAATCTCTTCCATCCTCTGGTATGTCGTGTTAGCACCAGTACTTTGTATATCTATGGATTGTGGAAGGAAAACAGCTAAGGTCAGGCGAGTCTAACAAACAAGAGTAAAGTTCCACTACACATATGTCCTTTAAAGCATTTGCTGACTAGCCATCAAGCACAAAATATTCAGCTAAATCATTAATTTCAGCTGAGGGTAGACAAGTTGTTAGCCAACTTGATAGATAACACATGACTGCAATGTGAACATTGCAACTTCAAATTTCTTGGGCAAGCCACCAGCAATTAGAGCAGCACATCATTCTACTGCTTTTCAGAAGTCCTGTAGATGAGATTACACAAGATGCTTATCACAGGCCAGGTCCAGATTGAAGCTCTAGGTAACTTTGTTTGGATTACTCAGACTAATAATCATATTCTCATTAGTTGGACAGATTTGTTGTGATACACATCACACTAAATCCACTCACCTCATGGAAAAATTATTTTTAATAACTACAATGCCAAACCCATATATTTAATGTGCATTTTGAACATTAAGGATCAAGATAGCTCTCAAAGCAAGTGATATACGACTATACGCTGTTTAAAGAGGATAGTCAACCTGCCTTCTAAGTCCCATGCTTCTAACATTGATTAGCTATTGCCTTTCTGCAAATGGGTAAGCCATACTGAAGGACCCCGAATGCAGAAGGAATTTCCTTTGCAATTTTCTTCACTTAGTATGTCACACTGCTACCAGTCCCCAGGACATCAAGTGCTCTGCTGCCAAATCCCATCTGTTGTGATATACTTCAAAATGACTTCAAGTGCAAGGCCGCTCTGGAAAGTTAGTGCCATCAACTTTTCCACCACAGAGTTGCCGCTTACCAGTCTCTTAAAGCATAAACCTGTATGACAACAGGCTTCCGTGACTATCATATGTCAGATAATGCAGTGTTTGTGGAAAAAGCAGTGTTACTTCAGGAGAGAAACAATAAAGACAACAAAATGTTTAAGGCTCTTCACGGGATATCTATGTTTTTCATTAGTATTGATACATATCTTCATAAACAAGCTTATTTAGAAGAACTACAATCAATATCTGGTAGTTCTAGAAACTACAGATGAAGATTGATAGATTGAAGACAGTTTATCCTCTTGATGCTAGTTCAATAGTCAAATTAGCAAGTAAGTTAAATGTGGCATTTTAATGCAGCAGTAAAAATTATCATCCCATTGAAGAGTTAACTTGCTCACCACTTTAAAAGATACACTGAATTGCTGATTGGTAAGCCATATCTTTGCATAAATACATGATGCTGCTGCAATAAGCAGGAGACATTCAAGAGAAAAATGCAAGTTGGCAGACCTGTGTGGGACAGAGGTAGCAATACCTATGGCGGCATATTGAGCTGTCAGGTGTAGACTTCAATTTTTTTCACCCAAATTATTAAAAAAAAAACCCCACAATAAAAACCTTCAGAAACACTCAATCTCTTAAATAAGCTTTTAAATAACATTTCTAGTCTATAGCAAGCAGATTCACAAAAAAAATATCTGTCTTCCACAGATTATGTCTAGTCACATTATCTACAGCATGGCCTGCATTTATGAGTTGATTCAGAAGTATATAATTGTAAGTTTGTAATATTATATATATGCATCTACAAAATTGAAATTATAGCAAATCTTTATTTTTCCTTCTCACTTGCCATTTGGTCATCATAGAGTAATTCAGTCCAGTTCAACAACCTCAGGTGTATTATGTCAAGAGCAAAGTTATTCTCAAGACATGCAAATACTCATATCCAGAACTACCTAATCCAAGAGAAACTGCATGGATTTTACTGAAGCTTATCAAATGCAGTTTGAACTTGGTTTTTAAGTAGACAAGGCACTTTTCCCCCAGAAGTTCAAAATACAGGTAGAAACATGTTTCTTTAGAAACCACGCAACATTCAACCCTGAAGTCCTTACTGTCCCCAAAACTATAATACACTGCTCAGTCTGCTAAATTAGTAATTGCAACAGGAAGGGGATGAGCGCCTTAATACAGTTGTTTTCTCATTATGAGAACGATGGGGGCAGTAACTCTTTACTCATATAGATCTGTCCCTGTGGGCATCTGGTCAGCAGTGGTTCACCTGAGGAGTTACAAAAATATTTTCAGGATGAACTCAGACCACCTGGCCGAACGACCCAGGTAGCACATATTCCAGCCTACTGGTTTCCCTCTGAAATGTCCACAACCATCTTCACAAATAAAAAAATTGTGGGGTCAGGGTTTTTTTGTTTGTATGTTTGTGTTTTGGGGAAGTTTGTTGCTGCTGGGGTTTTTTTCATGGGTTTTTTTTTTTTTGTTGTTGTTGGTTGGGGTTTTTTGTTTTTTTTTTTAAGTTNTTTTAAGTTGACAACATGGTTCTTTACTGGCAAATATTTTCAAATGCATCTTGTTATACAATTCCATCATTTCAGAAGATCCCAGATACAAACCAGCAATGGTCCACGAGATGCCTACAGGGATAAGTGCACACAACCACATGATCACGCTTGTCTACGTGCCAACCCAAGCAGAGTTGGGACCGCTCTCATCCAAAACCCACACGTGTGTGTTACTGTGGTGCCAACATCAGGCTAACCTTTACACTGCATCTTAGTTCAGGTTTAGGTATCTCATAGTACAGGCAGCGTTAATGTTCAACTGTCTGAAGATATTTATGTACACACTGCATCCATATACACCACAACCTTGCGAACAGCTTGGAAGAGACACCTACTCAACTGCTACATAGCCAACAAAACCACTACTGCCCCCACCAACCCCGCGCAAAATCTCTTTCAGGTGTAGCTCCTGATCCTCCCACCTCTGCTCTCATTAGAAGTAGTCTCTCATTTTTCTAATTCATATTCAAAGCGTGCTTTTATGCAGTCTGTTTTGCTGTCTAGTTACAAGAGTATGAGTAGCAGCATGCGTTCTCTCCATCAAACCAGTCAGATAGATCTGTTATTTAAAAACATGCAAAACCCCAAACAATGCTCTAGGGCTGAGATCTTGCCTGCCAACTTTCAGCCCAGAGTAATCAGCCCTTAAAAAGAGATTTACAAATGCAAGTGCTGACAACTAACTTTCACACTGCAAACAGCAACACCATAAAACAAAAAAGCTTACTAGAATAAAAGATCTTTTCATTTCTCTTCCAGCAAGCACAAATAAAAATAGATTTGAGTTTGGCTTTGTGCAGAACTCTTCCTAGCAAACATTTTAGAAAATTTAAACACAGATTTAAGATAAACTTTTCACATGGCTAATACAGAAATACACTTCCAGTAACATGAGAAAGCCTAAAATGTTTTCAGAACAGAGCTACACTGCTTAAGTGTCATAGGAAATTTTCAGTTGCAGGCCAGAAACCCTCTTTCTACTGTCAGAGATAACGGTTTCTCACCATCTTTAACGCCCTTAGGTATCCACCAGGATCACAACACTGCAGCAGAAGTAATCAGAGCTACCACTGACTTCAGCTTTGAAAAGAGTTTTTGCAACTGCTAAATACATCACACAGTTGATATGAGAAATAACAGATGCCTCTTCCAAAAGTATCCTATTAATTTAATATATTAAGTCCTGTTTAAACAAGGTTTACCTTTCTTTATTACTTTCATAAGTGTTTTGAATACCCAAGGCATATGTAACATGTCAAGAGTTAATCATGTTCTCAGTCCAGGTAAAGCTGCTAACTCAGATATAGGATAGTTTATAAGCTTATAGAGCTTCATCATGAAAAACTGACAAATCCTAATCCTGAAAAGCTGCAAGTTTCCCTCCGTCTTAGCATTATGAGCAGTGATACAAACTGGAGCTTGCAATTTTAATCAGATGGCTGTTTTAGAAGACTTTCAAGGAATAATTTCAGCTGTTAATGTAAGAGTTGAACCATTATCCTGCTGCATGGGCCACATGTTACCATTCTGTAGATGAACAACCCTACAAAGCTGTACCGTTCTGATACAGAAAGCCTGTGACAGAACTCAGGGGTTTCCATCTTTCCTTTCCAAGCAGGAAATGGTTCTCTTTACAAAGCACATGTGACAAGCAAGCTATCATTCAAAGGATGTCATTATTTAAAAGAAAATATACTGTGAAGTGGTTACATTACCACAGTCGACAAAATAGCTGCCAAAAAAAAAAAAAAAAATCTAACAGCCCCAAAAAGCATATTTGTCCGTGGCGATCTCTGCAATCATCATTGTGCCCATGTCAGTTGTAAACTCTGTATTACACAACAGCAATTAAAAAGCTGACGTGACAAATATTTAGTCACAGCATGTGTCTACAGAAGTTAAATACTGAATACACTACTATTTTTAAAAATCGTCACAACACTCTGAACTTGTTTAGCTGCTAATTGGCTAAACAGTTGGGTGAAAAGTTGAAAGTTTCACCTCTGGATCTTAGCCTGACCCAGGCATTTCTCAAAGCCTGCCAGATGAAGGTTTCAAAAGGTACATGCATCCCGTGTACGTGCCAGCACGGAGGCTAGAAAGTTAGATTCAAAAAACCTGAGAAAAGTACTGTTTGATTCGTTTCAGTTTTCCTTCCTGCCAAGAAAATTGCTTATGCCCAGGCACCCCCCAGGGAGCACCCAGAACAAGGCAACTTTTTGGTTCTTGAAGAGGAACACGGTCATGAGCACCGGGGGCAGACCCGCAACAGGACACTTGGCAGGCGCAGGGCATTTTAAAACCCACATGACAACCAGGTGTTAGTAATAAATGCGCCGCGACAGACGACCACCGAAACCTTAATGCTGTATGTTTTTAATATTCTGCAATAGAAAACACCAGCTCAAATGGTTTCGAGCTGCTGCTGCACCTACTTCACAAGTTTTTTTAAAAAAAACTTCTGCTCTTTATAAAGTTGATAGCCTCCAAAACTGTTCTGCAATTTTGTTAATTATCTCTTCAAACTTAGCCTCTCCTCTAAGAATGGCTGAGATTTCAAGGGAAACAGCAAACCTTGCTATTTGAAGGGAATGCTGCATTTCCTAATTTAAAGATCTATGAAACATTTCTGCACTAGGCTTCACAAGCAATTTGCAACTCCATCATTTACTGAGCTTTCCAACTCACACACAAACCGCACACCAAAACTGATTAGTCCGCAAGTCTAGAAATTCAGATCATTAGAGTAATTAGCTGTCCAAGGGATACCAAGCAATAAGTTACTAAACAAAGGTGATAAAATACCAAAGGAAATCTGATACTGGTAAATGATAAGTACTCTATACAGAGGTTCGCGAAAAGCTCTTTCAGTCAAGAGCAAGAAAAATGGGAAGGGCGTAAAGTTACAGCCTTATTCGCTCACCTAATCTCAAACAACAGGAAGAAAGATCTTGACAGTACACAGAAGATAACAGGATGACTCCTACCAACAGATAATCCTGATTATCTTTGTTATGTCTAGCCTTTTACACATTGTTTTTTAAATATATATGCTTAAAATAAAAAGAAATCTTTTCATTGTATTGAAAGGTTATCACACAGAATTTCTGCAGTCCTCTGCACACCAAGAAGGTAAGTTTTACACGCAGGTACTATCTGATGCACACTCAAACATCACTCAAGAAACAGACTAATAAGCCTGCGGATCACATCCTCCTCAGTAATACAATGCACGAGATGTTTAATAGTATATAATCTAAAAATATCTTACCATTTAAGAATGCTAGGAGTGCCTACCAAAACAAGAATAACCCACTGGGAGGAAATTTTTGTGCCTGATAAGAGTATCATGTGCCCCGAAGACAAGTGTGATTGTGTCATGAGCAGTTTTCAGTTTGCTTACGGCTTGTTCTCAGTTTTCAAATCTGAAGCAGCACTCTCCTGACTGCAGGCTGAAGCACATAACATTAAGAAACCCAACTCATTAATTAACAGGGGTTGCTTCACGTAGCACATCCATCACAAAGCCACAAGCTTGTTTTCCTCACTATGTGGACTAACAGCACACACCCTGCAGGTTATCCATAAAGATGCATATTTAATTTCTATTATAACTATCATGTCATATAAGATATTCTTTTATCAGATGCTGATTTCAAAAAGTACCACACTGTTCATTAAAATAAACCCTTCACTCTTCCATTTGTGCATTACCTGAGCAACCTGCCAAATGGCAGAGTTAAAGTTGTTAACAGCTCAGCCAAACTATGACAATCCTGAAATGAAAGGTGGGATGGTGCCTTAATATAAAGCATCTGTGATCATAATTCTCCACAACACCATCCTCTCTTGAAAAGTTGTTTTAGCTAGTTGAATGTAGAATCACCAATTCTACATTCATCACCAAGGCCTAAAAAAAGCAGAATACATCTCACACCGGAGGAAAAAGGTCTTTTATCTTTCTCAGGAAAGAGATCAGGAATTTGCCACTCAAGCACATTAGGCAAGTACCTCAAAGTATCATGATTTTCCACTAGAATACTCCATTGCTTGCCCTCAGCTAGGTTCATGAGCATTTGACTTCCTCCCGACGACCCAGCCCTGATACCTTTTTTTATTTTTCCAGGAAAGAAAATATCACCAGCAAGAACCGAATTGGAATAAATTTGAACAATTTCCCTTTTGCACACACAGTTAAACAGAGAACTACATAGTAGTTGCTTGCACACACACTTTACTTCTGTGACCACCAGAGGAGTAGTAGAGGAGAGAGAATCCAAGTTGAACAAACAATGCCATTAATCCTTCCTTCCTGTTCTCTAGGAAACCATCAGCAGCAAAGTAATACAAAACAAGTCCTGCAGTTCTGAGTGAAACTTAACAAGTCCATGTTACTCTGCTGCTGCAACTCTTGCCTACAAAGCATCACAGG
>RSEF01000002.1:11065505-11098785 GCA_003993805.1 Himantopus leucocephalus | reverse complement strand
GGTGGAGAAAGAAAAAGAAGACAGTAACATACCTGCAGGACTTTCACAAGAGAAATCCCAGCAGAATCCCTGTACTGAATTAAAGACTGAAAGAACAGGTCAATGCAAACCACTGCTCTTTTGCATTGAAAAACAAACAAACAGCAAAAAAAACCCCAAACCAAAAAAGCCAGAAAACCAATTAAGCCTGAACACAGGGCAACAATGCTTCAAAGTCCCGACAGAAGAACAAGCTTGGAGTTCCATACTGCGCAGCATTTCACATCCGCCTCTGCTTCCAAGCTGTATAATAGAGAATACACTTATTAAATAAGCCTAACCCTAGAGGGAGACTAACTTTTCATATAATCTTCTAAAAAGCCAGCCTAAATAAAAGCCAAGTATAAAACCTCTAAGGTTATGTCTAACACGGGTTAACAGAAACAATAAAATGTGATGTAAGCTCCCTCTTACTGCAAGATTTTTTTTTAAATTAACATATTTTATGAAGTGATGAGGTTTCCATCAGAGCACAGACAATATTATACTAACCCACTGCTCACATTAATTTCTTGTAACACTCCCATCCACCTGCATTTCCCTGTTACTCTTGACTAAACTCCGAGGCAACAGTCTGCGCTTGCACAGTGTCCAGTGCAGTGGGATTCTGATCTGCAAATAAAAAGTCACAGCTGAGGTAATGCAAATAAAAGTGTTGATATTTTTACTAATATACGTAATTTTAACAGCTAAAATTGTTTACCTACTGCACAAATATTAACTCTAGATCCTTTGGTGTGATCTTTGATAGGCTAATTGCATTTTTCTCTGAAAGTCAAAGCTTTTCAATAACCTCAGGTATCTTTCTGCCTACAAATTAGCTGGGAGACTATTCCAGGCTTTTAATGTAGTACCAATATTTAATGTCAAATAATGTGCACTGATGTGGAAATTAATTTTTTCACATAATGCAAACATTAGGAAAGGATCACAAAAATCTGTTTCTGAAGTTTAGCACCATCAAATACAAAGCCTCATCTAACTCATCATCATCCATGTTGCTTGTCTGCACTGAGGTCACATGCGTTAACAATTGCACAACACCTCTGTACACACAGAAAGCAAAAGACCAAGACACAATTGACTAGAAACAGTAAATTGAATTGGAAGGAAAATTAAAGCTTGCCCTGGAGTGGATAGGGCAGGAGCTGATACCTATTAGTACTAATGACTATAGATTTCACAAAATATTGTTCATTTCTGTACTATTTTTACATAGGCATTTTCAGAAAGCAAGATGGTAACTTAAACTATTAAACTGATTTATTTAAAGCAACGGAAACTTTTAAAAAACTTCCGCACATCTTCAGCCTATATTACTCCTTCCCATAGCCAACCAAGATACCACATGAAGACGACTCACATGGCTATCAGAAAAAGCCACGTGAAAGACTTCTCAGATATTTTTCCCTATAAACTATATAATTTTTCATTTTGGCACACATCTTATTTCCAGCAGGTGAGTTTACTTTGGCACTCTGGATACTGTCTTTCTCACCATATCAGATCTTCTCTGAACTTATGCACACATGATAAATTATTATGCAATGATAGTATCTTGCATAATAATGTATTTTCCTTGTTTCCCTTCCCTCCCCACATAGCTGGCTTGCTCTCACTTAACCAAGGGCTTTTTGGGGGGTGCTTTTCTTTAAAGTATATGTTGAAGGGAAGTCAGAGAGACTAACCTTCCTATTCCACTGCTGAAGGATGCAACGATTAAGTATGCTAAGAACTCACACAGAGCAGTAAAGTTTACAGACACTGTGGCACTTTCATCACGAGAGGCAGTTTTCATTCTAAGACTGATTCCTGACTTTGCTAGCTAACAGACTCGCCAGCACCTCAGTGTGCCAGCCTCGCAGTAAGTGGACCTGTCATTTTAAAATTATGTTTATTTCACAGAACAACTGCTGTGATATTCCATAGCTGATTCAAAATTTTAAAACTAAGATGCAGCAATTCATGGTCTATTTGGCCTTTCCTAATTCTTCAAAGAAACACTAAGTCTTCAAAAGATGTGACAAATGACAGAGTACCAGCAGCTTTAGCACTTGCTTAGAGGGAACAAGTTAAATGTTGTGCATTAAGAGTGTCAGTGTAGCAATGCTGGGAACAACCAACTTCCTTGTTTCAATTACTGAATGTTCCTCCTCCCCATTCACCAATACAGTCTCTAAGTTTTCCGCATACTTCACTACCCTGCTAGCCAGAAAATAGCCACTGTACACTCATGATGCTGCCTGTGACTGTAGCACAGTTTGCAAAGGTAAAGGAAATAACCAATCCAGCTCTGCTGCACAGGATTTCATGGACAGCACCTTCTTCAGAAAAACTCAGAAGCCGGCAGAAGAGGATGCAGTGTTTTATGATGAAAGACAAGACTACAAACATCACTTGAAGCTCTAAGGTTAATATTTAGGGCAGTTCCAAGGGTGAGGTTAGAAGTCTGACGTTCTTTAACAGGTCTTAATAGGCTTATCATCTTAGAATATTGCTATTATTTGGATTCCATGTTTCAAGTCTGCAATCAGTGCTGTGCTTAAGCAAGAAGAGGTCAAAAAGCTGTGTAAGGAACTTTTAAGACACTTATTATTTTTAGTGCTTTGATTATTCTTGAAGACACACACATAGCTTCAAAGCTGATTGTGAAGTTCTTTATCAGCACATTCTCAGACCACACAATAAACACCTAATTCAGGGAAGAAGAAATCTTACACCAAGGATCTCAAATTCAAATGCACGCAGAATTAGAATTTGGGAAGAGATTTGATGCAGACTGATGGGACAATGTTACGGTGCTCCTAGAATACATCTTCGGTCAGAACAGGTCTGAGAAAAGTGTCTACAGCCTGGTCCAGGTGGGAGGCCTATTTGGAACCAAATAAGATATTCATAATTACAGTGATAAATGAAAAGGTACAATGACAAGTTTTCTTCCAACAAGAATGTATACAATAATCCTTGACTACGCAAAGATTATTGTAATAAACAGTTGTTCTGCAAAACATACAGCCTAGGATGAACTCTCCTCAAGCTTTGGGTTTTTTTCAGATGACTTGAAAGGCATTAATTTACGTAAAATATGTTAATTTAAGTTTTGAAACATGTTCAGGACCAAATCTAAACTACTTACAGAAGAAGTGCCATTTAACTTTAAGGTTTTGTAATAAGAAAAGGAAGATGATGTATTTGCCAATGATTATTTCATTAACTTCTTTGCCAAAAATAGAATTTAACCCGAATAATTCAGTCATTTTAGTATTACTTCCTCTTTTTAAAAATGCCACCATCCTCCATTACAAGCTTCACCAAAATCAGAAGCAACTCTTGCTTACTTGTAAAACGCTGTATGAAAGACTATCACCTACTGGGTGCACATTTGTTCACAGTTAGAACACCCCACCTTTTTAGAGTATCACTGTAATCAAAACTACTGGTAATTCAGGTTTTGACTCACTGTTAAAGGATGAACTGTTCCAATATTTCAGCTTGGATATAAGGACAATAATTCTTCCTTGCAAGTCAAAATAACTGGGCACGGATTCTCCTAAAAATTCCACTGATTCCTTGAATCCATGCAGTTAAAATACACAATGTTAATTAAGAAACAGAAAATTATAATAATAAAAAACAGATTATAAGCTAAGCCATAACAGGTACATTAAAAAAAAAAAAGGATCCCTCTCCCTTCTTTATCATACAAGTCTTTTAGACATCTATTATAAAGAATTGGACAACAAGCTTTTAACAGGAACAGGTACACAAACCTAAGATCTTGGAGACATTCCAATGCAGGCAATGATATTTTGCCCAAATTGTTTGCCTTGCTGCTTTAAACAGCAATGTGTTAACCATTTTCTGTCCCTAGCTATCGGATAGCAACAACACTGAATGGGAACGAAACTCCAAGATAAGATTGCAAATTCTGCACATATAGGTAGCTATTTCACGAGCTTTGGTCCTCAACACTTAAAGTAACTGTGCTCCGATGCATTCTTCATTTTTGCTCTATTTTTCTAATTCCTAGAACAAGAATCAGAAACCAGTAGGATACACCAAAACGTTTGAGCATAAACCTTCAGTGCCAGGGTATGAAAAAGCAAGCTACTTTGGACATTGGCCTGTTGATTATCAGTTCCTTGTTTGAACAGCCAGAGTCAGACTCTGTTGTGGGGCAACCTGCGACAGCACCAAAACCTGTAAAAATATGCTTATGGATACCAACACTGACTGAAAACAAAACCAGAAAGCTGCCAGAAGACTTCGCTGTAAAGCTTCTCAAGCATTTCATTAAGTTTCTGACAAGTGAAATTTATCAAATGGTTAAATATTTTTTCCTCAACATAATTACTATTTAAATAATATTTTGTTTATTCCCCATCAGATTCCCCATCAGATCACTGGTACCCTTGATTATAAAATACTTGGAAATAGATTGCAGAACATTAGGTCTGCTGAGAAATACAGAGAAACACTTTAATGGAGTAACTGAAATCTACCTTTTTTGGGAAGTAGGTTTGTAACTCCATTACCAAGACAGATGGAAGTCTGCCTTATCAATACCATCAATAAAGCATTAATACTCATCATTGTTGCTCATTTCCAAGCTAGCAGGGAAGGGCCAGTATGAAGTTGAGGGAGAATTTATCTAAGCAATGGGAAAATACTGTTATGATACTTGTGCAAGAAAACGCAGGAAATCTAAAAGCAAAATTAAGCGATACAGTATTTAGACTTGCAAAAAGCCCAGCACAAGCTTTAGATAAAATAACTGTATGTTCTACAACTACACTCAAAACTCAGTATATTCCTGAGTAAGTCCCACGTGAACTACTGATATCATCTGAAGGTGTAATTTCTAAAGTGTTTATATCGCCAGTGCTTGCTATTTTCAATAGTGAAACTGACACAGGCATTTTAGGAAGGAGCCCCTAACAGATAAAGCAATTCTGGGTCTAATTCATCATACACTACCATGCCAAACAGAGATCTATAGATATCTATAGGCATATACGTTTCTACCAATCTATATGTGCAACAGTCCAGAACTAAAAGTTGTGTATAGCTACTACTACCTTAAGTACACAAGCACTGAACTCGAGATTTCTATGAACTCTACGCAGCCATAAAAGCAATCCAGAATAAACCTTTACTGTAGGATATACTCTCGGGGACACCAGCTCCTTACATGCCAACAGCCTTATGCTAATAACAACAGAGCTGCTGGAAGTGCAGAGGCGGCAATCCATTCAGCTTATGAACGAATGATTCCTTTTGTATTACATCATTCAACTACCCATTAAGGAGCTGGACTGACAGGATCCAGAATATGCATAGCCCAGCCCTCCATGGTAAACGAGCGTTCAAAAAGATTAAGGCTCAAAGAAATTGGTGATTCATCAGGGCGTCAAAACAGCATTTCCCCAATTCCCTGCAATGTTCTAGGCCAAGTAGCTAGCCACATATTAGTAACCCCTGTCAGACTTCCAATTTTGGAGTTAATTGCTGTTCCTGAAACACATAGCCAGACACAAAATACCTGCAGCAGCACACATCACAGAACGAACACGGTCATGGCTATCCTAATCACACAATTATGCTGTATTACAGTCACACCTAATTTAAGTACTCCAAAGTACCTCTGTTGTCTGCAGGTATTAAGGTATTACTCTGTAGCACCTGCTTCCTAATGGGGGGGGAACACCCCTCCTTTTAAAAAGGGTACGTAACAGCAACACACACAGAGAACACACAAATGTGAAAGACAAATGAAAAAACGGATTATAAATCCTTGGGTCCATCACATCACCAAAAGTAAAGAAATATCAGCTATGAACAAATTAATAGAATTTGTTTCTCTCTTGCACTACTTCATGGAACTTCGGTAGATAAATTTAAATGAATGGGTGGTCAACTTCTAGTCTCCTGTTTCTAACAAGTTACTCAAACTTACTGGTTTAAGATAATTTTTTATCATGAGCCAGTCAAAGCCAGCATATCCTGAAGAAGTGAATTGCTGAAATAAAAATGGGTCTTCTTCAATTATCAGTATTTACAGCACCAAATTATTTTTAGTGACCAGGTGAAATACCACCAAGTTTTATATTCGGAGAAAGTGCTCAGAGGTATTCTATTTTTGTGTTTGACTGTTATGATACACTAGCTTGCCTTGAATTTCACATAGAGGATTTAATACATCGGAAAAGAAACAGAGCTTCTCCAAAGCACTAGCTTACAACTGTATTTACAACATTTTCAACTGGTACCTTTGATAAAGCATATTACCAATTCAGGGGGAAGAGGGTGTGTACACGTGTATTTTCTCTTTTTTGAGGTATCACATGAAACTAACATTTTTTTGAAGTTTAAGTTTTACATCACTTCCCCCTCCCTAATTTAATGACTAGCTTACGTGGTGAAATTCACCTTGTCCAGATCTTGTTTTATACGGACTAAAATGACAGTATTGGATTCAACATGCATATACCTTGCTTTGGGAACAACATGGTTCAAAGCCCTTTCTGGGGCCTTTACTACGAGCGTAGCTTTTACCCTCATCTTCTACGCAGTTCTCCACATACTATTGCCTCTTACAAAACTGCAGGGGGAGGCGTTAATTTTCTTCCTTACAACGTCCTATTTTGTAACATCCTTCCTTTCGTACTCGTACCTGTGTGTGCCCATCCTGAATGCAAATACAAGAGACTGGCAATACTCATGTTAGTTTAATATCACAGATTACATACAGGAATAAATGCAGCCAAAGATTATTTCCTACAGTTATTTCTAAGAGTTACACAAACTTCTTGTCTAAAAATGTCATTTTGCTACTAAATGCTTAAAGAAACAGAACACTATGTAAACCATATTTTTTACAATGTCTTACGTCATAGAACAGTTCCTCACATGTGTGCGTACATGCACACAAAAAAAAATCATACTCCCAAAGCTTGATGTTCTCCAGACTCGAAACTGTTTCTTTGCTTTCTTCATCTGGTCTCTTTTGCCTTTTTCTCTGTACCAGTGATAGCCTTCTTGATGCTGCACTTATTAGCTACCTTTACAGCCACCTTTGCACCTTCCTTCACAGAGCATCTCCAAGACAAGAACACTCTTTTTCAAGAAGATCAATAAGGCCGCTGCCCTTGAGAAAACCTGCTCTTTCCAACACAGGCACAAGAAAAGATAAGGCAAGTGCTCTACGTGCTTATTTGTGTACCTTACCTGTTAATTTACGAGAAAGTGAATGTCTGATGAATATATACAGGTATGATGGAATAAAACATTAATAGGGCTGAAGGGCCAAAAAGCCACCTAGTTTAAAAAAAAAATAAACTGATGAAACACATCCACATCTAATTACTTTGTTCTTTCAAACTCTTTTCTTGCTACCTTTCAGCTGTCACTTTAGATTTGTCACGCACTGTGGCCAGAAACATGCCTTTTCCGTGTCTAGCATGTGCATTTTGTGAGGTAATGTAATAAATATTTAACAAAGAGTTTATATTACCATGCCAATTAAGCTCACAACTGATTTAAAGCCAAAGCCACTGCCAGATATGAGACTTAATAACAGACGCAGCAACAGATCTCCACAGAACATGTAGATTAAGACAAACCTGACTGTATTTATTTTGCATTTTTTAGTAAAATAAACCAAGTAGTTAATTTCATTCTAATCAAGTAAAACATCAGAGCCAGAAATTGCCTAAATGGTTACCACATCTCAAAGTAACAAAAAAAAAAAAAACAAAACACAAAACAAAACCACAAACCCAAAAATCCCAAAGCCCCCACAACTGCCTCCAGTTTCAGATCTTCCATCTTGCTCTGTACTGAAGAAGATTTAAGTTCCAGCCACATACCTAAACAATATATATATGTACACACCAGTCATCCATACCTTTCTATGTGTATATTTGCATTAGAGCAAGCCATAAAAAGCAACCAAGGCAGAACACGCTTGTGCTGACACCTTTATTCCCTTAAGGCATTTGTGTGTAAACACTTGAAAAACCAGAAATAATTACAAGGGAAACAATTCAATCTAACCCAGAACATTGTGTTCACTTAAGGACCCGATTATATACCATGAAAATATACAATCACTTATTCAGAAACATCCAAGGGGTCAAATTTTTTCTACAAATTCATTTATGGAAACTTTTTATTTCCGTTTCAATAAGGATTTTTTTTCCCCAAAATGTAAGACCAATTAAACATAAGAGTAATTTTGGCTTACATATAAATAGTATACGTGTATAAATGGCAACACAGCTAGAAGAACAAAATTTCCTATAGACATTACGTATAAAATACGTACTATTTTCTGTATCCGCTTTATCAGGCCTCACGCTAGTGTCCTCCTCCACTTCACTTCCCACAATAAAAAAAAAAAAAAATCAACGTTTTCCTAATAGCTAGAGTGATTAAGCTGATTAGCTTCGTATCTCAAGAATTAACTTGAAGAAATGCTTACAAGTCAGCAGGAAACAAGTGAAAGTTCAACTGATAAAAACAGTTACTAGATCAGAGTCAAAACCCTAGAGTTGTGAAATCCCAGCAAGTTTAAAAAAAGAACACAACACGCTTTGACCTTTGAAAATGTATCCAATCCTTAAAAACCAGATAAGTTTGACATGAAACTTAAACCACATGAAAGGTTAAACCCTTTCAACAGCGATCCTGAGGCAGTACTTAAAGATTCCTACTAAGGATTCAGATGGAGGCCAGCAAAACTAGGCCAGACACAAGACGCAGGATCGGAAGCCAGAATTCCCATGGTTTTACCCCAACTGTGACTCAAGTTTAAACAGTGGTTTTGAAACCAGCTCTCTCTCTGTGGCCACAGGCAAGTCTTAACCGCTTTGCCTCAATTCCTTTACCTGCAGAATAAAAATAATTATACTTATCTGCCGCACAGGAATCTTGTACAACATTGTTTGGCAAGCGCACATCTGTTTAAACTGTGGACAAAGCTACGTAGTAATTTGGAGCATCTGCACAAACTGAAACTGAGAGTGAAAACAACTTAGCTGAAGCAGCCAGCGAAGGTCCAACGACAACAAAATCCTAGGGGCAAAAACACCGTTTGCGTGGTGGCCGCTTTTGCAAGTAGTGCTTCGTAACCTGCGAGCACAGCTGGCCCGCTAGCTCCTGCACCACTTCGGGACGCAGCTCTCGCCGACAGCCAGCGCTGCCCTGCCCCTGCCCCTGCCTCCGGCCCCGCTCTTCCAGGGTCGCAGCTCCCCACCTGACAAGGGGGGTGACAACCGAAAAGCGCCGGCACTTCAGGCATGCCCTCCCACCGCTCGCCCCTTCCCCGATGCCTCCAAAGGCGCTCGCACCCGCTGCCCGCGGGGAGATCTTCGGCAACGCCAAACCGGCGCGGGGGGCAAAGCTCACCCGGCCTCTACGCGGCCACCCTTCGGGGCAGCGAGCGCTCTTCGGTCAGGCCGCAGTGCGGGAGCGGCCCCGGCGGCCCGGCCCGGCGACTCGCCCTACCCCCCGCCACCATCAAGGCCCCGAGCCGGGATCCCTCCTCCTCCCTCCTACCTCTCCCCCGGGAACCGCCTCGGGTGGGAAGATGGCGGCTCCGGCCGCCTCCCCGGTGCGAGAGGTTGGCGGGCGCCGGAACAGGGGGGTGGGGTGGGGTGTCTCTCCCCCTCCAGCTCCACCATTCCCCCTCACGCCGGGAGATGGAGGAGGGGGTTGGGGTGGGGGAAGCGGCCCGAGCGGGGCCGCCGCCGCCGGGAGGGCGCGGGCCCCGCCAGGGCCCCTCGCACTCACCTGTCACCAGCAGCCGCCGCCGCCCTCGGGCCAGGCCTCGATGGGGAGAAGACGAGCGGACACGGGGGAGGGGGAGTCTCCGCTGGCGCCGGGGCCTCTCGCTCCTGCTGGGCTTTCCGCTACGCCGGGGCCTCTCGCTGCGCCGCCGCCGCCGCCGGGGCCTCGCCGCCGCCGGATGCCAGGAGGAGGAGAGCGGAGAGCGGGGCGGGGGCCGGGAGGAGGAGCAGGCGGCGGCAGCACAGCGGGGAGGGGGGGGCGCGGAGGAGGAGGCGGCGGCGGCGGCTCCGGGGCCCGAAACGTCTCCGAGCCGAGACTCAACCACCCGCTCGCATGAGAGACCCGCTTCCGGCTCCCGGCGGAAGTCCCTCCTCCGCCGGCGGAAGGGATTGGCCGGCGGCGCCGCGCGGAGCGGCGCGCTCGGCCGGCACCAGCGCCCGCGGATTGGCGGAGGGGGGCCCCGCGCGCGGCGTGACGCGCGGCGGCACGTGACGTGCCTGACGTCACCCGGCTCTGAATGAGCGCGCGGAGGCGGGCCGACGCCGCCCGCCCGCCCGAGGCGTTTTATCTCCTCGCACTTGCCGTAGCCCTGGCGGCGGGGCCGGGCCGGGCCTTCCCCTCGGGCTGGGCGTTCCCTGGCGGCGGCACCTGCCGGTACGCCGGCGGCCGGGCCCCACTTGCCGCCCGGCGCGGCCCCGCGGTCGCCTGGATCGCTTCCCCGGTGAGGGGGAAGTGGCGCCTCCCGGCCCGGGGCGCCGTCCGGCCTCCCCCAGGAGCCCTGACAGACCTCCACTGCGGCGTGCAGGGGAGCGCGGCAGGCGCTCAGGCAGGGCTTCCCCTTCAGGGTGGGGAGGGACAGGACGGGGCTGAACGGCCTCTCCTCCGGGCGGCAGTCCCTGGCGGCCGGCTCGGGCGGGTGCCCCGGCTTACCGGCGCTTGTCCTCACGGAGGGCTGTACGTCTAGGAACGCCTTCGGGCCTTTGAGTTCTCATAACGTATGTTGTCGCCTTCTGAAGCGCTGTCGCAGCAGCAACGGGAGGATCCAGATGCCTGTCCAAAATTACAGAACCTACCGCAGAATATTCTAGCTCTTAATATAGCAGCTTCTGTGGAGTAAGGCTGAGCAGCTGCGGCTTCAAAAGGAAGTGATAAATATAAATAGGAGGATTTTAGCAGACGAGTATTTAATGAAAGATCCTTCTGTTTCATGTGGGTTATGAAAGCCAGGAGACCATCCTTTCAGTAGGACTCCGTTCTGACTTCTCAGCCTCAGTTTACCGAGTTGGGGAATCAAATATATCTTCAGTTATATAAAACTGAATTCAAAGAGATTCAAGAGCTCTTTTGTTTGACCAAAGAACAAACAAGTCTTGTCAAACACTTCCAGTTATTTAGTACAGATCATAATTTGTTTTTAACTACAGTTAATTAGGCAAATGGAAAACGTGTGGTTTCTTCTCAGGACTTCAAAAAAAAAAAAAAAACCACTAGAAAGAATTATCTAGGACTGCTCCCAGTCGTCAGCTTGCCATCTACCTCAACCATGGCAAAACTACATCACCTCACAAACAGCTGGCAATACTTATCTGTACCATGCATTGCTGCCTATCTTTGCATCTCAGAAATGAATCCAGATAGGGCCTTCTGAATTCTGTTTTTAATCCTTGCTGATAAAAGTCATACTCCTGCCTTCAGGGTACCTGCTAGAAATTCCCAGAGAGACATAACTTAGAAGACCTATTCTAAGGACACCCAAGTACCCTTTGGAACTGTTTTTGAGATTGCTATATTGTTCCAAATCCCTAGCTAGTAGAGGCAATAAAGCATGTTGTACTGCCTGAAACGAGGTCAGGTCTTACCAGACACGAAGGTTTGCTGTTCATCTGAGGGAAGTGTGTCTCAGTGTTCGTTCTTGAGCAAACAAGTGATTCTGTAAGCACAGCTGGTGTTTTCTGTAGTAAGTTGTTTCAGTTTTACAGAATTGTTACGGGGAAGAAACCCTGAGCAAAGGAAGATGGCTAGGGTACAGCCTGATCAGGAAAAGGAGTAAAACTGAGCTTTGAGTGTAGGTATTTAGAAGGACAGAAGATACTTCAAGCAGTGCAGGAAGCATGACTGATCCATTAGGTGGTCACCATGCAGCTGTTACTTCAAAAATTGATTACTTAAAAGTCTAAACCAGTGAAACTATTGCTATTCCTAATTCTTTTTTATTTTATAAAGAAGTTCAATATGGTTGTGTTCTTTAATGCCAGACTTTTTCAGCAGACTACAGTTCTTGTCAAGAAAAGGAAAAAAAGAAAGGCCTAATTTTAAGCTCTCAAGCATCATGAGTCCCATTATATCGTTGTTCTAGAGGGGCCTCAAAATTCCTGATACTTAACCCTTTACACATATAGTCTTCCTGTCTCCCCCAAGCCATACCCCCGTGCAACACCTGGGCAGAAAACCAAATACACCAGACCAATAAGAAGACTGTACTGTATCCTTTCTTCCGCTAACTCAGGGTTTATGATTGCAGAGCTCGTCTCCCTTTCTGTCACTGAAGGAGTGTGTGAGAGAGAGAAAACAACTGATTCCTGTCAAAGACCAGCACATGGAGGAGCCTCATTGTAGGCGGTTTTCTTTAATGGGTAGGGTTTATTCTGTTTGTTTGGGATTTTTTCCCAAGGCTGCTTAACTGTGTTATTAAAGGAGAAAAATGCTCTAAGAGTAAATTTTTTAAAAGCCCAATGTTATAGAAATATTATATATTGATAGACATATTGATATATATGTGTTGGGTTTATGATTTTTATTTCCTTATTGTTAAGTTTTATTGTGGTTGAGTAACAGTCAAACTAGTGCACTTTTTCCATAAAGTAATATGAGTTTTCTGTTTGCCTGGGCCAGTTCTAATTCTCTTCTCAGTGTGGGGGATGTAAAATTAATCACTGAATGCTTCCAGTTTTAAATGGCACGCTGCTGAGATCAAAGTGACTTGAGTTTTTCCTGGTACGCTGGTAGCTGAGGAATGTGTGCACAAATATGGGTAAAATATTACAAATCGACAATGGATGCTGTGTGGTAATACAAACTACTCTTATTTCTTCTACAGCTCAAACTCAGCAGTCTGGAGAAAGAATGCATGTCTGAAGGAACAATGTGCATGAACAATAGGATTGTTAGTCCACAAAAATCAAGCAAGGTTAGACTAACTAGTTGGTTCTTTCTTGATCTGTGGTCGAACAGATGTAGAAAGGACTATATATTACTGATATATTGTTAAAATTATATTTTGTAAGGTTTTTAAATTGGGATTCCTAGTTCAGCAAAAAAGAGTGAGGTGTTTAGTGTATTTAATAAGATAATTTCTTATGAAGAGGAACTGCAAAAAATGCAGTATTTCTGGAAGCTAAACCTAGAATTGAGCAGTCAGAAACTCAAACCCTTAAAAATCACTAAACGTGCTGGAATGCTTGGGCTTTACAGACCTTATGATTTCTTCCAAGTATAACACAAAGGATAATATTTCCTTCCTCACAAGAGCATAAAGGATTAATTCATTAAAGTCTGTGGACCACTCAGGTGTCATGATAAAAATTTCCACTGAAACATGACTAGATTTCTGCTCTGTAAGGAAGTTCATGTTTTGGGCTACCTTTTTTTTTTTTTTCATTCCTTTAAAACACACGCTAGTCGTTGCATTCTCAAAATATTTTATCCTGCAGATCTGTGGGATAAGGCTTCATGACTCACCAGTATTTAAGAATCGCTGACCTGGAACACTTGCCAAAAACCACAAACCACTCAATACTTTGCAGTTTGTGAGATCTTATGATCCAAGTAGTATTTTACAATTCCTGATGCCGTTACCCAGCTTTGCAGGAAGAGAAGAGACCTTTTCAAACATAAGATACTAAATGATTGCACGCAATGGGCTATTCCTGTCATAAAACTGCAACTTAAATAGAATCCAGTAATCATTCTGCATTGCATTGATTTGATGAGTGGCATTTTAAATATATATTATTTCTACATCAGTATCTTTCATAGGTCACCAGTAAATAGTTGACTGACTGTGTATAAGACAGCCCCTGTTCCAAGTAGACTACCATCTCAAGAGTCAAAGCAGAAAAAGATGAGGAGAAACTAAATACTACTTCCAAAGGGAGGGGAAAGTAAGAGATATTAAGTGACCTGCCAAAAGATTATAAAAGATGTCTACATTTGAGTTTCAGCTCTATGTGGAGTCCTGTAGTTTAGTGAATTTTTCCGACTTCCTTTGTAGCTAAATGGAAATTAATTATCAAGTAAAATGATAAAAGTCTGTTATTGCTGCCATAGATATACGATCCCTGTTACTCATGCATCTGTAACTGTGGGAATGATCCAGATTCAGATGAGGTAGCCAGAGATAAGTTGCAATATAACTTTTCATCTTACTTGATTTTTAATCACATAACCTTCATTTTCTCAACTAAGTGCAGATATGTAAATACAGAGTATTCAGTCCTGAGAAAAACAGATCTGATAATTTGGATCTGTTTCTTTTCTAGTTGAAGAATCATTTATAGCATAGTGTTGAGGCTATCATGAGACAATTTCTTAATTATATCCAGTGCCAACATTCAGTTTGACTGCCATGATATTCCAATGCACAGATAGCAGCACTGAGTACCTACACATGTGATTGACAATGTGAACATGTGCACTTTCTGACTTTCTTGGATCAGTTGCTATGTTTGGTAACAAACCTTGTGAAGTGCTGCTGTAGAACTAGTTCAAACAAAACCACGCTTAGCAGATTTTCCCCTCTAGCCTCGTGCTTCAGCAGGTTAGTCATATTTCTTTAAGACACAGAGACCATTTTAAAATAAGGTTGTGGTGTAGGTGCCAGCCATCGTTAAACCTTGGTTTTCATTAACGCGGTGTAAAAAAGTCTAAGCTGTAGATGGTACCATAAATATTAAAACCGTTGTTAACAGCAGCTGATTACAAACTTTCAAGAGATGGTTTAACAGTAACAATTACTGTTAATTGGGCATAATCACAAGTCTGAAAATTACCATCCTATTTCATGGAGTTTACACTATCATCCAACTGAGTAGTATATAGGCCTTACTCTGTCTATATATAGCAGGTCTGTAGCAAAGCCAGGACTTGAAACCAGATCTCTCGTTCCCGGTTTGAGCAATATACTGTCTTCAATTTAGTTATTGTTTGTCTGTGACAATATTTGTTTCTTTAGCTTGAACCCATTTTTAAAAGCTAATTAAACCTTAATGAGAAATCATATAATTTATATCAATTATGTGGCTGAGTAAGAATTTTCCGAAAGGATCTGAAATCAACTCAAGTTTTCTTAGCAGTAAGCATGTTAGCAATTTTCTGCCTTTGTACTTACTTATTTTTGTTATTCTATCACTATTGTTTCTGAGCACTTCATGACATCCTTTAAGTATCATTTTAACACTGTATAAAGTATGAGTGTATTTACCACCAATCAACAGGTGGCAAACTAAGGCATGAAGATGTTTGAGCTCAGTCTTATAACTGGTCCTGTGCAAAAGTTGTGTCTGCTCTGAAACATGATTATAATTTTGTATTTCTGTCCTCTTGAGCCCTATACTAAGATTCAGTGGGGATCATATATGCATATATTTTTATTCCCCAAACTTCCCATTTCAAACATGAGCATCTTTAATTATATTTCCTGCTCTTGTTCTCATAGATTATAAAAAGATTTTCTGTTTTTTTTTTTCTTTTGGATGCAATTTTGATTGTCCTTCTCAATTATGTTGGAAATCTGTGAAGAAAATTGCATGACAGATTTCAGGCCACCAAATGAATGATTTGTAAAGCTATGGATATCAAGTGTTTATACTTATATAAGGCATATATTGTATAAGGCATAATAGTGAGTTGGGATAAAAAGTTGAAAGATAATAACTTAAATACTGAAGACTTGAAAAATAAGCAAATACTCTCCATAGAAACATATTTGTGGCACCTTTGTTTCCAGTTATTCAGGAAAAATGTACACCTCGACTGAAATAAATGTTTTGTTTGGCTATTAGTCAAATTAGCATCAGATCGACTTTGTAATATGACATGTCCATCATAACAGAGCATTATATACAAAAAGACCAAACATAGAACTCACAAAGTGTCTCTTTTTTGAAGTTTATTCAGGCCAAATGAAACATTAGTTACACAAAATGTGGTTTTAAAGCAACACTTCCCTGAATCTAGCATTAGTCATATCACTAAGTATTATGACATGTTATTAACATAGAACACAATTTAAATCACAGAGCTCTTCTAAATTTTCAATTTACTTGGAGAAATGTGGTTTTCTGCTTTAACTCTGCATCAAATACCTCTCTGTGACACAGAAATGCAGAAGAGTTTTTAAAAGACAATTCATCAGAAGTGTATCTGTTCAGTTATAATGATAATGAAGATCCTTTAGCTCTTATTCATGGGCATATATTCCTCAATGGTTAAAGAAACAGATCTGAAAATGGTAAAACTTAGAAATGAAGAGTGAGTAGATTCTCTGCTCGCTTTTCTTGATTGAACTTGGAAACTGTAGTGCTAATTGGTTATAGAGATATTCCATTCTATTGTATAAATGACTGTACAGTGTTGAAGGACAGAGAAACTGGAGTCCTCATCTTGCCTTTTACAGAAGTGGATGTTTTCAGATGATAGGTGCATCGTTAAATCTGTGCTGGGTGTGCATCCTACTCACACCTGTATTTCCACACAAGTATCTGAATTAGTATAAGGCAGAAGGAGTTTTTTTTTCTCAACAAATTGGGCTATGGATGGATTATGCTGCTGGGCTTGTACAATTTTGTAATAGAGCTGTAAGGGTTGGACTTTGATATTTCTAAGAGGTCATACTTGCAGCATGGGGACAGTGCAGTCTGGTTCATTAGCAGACAGGCAAGACTGTACTGACAGAGGAAGTGAAGAGGTACATTGTCCTTCGCTTGTCAGAGTCAGGATTTATTGGGTAACCTGCACTTGATGGAGACTGTGGTAAATATACAAGAAATTCAGACAGTTTAGTGTTTCAAATGCCAAAAAACAGTGACTATTATTAATAGTTTAAAAAATACTTTGAAATACTGTGGACTAGTAGTGGGGTATGAGAGATGCTTTAATGTCAACGTGCTGGATAGTCTTTTTTTATCAGGAGTTCCTAAGGGCGTAGTAGGCTGCAGTAATGTCTTTGACACTACTGCTTTTTAGGGTCATTGCAGCACAGGGTAGAAAAGAGGGTATCCAAAACACCCTTTCAGTGCTAGTGATTCCCAGCTGCTATCATGGTCCTTTGAGACCACCAGCAGCTGGTGTAGTTGGGAAAGGACAGCTCAGACTATGCCGAGAACAGTGGAATTGCAAAATTGACTCCAGGCAACTGTTCTACACTCTTCTTCAGATGTGCCAAAACTGCTCAGTCTGAACAAGGAGCCCGTGTATCCTTTTTCAAAGCCTGACACTTCATTTCAGCATTCCCTAAGTTGCCTGTTCCTGCCCTTGATGTTTTTTTCACAGCTTCAGGAACTGATCCACCATACTGCTCATAATTAAACATACTCAACAAAAGGGATTCTTTCGAGAGTTTTACACCTTATGGCTGGATTATGAGGTTACATCTTCCCTAGTGATGTGAAAAGTGTTTTTGCTAGAAGAGGTGATTAGGGAGGCTAGCAGCAAAGGTGGCAAGAAAACCCCAGTTGTTGTATTCATCAGTCAGGACTGGAGGCCTTTTTGGTTTGTTTCTCTTCACATATCCTTTTGAATTATAGGCTTACTGCTCCTGAAGCTGCAGGTGGTTATTAGATAAGTAAAAAAAAAAATTGTCATTCTTCACATGCTGCAATGTCTAAAACCTAATTCTATTGTAGAATATAAATGCAATATAAATAAAAATAGATAGTGGCAGCTTATGCATCACAAGTATGAATCACATGAAAGTAGGGTCTGTAGTCAGTAAGAATCGGTAACATCGAGTCCTGAAAATCTACAGATCATTCCTGAATACTTTTAATTAATTCATTTAATTAATTTAACTGTTAATTCTACCTGCAGTTGCACATATATTTCAAGATAGATTTTTTCTTTGGTCCAGAGATGCCGACTAGCCTCTGCCTGCTCTCTGATAAACCAACTCAAAGTTCCCTGTAATTCTAAGGAAAGGGCGGGGGGGAGGGAAATGGTTGTCTCTGAGCTCCTTTTTAAGAGGATCCTTGCTCTTGTCAGCCAGGGTGGAGGGGCAGAGCTGTCATCCGTGGCTTTCTGTCTTGCACTTGGCTAGCTTTGCTTGTAAATACTTCTAAATTGCCATACATCATACATAGTTACTTAGGGTTACTAAGTACATAGGTACTTAGGGTTCTATCTTAAAGAAACCTCTGCTGCCCTGTCTTCAGATATTTTATGCCCATAATTTACAGATACAGTATAACATGTACACACTCTAATCGGCTTCTTTGACGTGTCTCTTGTGCTCTGGAAAAGCAGGCAGGCCCTCAGAGGAAAAAAACAATGATTCCACTAGACCATTAGCTGTTGGTATTCTGTAAAGTCATGTCTGATTGTTCTTTACACCTCTTCCCCCTCAGTTGGAGAAGACAGTTACTGTCCAGAGACCTGTAAGAAAATCACTTCATGCTGCTGAATCCTAGAAATTGTCAAGATGATCTATTCAATACAGCCTTATGACTCCTTTTGCCTGTTGCAGAGCCTTTTTCCATGACATGGGGATTAATTTCTGGTTTTCAGGCAGCAGAAATATTCCAGTAAGAGGGAGGGTTTCCACACCTGTTGTTTTCTAATGCTTAGAAAGATACACAGTTCAATCTTATTTGAGAAGTCACGATGCTTTCTACTTGGTTTAAGCTTAAGGTAGTGGTCTTGGCATCTCAAAGATGTTCCTAACCAGAGGGCCTTGATCCTCAGGACATTTTTCAGAGGAAGCATTTTCCTATATAAATTGCTGTTGCTGTCGTAAAAGTTTCTGACTGATCTGTTCCCTCATGTACAGCAGAGCCTTCTGCTCAGGCTGCTGGCTGTTTCAAGAGTCTCGAAGAGAGCTCTTGCTAAAGCAGCTGTCTCTATGGAGGCAGGGGCTTCGAGTTTATTCCTCCTGTTTTCCTAGTGCTTCCCTGACTCAGCTGTGGTGCCGGCATCAACACCAACTCTCCTCTTCCAAATTGTGATGGCAGCTGGTTTACTCGAGAACTTGCTATCCTTCCAGTCTAGAAGTTTCCCCCTCCCTAGTATCTTGTGGGTTTTTTTCAGTCATATTGATGGGTCCTTTCTTTAATGCATGCCTTAGTTCTCCCTGCTAAGTCTCTGTCATGCTTTATGAGAGTACGTGGCTCCAAGCAGGCAGAAAGGAGTGTTCGCTGTTTGATTAGTATTTGTCATTCCTGCCCAGTTAACAGAATTACCCAGGCTGAGAAATGCAGGTTTTTTAATCTTCCACAGGTTGAGCAGGGCCAAGCACTTGGTGGCAATAGATTAGCTCCGGAGCTACGCTGATGCCCAGACTGCCCTAACAGTCGTTGCTGCCCATGAAACAAGGACGTCTGATCTGCTTGTAAGAGAATACTGAGAGGAAAGTACATCTATCTGGGTGTACCAAGCTGAAAGCTGTGGCCACCCCTGAGTGGATCATGTGTGCTAGACTTTGGGAGTGGAATGACCTGTAAAAGGACCGGAGGAAGCCCCCACAAGTGGTGCCTACTATAGATGTCTCATTGTAACCTACTGAGATGTGTGTTAGACATCTAAACTGGGTATCCTTAGGTCAGTGTGGAAATCACTGTGCACCTCAAGGTACACATAAAGACAATATCATTTATGCATGGGTTTTGTGCAATCTCAATTCTAATTTCCCTTCAGTATGAGAGGAAATAGAAATCTGTTTTAAAAGCAAAAGCAAAACCAGTTTATATTACAGGAACCATGAATAGCAAGCTCCAGCTGGCTGTTTACTAAGCTAAATGCAACATGGAAAATTCAACGCGTCGGGGAAATAACATAGCTTTTCTCTCCTGGTGGCAGGCAGCCATGATTGTTGTTACTGGCATGTTCAGCTAACACTGACTGTGGATACAGACTTAGTATCGTTCATCCTTTTGGTATGACTATAGATGGATAAAATCACCATGAGAGGTACCCAGTAGTGAAAAATACATATTTATACTGTTTTTTCTCTCCTCAATACTGTTAGGTCAGTACTGAGTTGGGGCTGTGGGGCTGGAAGCATATCTGATATCTTCTGTGAAATGTGCGGGTGTTTCAGTGTTTACTGGACAAATATATGTGTCAGAAAATATTCTGCCTTACTGCCAGACTCCCTGGCAAAGGCAAATGACTGATAGCGAAAAGATGAGCCCAGGTGAGACACAAATGCTACATGACCTACGCATCTAAGAGACGTTTTCTTCACAACCAGCTTTCTGTCACAGAAGGAAAGCATTTCCCTCCAACCTTCTGTGCCTCTTCTGTGTCTGGAGAGAGGAGAGCTGTGAAATTTGAATAGTACATGAACCATGCAAATACAGGCAGTGTACATCTAAACCCTGATTTTCAATACACAATGATTTTTAAAAAAGCTTAATGCTGCCTTTAATGCCTTTTGCACTTCTAGCGCCTCTTTTCCTAGATATTGCACAGTAGTAGCACATTTTGGTGTCTGCTGTAATATGGGTAATATTTGTAGTCATATGTTTCTGATTTTCATCAAATTGAGTAATAAGTGGGGGGTATCCTGCAGACATAATGCCAATTATCTTTTTAAATTAATGGTAAAAGTGATCTTGTGTCTGAGGAAATGTGTCCTTGGATCCTATGAAGGGAGTTGGGCAGCAGATAGAGGTGAGCAGGAACTCAGTGAGGAGGAGTGTGGGGGATAGTGGTGGGTGGTGTCCCAAGGTGGCACAGCAGGACTGATAGTCCCAGGAAATCCAGAGGAGGTCTTGCTGAGAGGCCAGTGGGAAACCTACATGTTGATTCATGGTCCAGCCTGGAGGCTGGATCACAGGCAGGCAAATAAACCAAGAGGAACTGAGGCAAAATGGATGAATGTGAACTGCCTCGCTTCATAGGCCACCAGGGAAAGAAACACCTTGTATGTCCCTGCTGATAATCCAGCCCCAAGCTTGTGAGAGACAGACCTGAACCAGTGGTATGTAAGTAGATGGAAGTTATAAACATGGAAAAGAATCTTAAATAGGATTAAATGGAAACTTAAAATTTTTTGTAGTGCAGTCTTTCTACTGAGAAATATAAATTGCATTGAGAACCAGGAAAGGGAAAAAGAGAAATGAAGCATGCAGGGTTTTTTTAAAATTGAAAAGCATATAATTTTTAAAAATAAACAAAGAGTGGGATAAAAAATATTTTGCTTTTCCTGACTTTGTGACTAGTACTCTTACCTCTTTTGCTCATCAACATTCTGTCTTCTTTTAAACTCCCAGCATCTTGTTTTATAATTAAATTGTAAGCTCTTCAGGGCAGAAGCTATATACAGATATGGAGCAGTAAACACCCTGCAGCAATAAATACTTACCCTGATTGGCACTACTGAGCAATATAAACACTATGTAAATAATGAGAAAGCCTGAGAGGTGCTGAGTCCTGGATAAACACTGTTCCTTTCCAGCAGTTTACGTTACAGTTAATTCTAACCGTATACAAAACCACGCTAGTGCATTGGCTAAAGGCAGGCTGGGTACTGCTTGGAGGTACAGAAAATCATGAAGAGCTGGGTGAGCCCTGTGATGTCCTCTGGGAGGAAAGATGCTCTGGGGAGAAGCTGGTTTGGAACTTGGAACCAAAGTTCCCGCCCTTTGGGAAGGAAAAAAATGACAGACAGTCCTCTTCTTACGTGACATTCAGGGTGAAATTTATCTCGTGGGTTAAATGTCCATGTATGAGATATATCCCAACTCCCATCATGGGCACTGAAATCTGGAAAGCTATCCAGCTGACTGGTTCAGTTGCCCACATATATGCATCTAGTGCCATATGAGATGCCCTGTAATAGGCTCCAACTTCTAACTGCCACTTCGGAAGGAGAAAGGTCATGTTTAATATTTGGCAATTCTGCGTAAATATCTTGGATACCACAGGCGAAGCTGGCACTAGACATCTAAGCTTACCCAACTGGTTTGTGTACCGAGAGGTCTGCTTTAGGGTGAGGTGGGCAGATCTCTGGGCTCCACTGACTAACAAAAGCTTGGGCATCCGATTCACATGAGGATACCTACCAGGTGTCTTAATCTGCAAGGTGAATCCTAGTGTCCTTTAAGATGTGCCTCAAAACAAGACATATCTTAGTGTCCTTTAAGATAATATATATAAAATTGATTGATGCTAACATTGTGAAAGTGCTTTAACCTCCTTTTCAAAATCGAAGGTCTTAAAATGAGCCGAAGTTGCGTGTCAGAATGTAGGCTTCAGTTCTGCTCTGGGTAAGTGTGCCCCCTCCAAAGAGATGAATAAAGCCAGCACGCGTTGTGTAGAGACACCTGAGCTGGCTCAGCACCAGAAGCAGTCTGGTGATGTTAGTGTAATACCAGGGACGCTAACGAGTCGTGCCGAGAGGCAGGGCAGAATTAGCTTACGTGAAGAACCACTGACCTTGCATTGTTCACTGACTTGTGGAGAAGGCTGTACAGAGAATATATCTTCTCAGATGTACTGAAAATGCATTAGACATCTCCACATTTTTTTCCCTTCTCCTTAATTTTACTTCTTTTTTCTCAGAAAGTGTTTTCTTCTGAGTATGTGAACGTATTGCAGCAAGAACTATCTTTATATGTTTACACAAAACAAACACAAGGAGCATCTAATCTCTGACAAGGACACTGGGGCAGAACAAATTAAAAATACAGATAGAAAGCCAAAGCGCAGAGAGAGGTTATGTGCCAAAGATGACACAGGCCCTCTGCGACAAGGCTGAGGTCTTCTGAGGTTTGATTCCGTACCTCAGCTATAAAAATTTTCATTTCCATGCATGATATTATACATCAAAAATTGGTATTTGGGTAGTGCCTGAAAGTTGCTGCGTTTTTTAGGTATAGGAAAATGGAGAAAAGAAACAGTCTGTGACCACAAGGGACTACAGCATGAGGTGCAATCAGAAAAAGGAAATGAGAAGGGTGTTTAACCTCACAGGTATGTTGCCTAAGTGTAGGTGCAGGACAGATGGACTGACTGTATTCCCAGATGTTCTCAAAGTGAGCAGGAACTGACTACCACTAAGAGTTTTTATCTGAAAGTCAGTACCAGTATGTTTTTTCACCTCATATAAACAAAGAAGAAGAAGGGTTTGTTCTGCTTCGCTGGAGCAAAAAAAATAACACAATAGACTTCCATTCAGGCACACAAATAGCAACTGTCCTGTGACTTCTCTATTTAAATGGGTATCCATGGTGAGATCTGCAAAGCTTTCGTTAGATGCTTGTGGAACGGTGCTGTGGCTCACACTGCAGACAGGAAGGAAAAGATGGCTGAAAAATTCCCCTTACAATGAATGAATGAATGAATAGATACAGTAAGATACCAAACAGTTGCTGTTGCATCACACTGCAAAAACTGATGCCTGTGTTCTCCACTACTGTTTTACTATCCCTCCGCTCTGCTTTTCCAGGCCCATTGTACTTGTGGCCACAACCCTGACCAATATGTGGTACATAAATAGGTGTAAAAACCGCAGCATTACAAGGGGCTTCCTTCCTGGGCTGTGTTTTTTGTTTGCTTGCTTCTTTCTGTGTTGGTAGTTTGAATTAGTAATCTGCTGTATGATATACACGCTTGGCTCAGACCCCTCAGGGGTCTTGCCTGGCGCAGAGCACACAAGGATGACCTGGTACTGTAGGTACCAAGTGCAGATGTCTGCTATGCAGGTGGCCTCTAGCAGCAAAAAGGAAAAGAGAAGCTGAGGGCAAGATTGTCAGGCTTCTTGGACTGCCTGGTTTTGGGGGAGAGTGGCAGACCTGCCAAAAATTTAGGATACTACCGATATGTCATTGAGGCTGTTTATATCAGGGATCCATGAAATAAAAATGAAAATCAACTAAATAAGTCTAAGCTAGTGAACGATGACTTCCTGGTATTGGAATAATGACTCCAATTGTTCACAACAAAGATCAGCTGTTCTGCCAAATGCAGGCTTTAAAAAATTGTGCATGGGACCCCAAAATAGGCCAGGGTTAAGGAATGAAATATGAAAATATTACCTTTGGGTTGTTCTTTATATTCTGCATTAAAATACGGAGGGTTCACACTTTCAAGATCTTATCTGTACGTGTATCAGCTAGAAACATTTTAAAATGTCATATTCTGGTAGTAAGTTGAAGCAGAGAATCATAGAATAGCAGGTTAGAAGGGACCTCAAGGATCATCTGGTCCAACCTTTCTTGGCAAAAGCACAGTGTAGACAAGATGCCCCAGCACCCTGCCCGGCTGAATCTTAAAAGTGTCCAATGATGGGGTATCTACAGCATCCCTGGGGAGATTATTCCAATGCCTGATTGTTCTCACTGTGAAAATTTTTCCTCTTGTGTCCAAACAGAATCTCCCCAGGAGTAACCCGTACCCATTACCCCTCGTCTTTTCCATGTGACTCCTTGTAAAAAGGGAGTCTCCATCTTCTTTGTAGCCAACTTTAAATACTGGAACATGATGATAACGTCTCCCCTAAGCCTTCTTTTCTCAGTTCTCTCAGCCTTTCCTCATATGGCAGGCTTCCCAGTCCTTTGATCATCTCCAGCCTGTCCACATCTTTTTTGTACAGTGGGGACCAAAACTGAACACAGTATTCTAGGTGTGGCCTGACAAGCACTGAGTAGAGTGGGATAATCATAGAATCATAGAACGGTTTAGGTTGGAGGGGACCTTAAATATCATCTAGTTCCAGCCCCCCCCCGCCATGGGCAGGGACACCTTCCACTAGACTCCATTGCTCAAAGCCCCATCCAGCCTGGCCTTGAACACTTCCATGGAATGACGACTTTGTCTCTGCTGGTGATGCCCTTGTTGATGCAACCGAGCATCCTGTTGGCTTTCTTTGCCACTGCAGCACACTGTTCACTCATATTGAGCTCCACCAGGACCCCCAGGTTCCTTTCCACAGAGCTGCTCCCCAGCTGGGTGGATCCCAGCCCATGCTGCACTCCAGGATTATGTTTTCCCAGGTGCAAGACCTTACACTTGTCCTTGTTGAACTTCATAAGGTTCTTGTTAGCCCACTCTTCCAGCCTATCCAGGTCTTCCATCAAGGTGGCTCTCCCTTCCAATGTGTCCACTTCCCCCACTCTGTTTGGTATCGTCAGCGAACTTCATCAGGGTACACTTGATCCCACATCCAGATCACTTAGGAAGATAGTAAACAACATTGGGCCTAGTATTGATCCTGGGAAAACTCCACTTGTGACAGGTTGCCAGTTTGAAAAGGAGCTATTGACCACCACCCTCCAGGTTGAATGTAAAAATCCTTCTATAGATCATAATATTCACCATAAAATTATTAGCACTGCCAATGGTGGATACAAGTTGGAGGATACTGGTACACCAGTGATAATGGATCGAACTTTAATTTCATCGAAACTAGTAGAAAAGCTGACTTTAACTAAGACCCAGATCTGACCTACGTATTTTTTAATGTTATGCCTAAGTTCTAAAAACTGAAAATATTAATAAAATGGATTCTTTTATTGCTGTCATCAAGGCAAAGCCCCAAAAGCTTTTGTATATACCTTTTACCATTCATTTTTCTGGTTTGCTTCCACGTGAAGATGGAAAGTGGACTGATCAGTAAGCATTCTGTTTATTCAAACCAAGTCAGGAGTTAGGTGCTAAACCCAGCTGCTACTCATACAGCAGCTATTGAAAAGTGAAAACGCGGTTAAAAAATTCTAATTTAAAAAGTGTTTTCTTGTGGAATCCAGCCAGCTTTTGAAATCAGACCTTCATTGTCTTTACTAAGCCATCCAAACGTTACAAAATCTGGAAATGCAGCTAAGGAGTCTTGCCAGCCCTCTGGTGCAGAATGATCATCTCGCATAGTTTCTCTGCTTGGCTGTCAGGGCATGCCAGGGTAGATGCTTGTGGAGTGCTGTGGTCCTCACATTTCTCAGGGAGCAGCAGAAGAGAGGCCCTTGCTTGTGCCTTTAGGTCTGTGATCTGGCGGTGTGCTCAGTGTCTCCATGGTCAGGCTGCCCCTGTAATTGTGGAGCAAGCATGGGAAAAGGCAGAACTCAGCAGTGCTGGCAACAAGAACCAGTTAGGAGGAACGAAATCAAGATGTCTGGGAATCTGCGAGGGAAGGGAGAGGCGGGCAAGATCTATCAGGAGGTTGAGGCAAAGCAAACCAGGCAGAGGTAGATGTTTGTGCAGTCCTGCGGGAGGGTGTGGGCGTCCGCATGCATGAAGGCACAACCAAGCGTGAAGAAAGTGCCGAATGGGTTTGCACTGGGGAGGCACAATCAGTGGCCCGGGTGGTTTTGATCTGTGCTTGGGAAGCAGATGCCTGTAGGGTTAGAATCAAACCGCTGTGGTTTCCAAATGCTCATATTTAGCATTCTGGCAAGTTGGAGCAGATGGCAGGTCTGACTACCCTGGGCCCCAGTTCTGGGCAGCAGCTAGAAACCCTTCAGGGCTCTTTGGAGAGTGGTGTGGATATGCCTGCTTAAGGAATGGCATCCTGGGATTTCCCGCTCCCTTCCACTGTCTCCATCTACGTTTTTATGCCACTCTCAGCACTCTGGAATGCATACCCAGCACCGAAGCCATAGGCTGGGGACACCCCGCTGGGTCGCAGTGGGTGAGCTCACGTGCCCCAAGTTGTTCAACAGGAGTAGTGTGGATCTGGCTCCGTGCCAGCAGAGTTGCTCTGCTTTTCAGGTGGAGATGTGCGAGAGCAGACATATCTGGACTGTTTGAATGCCTTCCAGAAGCTAAATCATCCATAAGCATGGCTGAAGTGAGTTCAGCGTGCTCAAAAAGTAGGGCACAGCTGATTTCCCATCACCATTCACCCCTAGGAGCAGAGTAGAGGAAATTTCAGAGCAGCCTTGGTCATCACCTGGGAGGATCTCCCAGCCAAGGGTCACCACCAAGTGCACCCACCTTCTCAGCGTGGCCGAGGGACTGAGGCAGGCAACACCAGTTTTGTGACTGTTCCCCTGACAATTGCCCTAGACAAACCTCTTTTCCCTTTGCAGTTTGAGAGGACCTGCACAAAGGAAGTGGAACTGGGGGCAAGCTTTGACCTTATGCACGTAGCTTACACAGAAACCTACAGTCTTTTAAAAGGATTTCTAAACTTTACTCATTAGCTGTGCAACAAAACAGCTGCCCTTACACAAGTATTGTCTCCCTAAGTGAGGCTTCTAGATTCTCCAGCTATTGCTAGAGAATCTGTATGATGGACTTCAGCTTTATGTCTTTCACAGTTCGTTACATCTGTGCCTTTGGAGAGAACCGAAGCAGAAATTGTCCATCATACCAGCCGTGTGGCAAGTAAGACATGTGCTTGGCTTTTGTACAGGTATTCATCACAGACAAAGAGAGAAAGGAGGGAAAAGGCAAGAAGAACCTGTCAGAAGAATTGAGGGAGAGGCTGGAACCAGCCCCGGTCAATCCTCCTCTTCACCAAGTTCTACGTTGGGTAACCTGAACTGGTAAGGGAGGGCACTCAGTCACTGTGAGGCTTGCGCACAGTATGGGGCTTTGGCAGTTTTCCGTACGTTCACCAGTAAAACTGATTCTGAAAGAGGAAGGGGATGAAAAGCAATGCAGGAGGAGAAGGCTGTCATCAGTACTAGATGAGACACGGCAAATGAAGTAACAGGAAAATAAAATGATAAATAAAATGATGAGAAGTGGAAAGGACCCATTGAAAGCTGGTAAGTAGAAAATTAATTTCAGCCTGAAACTACCACTTTACCAGGATGAAATCAGAGAAGTTCTCTCAGGAAAGAAGGAAAATGCTTAGAACTCCAGGTTTCAACAGTGAAGTTCAACATGAGCTGCAAATGCCTCAGGGAAATGACAGGCAGATCAGCAAATAACGAATTGCAGAAGTGAAGTCAGGATGTAATAAAAGCCTCAGTACCCCTTTGAGATAACATTTGCTTTTACCTGGAGAGGTTCCTGAGAGGGTTGTGGGAGCTTGAAAGAAAGCACTAGCTCCAAAATTGCAAACCTCAGAAGCAGGAAGAAAATAATTGCCTCCCAAAGAAACATGTAGGTAAGAAGATGCCTCCGCTGGGAGAGGTCAAGTCAGTAACAACCATGTCTTTAGTCATCACTGAAGTCCTGAAATCGGAAAGGCAGTCATGCAAGACATTTTTTTTCTTTGTATACTAAAGATGGGACCAAGCCATGATGTACAGCTCTGACTAGATCTCCAGAGCCAAAATTTGCAGAAGATTGGATTTGGGATTTTTGGGCCAGGGAAATTCCTCTGGACTTCTTAGAGTTTGGGAATGCTCAGTTCTGAGTTGTTTTGGCTCAGGTTTTGCTCCAGTTCACCTAGAGAGATGTATAAAATCCTCTGCAGAACTGAACCAGGAGAGGATTTGGGGCACATGAATTTTGTGCAGTCATGCACGACCTCTGTCCATGCTCTGAAGAGATGGGATATTGCTGCATTGTCACTGTGCCTGTGCTCATCCTGCTTTTCGGTTGAACTCAGTAGCCCTGCACGGTTGCTGCTGCTCTTGCACCTCTATGGCCATGCATCTTTAATTATAGGGATACTAATAGTGCTAAATGCTAGTGAGCCTTTGGGGCTGGAGGCATCAATGGAAAGCTCTCCTTCCTCGCTAAACCCTCCACTCATCACCTAATCTCATCTTGCTGGGACACACAGTCTGTTCCTTGGAGACTTCATCACAGGAAGCCATAGCAGAGGATGTCACAGAGGACAGGAGGAACAGCTTGCCTTCTGACCCTCTCCACTTCTTGTGTGGGGGCTCGAATCCATCAGTCATCCTGACCTAGGGCCATTTTGGGCTCCTCTGATTCCTCCTGTGTATTAAAGAAAGGGAGGAATGCTGCTGGTAAGGAAGCAGGAAGGGTTGGATGGAAAGACAGTTTGGGTGTCCCCACAGAGGAGCACAAGAGGGAGGAACCGTACCATCAGAGCAGGGCCACACTCAGCACTGCCGAGTAGGACATATGACTGGTATTACAGGTAGTACTACTTAGCACTACAGGTAGTATTAGTGCCTAACAACTGTGGTGGTGTTTGGTACCGTGTCCTTTCAGAGTCACAACCCTGCGGGATGTCACCTGTTACTTCTGCAAAGCTTCTGATGTGCAGCCAGGTTGTGCTTCTGCCGCACAGCGCGTGGGCAAGCCCGCGTGCGGCTGCCTGCTCTGAGCGCAGAGGCAACTCCATCGCTCGTGGCTCACTGACGTTACAGCAGCACGCCAAAACATCCTTTTATGAATCATACTGGGATATGGCTCTTCCGAAGAGCTGCGGCCCAGGACTGCTGCTGGGGGGCTGGAATGCTGGAAGCCCTTGCATTGCACTGGTTGCAAGAGGATCCCCAGGAGTCCTCACGGAGGTTTCAGCAAGTGGATGGGCAAAAGCTGCCATGGCCAATATACACCTGAAAGTATATAAGCAATGCTGGAGGAAGGAAGGGGAAGTGGAGACGGGGAAAGTGGGAGAGATGGTTGCTAGAAGGGTCAAGATATGTGGATAGGAAACACCAAAATTGAAGAGTGTTTGTCTGGAATATCCTCCTCATCAATTTCTTCATTTTGGAGAAGGGCAATAAGCTTCTCTTCTAGGTGAATTTTAACTTTATTGGGTAAAGATTTCCTGTCTTCTTGATAAATTCAGCCAAAAAATGTCAATGAACAGCAGCAGCACAGGTCCCGCATGTTCATAGATCCTTTATGGTTTGTTCTTGCCATGGGTGGTTTCAGACACAGAGGAAGGAGCTCTTTTCTACTCTCTCTTACCAAAAGGCTTTTTGCAGGTGTATGCAGGCTGTTTGTCTTCTTAGACAATAAGCTGCACTGTCCAGAGATTTCAGTCAAAGGTCAAGGTGCTGTTGTGCAAGACAAGATATTTTTCCCAGAAGTTAGTTCCTTCCCCAAAGAACTTCCAGAGACAAAAGAAGACCGTGGCCCAGCTGATGGCAGGGAAGCAGAAGCCACTGGTGAGACACTTACAATTAGTGTAATGAGCATCAATCAGATGACACCAGCTGCCTAACCATTGTCAGGTAGTTTTATGGGCATTACAGCAACAGTGTGATTGTAAAGAGAAATGATAGGGGTATTAAGTAATGACTATTTTCAGGACAAGCTCTTTCCACTCATGAATGCAGGTTTATGGGAGATGGTATTAAATGAAATGTAGAGTAACACCGATTAATTGGGTTATATCTAAACTGTGTGCTGCCTGTTTACCGAGTGCTGCGATCTCCCATCTAATGCCCACGTAATGCCTTAATAAGGCCCTGACTCCAGTGCACAGATTCAGTATACTCATCCCTGTTTATACATGTTTACATGCAATACAAGACTGAACCAAAATTAAACCTGGTCTTTTTAAGTCTAGAAAATAAAGGCACTGGGTCAATCGCATTGCAAGAGGAGAGTTTTAGCCAATGGAATTACCTGCCATTCACAAGCAAACTTTTTTTTTTTTTAATCCAAATCCTCATTGAGGTGTTCTGGGAAGGTCTATCCAAATTTCTCACAAGGGGTTCTAGAACATCCCAACTACCCAACCCTGCTTTACATTCACTGCCACTAAGTAGTGAGCTAGATTTTGGCGGTAGTTTTTCACCTTGCATTCTCTATGTGTTCATTCATAATTTTTTATCGGTGAATTCCTTTTCCAACAAGGAATGAACGGTCATGCACAAATTGCAGTGGGTTGAAACATGCATTGAGCCAACTTGGAACTTGTGGTTTAACAATCCCCTAAGACATTGACCTGGAAGGGACATTTGCCTGTTGTATGTTGTATAAAACCTAAAAGAGACCAGGGGAGGGATATGAATTCATTATTCATGCATGATTCAGCATTCATTATTCTTTCCCCTTTGCTAAAGACCCCACAGGCATCTTAACTCCCTCTAATCAATGGAGGTTTAATCAATACAGGCAGTAGCCCACAAAGCACAAGTTGGCTGACCACTGTTGGTGTCTAGTTTGGGAAGAGCTGAATCCCACCCAACTTAGTAAGCTGGTGGACATATGTGTTCAGTGATACAGCTGCATATGAGTTGAACTGAAACTGTGCATTAGACGTTGTGCGTTGTCAGCAAGTCAGAGGGACAATGTGCTTATGGAAGTTTTATCTCTGCTACTGCCGAGCTTGCTGTAGCAAGGCTATGAAGAAGCAAACTCAAAGGCCATAAAAAGCTGACAATCATGTTGTATATAACTGAAAGGTCATTTTCCTGTGTTTAGGATGAAAGGCATAGACCTGCTATAGCTAAGCCTCGGAAAATACAATAACTTGTGAATTTTTCATATGCCTTTTCCAGGATATGCCAGGATATGCCATTTCCAGGATTAGTGCATCATTTAGTTTATTCTATACGTAATATGAAAAGGCTGAAGTGATGCAGCGTAAAGGCATGCAAAAAGAGCCACACGCTGTATCCATATATATTAAGTTATCTATTAATAGATCATGTTACATGCTAATATGCTTTATGTTAATATTATTTAGCTAAAATACAAGCAATAAATACTGTTCACTAAGTCACAGAAAATGCATGCGAAACTAAAATCTATGTTTTAATACATTTATTGTGTCCTTAATAGCCTGAAAGTCAGATAATCAATATACCTGACATAGCTTAAGCTACCAAGGGAAATGAAAGCTGTTCTGTGGTGAGGTGATTGCAGATCCCTGGCTGTAATAATTTTTGTCTGTGAATGAGAAAAAGGAAGGTGGGAAAAACTTTTCAGCATTACTTCCTCGGAATCACAGGAATACTTTTCCAAAGCCACAATGCCATTTCTAATATTATAATATTCACTCTATGTTCCCTTTTACCCCATACGTGCAACCTAATACCGGGTCTGACTGAAATGGGAAAGACCTATTGAGCCCAGTGGCTAAACAGTTAAAAATGTCATTCAACAATTTGCCAGGTCACTGTCACAAATATGTTGCTAGGTGACTGCAGATGTTATCAGCCACTAAAATACACACATTTTCCAGATGTAGCCATCAAATAATTTTCAACTGAGTGATTCTGTGTTACAGTAAAGTTGAATGCCTATTTAAGGGTCTAAATACTTAAAAATATATAAGCTAATTTGAATTATATTAAAAACTGTTATCTGTTGTGAAAGTAGAGGAAAGGGATCCAATTCTGGGATAATTTGACCAAGGGTTTCTAGAGATTCAGCTGCCTAGGAACTGCAATTTTACACTATCCTCTTGGGTTTTGTAACTTCTGTGCATACCTAATGCTCACATTCTGCATCTAATTATTCTACAGCTGATCCCTGTTGATTGGCATTTCTATCAGCTAGTGATATGATTCATTAACCCTTTTGGAAAGCAGTCTTTCAAAAGTTAATAACTGTAGAGTTTGAAACTTCAGGCTGACGTGCTACCTAGTCATAAAAACACACGAACTTCCAAGTAGTTTCAGACGTCATTCTGGGAGCTGATTTTATCAATCATAAGGAGTCTGGTTCACCTCGCAGGTCAAGGCTCCCCAGCGTGGGCTAGCTTTCTGAGCTCTCATGCCTGGTAGTGCCAATGTCATTTGTTTCACCGGTGGGGCTGGGAGAGCTGCGCAGCTCAGCAGGTGTAGGTCTTTACATCAGGGTGAGCTGAAGAGCACTCCCAGACCCCTGGAGTGTACTAGCTGCATTGGCAATGACTGTAGCACAAATTTAGATACTTAGCTCGGGTGTAAAAACCTATGTTAACGGGTTTTAATCTGCAAGCTGACTCCACACTCCAAATAATAGGTGTAATAATTGGATACAATTATTGGATACAGTTATTTTTTAGAGTGGAAATCAGATTAGATGATCTACAGATTTATTCTGGCCTCAGTATCTGTGAATGTACGTTGAGTAGATGTGAGGTAGGGTTCAAAGAATGTGCCACTGCTTGCATTTTTCCTAGAGCTTTGAACCGTAACCTCTGTGTATGCTCCCTGGTTCTATGTTCATCCAGAACAATGAAGGGATTACTTGGAGTAGTTGGGCAGGGACTTGCAAGATCACTGTCGTGGTTTGGGCTGGCCACTAAAACAAACAACAGATGCTCTCTTTTACTTCTCTCCCCTTCAGAGAAGGGAGACCATCTCCCTTAAGGGAGAGAAGGGTGAGAGAGAAAGAGAGTTTAAAAAGAAACTAAACTATTTTAATGAAAAGATTAATAAAACAATTAAAAGAAAATAATGAAATACATACAATATATACAAAACCAGTA
>RSEF01000002.1:11051604-11065405 GCA_003993805.1 Himantopus leucocephalus | reverse complement strand
CAGCCGGCCCTGGGTGTTACAGCGATAACTGTAAGCAGGAGCCCCTCCACATACCATGTCTCGGTATTAACACAAACGTCAGGCCTTATCTTTGCTAGAAGGTGACACTGTCTGACAAATATGCTGTTAATTTCAGAGAGTTCAGTTAGTTAGAAGAGGCTTAGCTGAAAAGTATAATTACTGAACGGAAAATTGGTTCTGTTTTACCTCAAACCCAGACAATCACATTTTTCAGCTCTAACCGACCTGGATCAGAGGTATCTAGATGTGCATGGATTTAAGTGTAAACTGTCCATAAAGAGTAATGGGCTAGTACTAAAGCCAAAAATATCTCCTCTGGCTCAGGAAGTTCTTGAGCCACCAGTGGTGGCAGACTGGGCACTTATTCTGAGAAAATACCACTATTTATTATTTTTAGATATTCTGCAAATTTTTCCCTAGACATCCACTTTTGGCCACGTATCAGAGACAAAATACTGCACTAGTTGGATCTTGGCCTGACCTGTGTGGCCATTTTTATGTTCTTAGGCCTCTGCAGCACCATCTGTTACCCGTTATGACAGTGTAGATGACACAGGGATTTCCAGTTCATGTCATTGGTCTCCAGGGAGTAGTGATAGGTACGGAAAGAAAATATCACAGAGTAAATCCTTAATCTTTCTGGCAAAGCTGAAGGGAGGACAGCAATCTGTGAAGTTTATGGTTCCTGTAGGTGCAGTGTTTAAATGTAGCTGAGATGGCTGTATTTGCTATGCCCTAGCTAAATCTGTTTTTACCACATCAAAAAAGGTTTAGACAACGTATAAAGTCCACGTTCCATGTTATAAGAGAGCTACGCAGCATTTCACAGGCTGTCTGCTAGAGGCTGTGCTGTTATGCCACTGCTCCAGGGAGAAGTGGTGTTGTAGGAGAATCATTGCTCTTCCTCCCTTAGCTTCGCTAGCATCAGATAATACAACAAGAGACAGTGGCCATGAATTGTGGCTTGGAATGTTCAGGCTGGACCAGATGACCTCTCGAGGTCCCTTCCAATCAACGTTTCTAGAGTCCATAGAAGACGTACACTCATCTGAATCATTAACTCAAGGCAGCTATTCCAGAGCGTCTCAAATGGCTTCACATATTTGTGTGATGGCAACTGAATCATGCCCCCTGGTCAAAATTAATGGAGAGTGATGCAGCTGACCAGCTACTAGACGAACTAGCTGTTTGACAATTCACCAACCAAGCAGGTGGATATAATCAGCGCCTTTTCACATAACCTAGTGTGTCTGACCTGCCCTTCAGATGTCACTTCAGAAGGACGTGTATCTATCATAGGTTCTGTGTCATATCTATGTGAGTATCTCAGGTGTCCCATGGTGTCTCCAACAGCACGACACACTTGTGTTTAGGCAACTGAGTCAAGCCCTGGATGACTCCTGGGGTGAGCAGAAGGGATTTTGCTTTTTCATCTGCAGCAGATCAGGTTTCAGGATATCCTCAGTGCCTTGTTCACCTTAAATAAGTGTTCTCTGTGAGGCTGTGGTTGGTACTTCCAGCTTGCAGAATCCCAGCACCAGGTCAAAATGTTGACCTGGGATAAAGCCCTGCTGTCAGATTACGTTTGTTCAAAAAATGCAGTTGCCTAACCAGGGCCACAGGTGAGAGTCATGTTCACAGTAGCTCATTTACACATTGTTTGGGTTTGCCTCATTCTTTTACTGTCATCCAAACTGGAGCTGGGCGGAGGTACTGGGCCTACTGGTTTTATGAGGAAAAGCCACCCTGTAGCAGTTCCCCCAGCAGCAGTACACACAGTGACACAGCCTGTATCCCATTTCCATACTGATGTTTGAGCACAGAGACATACAGGAGTATGGACTGTAGGGACAGTAAGCTGTCCCTCTCTCCTAGAATGGGTTGGTGGCATCATGAGCTGGGATGTCTGCCTTGTTCCAGAGTGTAGCAGATACTCCATGGCTGGACATTTGCATCCCTACAGGCTAGCACTGCTTCTGAGAAAGAGGGACTGCCCAACGCTGATCACTGAACCGCTGTCCCAGATAAAGCCACTGTGGAGAAAGGAGATTCCCACTAGCCAGCACCTCTTCCAGTAGCTGGCGTCTGAAGGATTCAGGCCATTACCAGGCCATGTGAGGAATACTGCCTTTCTGACCCTTTCCTGGTTTCATTTTTGTATTTATTTGTTTCTCCTCTGGAATCCTAAGCTTTTACCAGGCATGTGGCCAGGTCTTAGGCATTCTGCTACCAGGTTATATTGGTACGGCCACTCATACGATCGCCAGCCCCACCCGAGGAACCTGCTTCCAGGCCTGCTTCACCTTGCTGGCTTTGTTGGGTGTAATACCCCGTGAAATCCTGTCCTTCAAAAAATGGAAAGTGGTTCACAAAAAAGTGGTACATGGAAATCTGGCCATGTCAGTTGAATTGGCATACTTAAGGGGAGCATGAGGCGGGGACAGGACTGAGTGGAAAACATGAATGGGAAGGTGGCATCAGGCTGGCAGCAGGGACGCTCTGACCATAAGCCCACCGCGAGCCTCATCTCACCACGTGATGCTCCTTCCCTTAGTCCTCCTGTAGTGCCTCTGTTCATGGAGTGGATGAAGACTATGGGTCATACATGAGACGCCACCACACAAGGCAAATGCTTTTACCTTAGGTCTGCCTAATTAGTCCTTTACATTACTTCCAGGTAAAACCATGGCCCACCTGTACATTTAACTTAAAATGATTTATATCAAATGTTACTCAAGTGCCATTGCTGTAGGTCCGTTGTTGTGTGTCATTCATGGTGCTTCCCAAAGCATGAGTACCCTTGCTCTTCTCAGTACAGACGTTGGGATATCTTTAATGAAATGTATTCCTACTGGGATTTCTTTTAATGCAGTGTTGGAACTTTCCAGAAAGACATTTAGACTGTAGAAGTTTAAGTTAAAATTACGTAAATTTAAAATTAATTCTCTGTCTTGAATCTGAACAATAGATTGCCCGGATCTTGGAGCAAAACTTCCAAAAGGATCATCCCGCAACATGAAATGGAAGGGTAGAGATGTGCACCACACACTCTGATGAACGGCGGGAGTGTCGCAGGTACAGTGGCCAGTTCCACCAGCCAGCCCGTTTCTCCTGCTGACGAACTACCTGAAACTCTGCCGCTGTTAGCAGAGCCCAACCGCCACTGTGCAAGGTCCCCTCCACTTGTTTTGCATCACCTCAGTGGACAAAGAGATATTACCTGTCTGGTGGGAAGAACGGTAGACCTGGTACAAATATTCTCCTTTCATTTTCCGGAGTTTAAGTTTAGACCGACTCTGTATTGTGACAAAGTGCCAAGCACTGATGGGAACCTTCTGTCTCTATTAAGAATTTTGGACACATAATAACAACAAACGATTAATATAGCTTCGCTTGAAAGCAGGAGTAAAATGAAGTTATTTAGGAAAAAAGCAGTCATATTTCTTTAAAGTACAACCTCATTACATGAAAACATAATGAACTAACACTTATTTAGAAAATGCATTTTTGTATTTTAAGACTACTTTTTAGCATTTCCAGACTGAATAATATTTTCTAGAATATGTGTATTCTGGAATGAGCTATTGCAGTTCTGGGTGATAGGATTAATCAAGAAATGACGAGTCTATATGCTTAACAACAACAACAATAATAGCAGTAGTAGTAATAGCAATAATAATAATAATAAAGCACAACTTTTCTTAATGCTGAATAAACCTGAAAACGTAGGAAAAGCTCAGTTTTATGTTTTGTCTTTTTTCTTTGTGAGACAAACATGAGTTTCTGGTGCATCATTTGTTCCTTCCCTATGAGCTATTTCAGTATACTGAGATTTACAGGGATCTGTTCAGTTTATCCCTACTTTGAGAGATGACTTGATTACAGTATATAAGCATTATCAGAGAAACAAAACACTGGAAACTCAGAGCTGTTTAATCTAGCAGAGACAAGAATAACACGGAAGAAAAGCTAACAGTTAAAGCCTTATTAGCAACGAATACTATTTTAACAACACATGCAAATAAGATTAGAACAGATTACCCAATGAAAATGGTGCCTTCTCCATTACTTTTTGTCTTCAAAACAGGCACTTAAATGTCAAGGTGATGGTGACCTTTTCTGTAATAGTCTTGTATCTGGACCAGTCCGTCAGGCTGAGGGAGATCTGGGGGGGGTCCTGCCCCAGGAGCAAAGACCAGAACACCAAATTTTCCTCTTCTCCTAACACAGCTCCCTAATCACCATCAGGCAATTATCTCTCTCTGTTGGCTCTAAAAGGAAAACAAGTAATAATTAAGATTAACTTAGATGGCTAACGATTTTTCACAGATGTAGTTTCTACAAGATCTTCCCTAAATTAAGCAGACTGGATCCCACTGTAATATAAATACACTCGTGGGGACCAAGGCTTCAGTATTTCTCCCTTTGATTCAACGGATGAGGGTACAGCCCCCATCTGCTTCGCTCAGTCTTCTAAAGGGGCTGCACACAACAGTACCTCTGTACCAACCGCCTGGTGACACATTTAAAATAAACTTTTTTTAATGGTGGGTTGTAGCAACTGTCACAAAATTTTAAAAAGTGGAATTTTCCTACAGCCCACTAGAGAGGTGTTAAGTAATTAAAATAATGTGTGTGTGTGTTCATTTATTTAAAGGATGTATTAACTGTAGTTTAATGGGCCAGGAAACTTTGCTGTTTCAAAATAAAAAGTGATTAACAGTTGAATATGCTTTCTAAAGCTGTTGACCAGCATCCACTGTTGAGACTGTTGATACTTTAATATTTTGAAAAGCAAATTAAAGTACCTCTCCAGTTTTAATATACATTGCACGTATACATAGGACAGATTATCTCATTTTGGATGAGACCATGACTGTATTAACAGAAACATTTCAGAGAAATCTATTCACTGGTTTATCTTCAGCACAAAGCAACAAGTAGTATAGAGCAAATATTTTGGTTTTTTCATGTGAAGCACTGCAATATGGTCACACACATCCCAACATCGGTGCTGGGAGGAATAAGTTAGCTCTTTCAGGATGCAGTTGTGGCTCCCTTGTTGTGTGTAGCTCATGGAGCCTGCGTACTCTTGCTTTTCCAGTATGGAGGTCGGGATATCTTTAATAAAGTGCATTCCTGCCAACATGTCTTTTAACACAATGGCAGAAGTTTCAAAAAAGACATTTAAAATGTAGAAATCTGTAGGAATGGCGACACTTAAGGATCAAGACTGTCTACTATACCACTGACAAAGTCTGCTTCACTTTCTATATAGCTTGTGCTGTTACCGAGGGACGTTTTGTACAACAGGAATCATTAAAAATAAACAGAGTAATTCTTATTCCTAAAGCCTGTATTATTGGCCTTATTCCTAATGACTTTTGACATAACTCTATAAACTTCCATCACTCCCACTGTGCTGGAAGCGTGCTCTCCAGTGTTCCCATTGCATCTGTCCATCAGGTGAATTTAATTTTCCCATAGGCTTTACGTATCAGCATTTTGTTGCCTCTGAGCCTGATTCAGCCTGAGTGGCACAAGGCTGGTTTTGAGAGCATGCATGGTCCGCGAGAGCTGCTGAAAGCAGGAGAATTAGCCACAGTTTAAAGTTTGGGGCGTGCTGATAAGTTGGTATGAAGTAAGGATCGGTGGTGAGAAGTTAATGGGAAGGGTACCTCTTGGCTCTGAGGTGCTCAGGGGACTAGAAAGTGGGGGCCTGGAGAATTTTTACTGACATACTGATGTTCTGTCAGAGAGAACATACACTTTGAACACGGGATGAAGTAACTGGGATTTGTTTTGTTGCGGTTTTTTAATCTTTGTTTGACCTGTCTACACATGTCTAAGCCTCAAATTCCAAACCAAGCCTTAATCCATTCTCCTCTGGAGCCCTTGGAGGTTGAAAACAAAGTTGTGGTAAATCATATCATTAGACTTTAATAGCCAACGAACAGTAAGTAACATTTTTTCCTCCCAAGGGAGTTATTTAATGTTTAATGAAAATACCAATTTGCATAATTCACTTGCAGTATAAAGGTCACCATCAGTCTGTCACTAGGATAACAGGGTAATTACTTAAGATAACTATCTTCCAGCCATGAAAGAATGTTAATTTGTTGAAAAGGACAAATTAAAATGATTGTATTTTAATTATTATATCATCTTTATTCTATTTTTAAGAATGTCAGAACTTCTGCAGCACAGCTCTCAAAGCTGTGTATCACTTTCTCAAAGGCAGTGGATATTGAGACCAGGCAGACCAGGCTTCTCTACTAGCTCCTAAAAAACCTTCAATTTGCTCCACTCTTTTCCATCTGTCTTGTTCACCTTCAGTATTTGGCAGTAAACATCTGCAAACCTAAAAAAATGGCAACAACAACTGTAAATATGAGAAGTCTAAGGGAGTTGGAGTGATGTACCCGGTGTCTTGGGCAAAGACACGACGGTCCCACACCGTGTCCCCTCTGAAGGTGGGGAATGTTCTCGCTCTGTGCTGGGGTCAGGAAGATCCCGCTCCAGGCAGACCCGTCTGTCACACTCCAGCACCAAACCCAGTTGGGTCACGAATAAAATATTATCCAAATAAGGGCCCGTTTCTTTTTAGGCTGTGGTCTAAGAGGAAATAGCGAGTGGTTCCTAGTAAAGCACGGACTAGGCCAATAGCTGGAAACCTGCTGAGCCTTTGCATGGCCAAGCCCAGCCAAGGACTTAGACATCAATACGTTCACATAGGAGGAAGCAGCTTATGGAAACATCTGCTGGAACAGCATGTCAGGCCCAGCTGTTGACTCCCCTACAGCTGCACACTATACGCTGCTTAGGGCCAAGGGCCACCACCACACCCAGACCGTTTGCTAGGAAGATCCAAAACTGGCATCCAGCTGCCATCTGTGCTGGAGCACTCTGCATTCCCAAAGGAGTATGTGTCAGAACTGGCCTGCAACAGGGACTTCCTAAATTGTGAGTACGTGCATTGCAGCCACAGGAGTGGCTGCAGCCACACTCATACAGGAGTATTCGTGGCATTGGAGCAAACAGCGTCACTCCATACTTCAGAATACATCCTCTTGCTCCTCTGGGGAGACTTCTACCAGAGCCGTATGCAGTGCTTGTAAAGATGATGCGATGTAATCAACTCCTTTTCCCTTTCACTGTAAAGCCTGGATGATTTCTCTCTCATACCATTGGATACACCGTAAGGGTGTCTTTAATACTGGGAAGTGACCTCGGGAGTTACTTACATACTGTTTGCAGAGAGACAGACCTGCTTTTTCAACTCAGCATGATAGACCAAAACCACACTATGTTTCATGTAATGATTGCTCCTGCACAAAGCTTTCAAATAATAAGCAGTAACCTATTTTAAACCTGAGCAAGCCAAACATTTCATGTGGTATTCACTTGACTCCACTTCAGCTCATTAAAAGCTCCACTGCATTGGAGAAGGCGAAGAGGGCAATATGATTAAGACAACATGATTTGGACAGGGCAGACAGGGTTTCTCTCATCTGAGAGTTGAGGAAATCCTGGTTTTCCCTTTAAAGAGATGCAGCAGGCAGCACTGGTCCCCCTGGCCAGGCCAGGATGGAGGTGAGCTCCAGGCACCAGGTTTCTCTGCCTCTCAGATACTCTGCAGGGTGATGCTTTGAGGATAAGCCTTGTTCTGTGCAGAATGACCCCAAACGTTTACCTACATATCTCCAGAGCAGGATTTCTTAGGGATATGATATTCATAACTCTTCAGCTCTCCTCTGATGTGATTCGAAAACACCTTATGGCATTTACACAAATAATCATATATACACACGTTAGTTGCCACTGTGAAATAGAAGAGATGCAGCAACTATATTAATAAAATCCTGGCAGCTGTGAAAACATGGGGGACGCCAGCTGAGTCTGTTGTGGTGTTCCTGCCACAGCAACAACGAGGTCCTGTCGGTTTTAGGGCTGATGTCCTGGCCTGGCCTCAGCCTGGCCCCATCCCCAGGGAGGTGCCCGATGCCCAGGGCTGGGGCTGCCCCCGCTGCCCCCCGCCTGCCCTGCTTCCTCGCAGGGAGCTGACGCACCACACCGGCTTCTCATGGCCAAGGATGTAAAGGTGAAATTTCTGCAAAATCTGTCTTCTGTTTGTGTTCAATCACAAAACTTCTTTTTCCACCTCCTGCCAAATTGAGACCCAGGACAACAGTGTAACAATACCGGATTTAGGCAGATTTGTGGTCAGAGACTCCTCTGCTCTGCAAGCCCTCCACCATCCGTGGTGAGCCAGGGTATGACCACTCCAGGCATAATTTCCACCTCCTTCCTGGTCACCTTCTTGGGAGCCAGCTCAGTTGGGATCTGTGGCTGGTCACTTCAGTTTTAAATATAGGTCCTGTGTGATTTCCAAATGCAGAACTCTCATTAAAGAGCATTAGAGCACAATAAAAATAGGATTTATAGGACTGGCCTGTCCAGTTGATCAAGAGGGCAATCCAACAGCACAGGGAAAAGGAAGCTTGTTATGGGATGGTAGTCCTGACACACAAAGGAATATAAATACACACCAGTGGCTTTTTTGGTATCCTTCCTGGCAGTGGTCAGTACCAGACACACGGAAGAGCTTCCCAACAGCAGCACTCCCATACAATATCCAGCTTTAAGCCATCTGAAGCTTAGGTCTCCTTAAACCACAAGTGGTATCTTTGTCTTTAAAACAATTAATGTAACTCAGTGTCTAAAAATAATCCCATGGAGTCATACGTTCCCTTGTTCTTCAGCATTTCAATCATTCCAGCTACTCCGCAGTGTCATAAAACACATTTGGAGAAAGAAAAGTTTCCCAGAAGTTCCCTAGAGCGAAATATTTAAAAACAAACCCAATCTCTCACTCCTTAAAGCACATACCTAAATCACGTTGTTTCAGAAGGTACTGAAGGCTCTGGATGGGGAAGTCCTGGCTGCTCCTCGGTGCCCGGATGCCACGCGTGGCCACAGCCGTCGGAGCTTCGTCAACCTCTGTACCATTCAGCCTGTGCCGAGCTCTCACTCACGGTTGTTTTTCCACATGAGCTCGAAACCTGAAAACAAAATGGTAAAAATCTGATCCTTCTCCAAAAATGAGATCCATGGTGGAAGTCCCGTGTATGCTAATGGAGGAGCGGTGCATCAGCACAGGGCTCGGAGCAAACATCAGAAGTGCTGCAGGGGGCCCGGAGCCGTCCCTGCTGTAACGCTGTGCCCGCAGCCAAGAAAACTTACTCTGTAGCTGGCAACAAGTAACATGAAGCAGGGAAATTGTCTTCATTAGTGTTTTTCCCTCTTCAACCGAAAGTATAAAGGAGGCACAGGAGCATGGCTGGACCTCAAATACGGTGGCAACTGAATTTGCAAATATGTAAATTTTTGCTGCTCAGGTGGGTTTCTGGTAGCCCCCAAAATGACAAGAATAATCTCTAGAACACTCAAATTATTTAAAATAACAGTATCCTGTTCTCATACACTACAATTTTATATTCATTTTCTTTGGGAGTGTATGAAGAAAACAAGGTTAAGCCAAGACCTGGATTTAAGCACGCTTTTTTTCTGTGAGTACAAAAAGGAAAAGGTTGAGACGCCTTCATTTAGGTGGCCTTAATTCATCATCCAACGCTAGCTCCTGAAATTGCTATGCATTGTCATCACTCTGTGTGTGTGACGAATACTTCTGAACACCCGAATCACAGTCGGTACCCAAGAACTGATGCACTCTCATTTAGGAAGCTGGGAAGCGCTGCCCTCCGAGAATGGCAGGTCTCCAACACGAAACTCTCGGCGAGTGCTTCAAACAAAACCAATCTATGAGGTGCTGCAAGGGAAAAGGAGGGAGAAGCCAGACAGCATCTCCCCCTGCTCCACCCCCTTCAAACTAATTATGTGACCTGAAAGCTCATGCCTTAATTAGCCTGGAAATAAATAACACTGGCTCCTCCTGGTGGCTGATCACACGAAGCTCAATACGCACGGATGCGGTTATTAGCAATTAGCACTCATCTTCACTTGGATGAGTAGCCGTGCGTTTTATTTACACTGCAATGGAGCCTGGAGCCTTCAGCCAAAACCACCCAGCCTCCTGTTGTGTCTGTCCCAAATACTAATGACCACCATGTTTGACCATTGCATCGGTAACTTTTTGCTAATCGTTGGCTGTTGGTAACAGGGGCCTTCAGCAGCATCGCAGGAGGTTGGGCGTAACTGGTGTGTGCTGCTGGGATTCAGCTCCAGATGGAAAACTGGAATAACACAGCTAACCAGTTACCGGTGGAGGCGGTAACATATACACTCAAATAATAAAGGAAAGCAGCTGGTTTATGGTTTGAACCAGTTTGTGTCCCCTAAGCAAGCCCACCTAGGATTCATTTTTTTAATGGCCCGACCCCCCTCTGCAGTACGGAGGAGCCGTTGTCCCCCCGCCTGGGGAGGCTCACCTCAGGACGGGGACTGTGGGCACGTCAGAGGACACTGTGAATTTTCATGGCAAAATTTGAATAAATGCTCTGCACGAAAGCAGGCGCAGCGACTGAGCGCGCTGGCAGGCTCGCCTGGAGACCTGACTGCATTTGAAGGACTGTGGTTATAATTACTGTCACTATTGGTTGCATCAAGAATTACAACCACGTGAATTTGGAGCCTCATCACTTTTAGTCAGTGCTTTAAAGCTGGCTCTCTCTTATGCACGCCCAGTGGTTTTCTTGACCTATTTTTGGACAGTGAGAAATTATTTATTTTTATGTCTAGATTTCCCAATCAAGCATGATAACGTAATAAACAGGGGACTGGGAGGAACAGGAGAGAGGTACCTGGCTCTGCGCTCTCGGCCAGACTATGTAACACAACAGGGAGCAGCCTCAGATGTAGTGCTGACTGGTGTTACGGAGAGCCGTCTTATTGAAAATGCCGATTGGTGCTACAGAATGCAGAAAGGGGATGAAGATTACCTCAGGCTGTGTTTTGTGAGATGTTCTGTGAAGAAGAAGAAATTCACACAAGCCAGAACCTGTTACAGGTGTGAGATATGAGACCTCTACCAGTCTCTCTCTACCAGAACTCTGCCAGTTCCCTCTCCATCCCTCTTTCCTGGCAGCTGAAATGTTTAGTAATTGAACTGTAACAAAGGTATATCTGGGTGTTATGGTGAAGTCATATGACAGCTCAGGGGAGAGCATCTGTATTTGTTCCGGCAGTAGGATAAGTTATTGGGTTTATGGTTGAACAAATATACCTGTGCTCCCTGTTAGATCTGCATGTTCTGTTGTAGCTCCAACATAGGTGCTGTGGAAGCAGCCCCTATATACAGCTCACATGTAACACTTGTGCTTCAGACTCAACCCTCTTCTGTTAAGCCTCAATAAGTGTCCATCCACAGGCACTTTTGACCCTCAGCGCTATGTCATCTCTCTGGACAGAGTGAGCTGAGGAGCACAGCATCACCAGAAGGAGGAGAAGCAGGAAGCCAGAGGACACCAGAGTTTTCAACAAGCACACAAAAGAAAAAAGAGAAGACTGTCCCCTCTTCCCTCAAGAATGAGAAAAAAGCCCAGAAAAATCTGAGAAAAGACAGAAAAATGGATAGATGTGGTCACAGATCTGGGCCAGGGACACAGGAGGACCTATCTGCTAATCTCCTGAGGAACAACACATTTTTCTCAGTTTGGAGATCAGATGAGTGATAAAACTTATACCCCAAAATGTATAGAAAGGAAGAAGATTTCAAATAATTCAGAGATATATTTTAATGGGGGAAATGTAATTTAAACATGCAAATATGAACAGTGGTGGAGGTGATATGTATATAACCAGTGGGAAGCCCTCAGAAGTTGGGTGCATCTGTAAAGCTTAGCTTCCCCGTGGCTCACGGGGTTGGTACAGGAGTGAACACCTCTTCAAGTGCAGGATCTCAGTATCTCTATGAGGAACACGAGCGTGGGCACCTGGGTCAGACTAAAGCTCTGTCTAGCCTTGTACTCTGCCTCTTTCACTGTCTTACGGCAGATCTCCCGAAAAGTTTGTGAGAACAAGACAACATGTAGTTTTACCTCCCTGAATTGAATCTGTTCTGGCTCAGCCTTCAGCAATCCGTAGCTCAGGGCCTTCCTGAGCCAGTGGTAGTAAGTTTACATTTAGCAGTTGCTCGTGGACCCCTGGCTGAGTCTGTTCTCACGGAGCATGAATCCACGCTATTCACTAGCGTGCCGCTGGGCCAGCTCACTAAGAGATGCCCCACTGGTGTTGCTGTCCTAGTTAAGAGGCGTGTGCTATATTTTCACTTTACCTGGCCTATAAAGTCAATATGAATTTTTTATAAAATGCGGCACTGAAAAATAGAGAGGATTATTTCTATAGGTGTGAAGACTTTGAAAGTGACTGTACTATATTTCTTTAGGACTGACTTTGTGTTTGTTTCTGCAGCATCCGTTACGAGGAGATCATACAGTATGTCGGGAATGGCTCTGTGCTGCAAAATGCATCTTTTTTTCCAAAGCATATCTGTGTGTCATTCCCTTCTTCTCCATATTTAAAGCAAACAGTCCATTTTCATATAATTGTTATGTGGAGTCAGAGGCAAATATTGATGGATAATGACAGAATTTAATTTATTTCTTTGTTGAAGATTGATTTTTCTTGGGCTTCGACAGCACTGGCTGCCTTCCCAGAAACATCTCTGAATTTGTCATCACTGGGTGCCAAACTGAGACAGAAGGAACAAGTTTAAAATATAAAACTCCTCAAAGTGCGGGGATGTTTCAGCATGATGAAGTTCCAGCCATAACCCCGAGTGCCATAGACTACGGACAGCTGAGAGGAATTGAGGCAGTGAATTAACAGTGTCAATGGAAGGAGATCAGCTTTAGAGAAGGGGTTCCCTTTCTGCCAAGGGGTAATTACTCCTCACTCCTAACTTTTGGTTCATGCTGAAGATCATTTCCTTCCCTGTCACAGTTGTGTCTAGGCAATGAGTGAAAGAAATGAGAGTGTAAACTCAGGCAGACTTGCCCATCTGCAATATTATGCAGGCTCCAACACTCAGAGCCACCATGGGAATCCAGCTGCTCAAGTCATTGATGGGCACAAGTCTCACTTTGTACTGCCCGGCAGAGGAAAGCTCACGGCCTCGCTTTCTCAGTCTTGCCTGCTGACAAACCTCATGAGCTTTAATAGTTCTCTCCTGATCACTGTTTCTGCAGAGGAGCAGGCTGAAACCCACTACCAAGGCACACGCAAGGTGACATTCCTCGGAGGCACACAGAGATGCAGTTGCTGATGTGATCTGCACTGTAATTATCAGCATGAGTCACTGGAGCTGTACACACTTGTAACACAGCTGAGCTTAGCTGTGGTGTTCGTCTAGTAAAGTATAGCTTCAGTATCTAAAGTCTTGGTATCATCTGACAAGACAAATTAGGAACCAATGCAAAGTAAGTTGAATTTCATATTAAACTGGAAACATTAAATATTGCATTGACTTCATTAGACTGGACTTAGATTGAAGATATTGAGACATAGTGCTGGGTTCATAGAATCATAGAATAGTTTGGGTTGGAAGGGACCTTTAAAGGTCATCTAGTCCAACGCCCCTGCAATGACCAGGGGCATCTTCCACTAGACCAGGTTGCTCCAAGCCCCATCCAACCTGACTGTGAATGTTTCCAGGGATGGGGCATCAACCAACTCTCTGGGTAATCTGTGCCAGTGCTTCACCACTCTCATCATAAAAATTTTCTTCCTTATAGCTAGTCTAAATCTTCCCTCTTTTAGTTTA
>RSEF01000002.1:11028445-11051504 GCA_003993805.1 Himantopus leucocephalus | reverse complement strand
GCAGAATCACCTCCCTCGACCTGCTGGCCAGACTGCTTTTGATACAGCCCACGATACGGTTGGCTCTCAGGTTGTCCACAGTGGGTGAGGAACAGGCTGCTGACAGTGATACTTGTAAGCACACAGGGCACCATTTAGCCTGTGATGTGAGTGTGGCACCTTTCTGAGTAAAATGGTAACAGCTACTCCTTGTTAATTTGATCCGTCTGGGTAAGCTCACAGCACATCCTTCGTGCAGGGTTCACAGCGGGGAGTGGTGTGGAGCAGACACAGCAGAAGTAGAGAGCGGATGTTGTAGAGCAGTGTCAGGAGAAACACCCTCTTTTATTGAAAAAGATCAACAAGGCAGTTAATAAAAAGTCTGGGTACCCAGCAAGATCAAACCAACCTCCATTACTCGGTCTGTGCAGAGATCTTACCCTCCTTGCAGCAACGTTGGCCAAGCCTCTCACTCCTGCTAGCGTTACAACAGTCTTTGCTTTAAAAGGACCTTCAATTGTGCTGATCTCTGGTTTCAACCACCAACGTGGAGTGCCCTTCTCACTTCCCAGGTGGGAAAGTGAAAGCCCACAATCCAAGCTCTTCCCTAGAGGAGTCCTTTCCCTTCATAGTGAGCTCTCGTCCTGGTGAACCCAGTTTCCTCAGAGACACAGGAGAGGTCTTGGTGCTGGCAGGAGAACCTGGTTGTCCCTCCTCTTGGTGAGAAGCACCTCCCAGCTGATTCATTCTGGGTTGAAGAGAAGAAACTCTCTTTTTACCAAGGTCTCACCTCTCTGAAGACTGTTCTTTATATTCTGCTCCCCTCTGAGCTCAGCAGTAGCTCCTGGTGCTGTGAAGCATAGCAGCCTTGGCTGACAAGCCCTGCACCCCACGTACCTTCCTTTCTTTGAATGTTTTCAATCAGAAGAGCAACCAATCTGTATTTCCTACAAAAACTGCTTCCAGCTGCCAAGCTGGATGGGCTTTTCACTGATAGGAGAAGTGACGCTGCAGTGTAATGTTTCTACCAACTGCGGCATCGAGTGAAGCAGCACGTAAAGTAGAAAAAGGACAAAGGGAGGCAGTTTGCTAGTGGTGCTATTTGAAGGCACAGGCTCCGTCGCCCGTCCCTGGGATCTGATGGGGTGGCAGTGCCGGGCTGCAGTGCCCACCTCGCGCCGAGGCAGCTGCAGCCCACCCGTGGCTCCGCCTGCACCCGCCTGGCTCCCACCACCTCTGCCTCCTGCCTTCCTTCCGAGCATAAGTGCAACGAAAGGTAATTATTTCTGGCTGAGCAAATTACTGTCAGTTAATTTGCACCCCTCTGGTTTCACGCACAGCTCAGGTCCGGCATGTCGGTGCGCTGCAGAGATTTGCTTTTATGCGGATTGACAGGCCAGCGGTGTGGTGGTGTTGAACATCAGTCAGTGCAAATGCTGGGCCCTGGGAGACCAGCAACCCACCTCGGGTAGGTATAGCGTCACATTCACCTCTCCTGGGCGCTGCCACTGCCAGCTTCTCTGGACCCGAAGCAGCAGCTTCCTCCGTATGCCAGCTCTCCAGCTACTCTTCCAGACAAGCTTGCAGCCCTGAAAATCCCAAATAAATACTGTCCCTTGCAACACTGGCTCTGAATATCAGCTGCTCTCACATTTTAAAGGAGCAAGGTTCAGGGCTTCTCCGCTTCAGAAAATTCAAAAGGAGTAAAGCTGAATTAAACATTTCTGCCCATCTCAGGCTAGTGTGTCTGGTCTATTCCTGGCACTCCTGATTATTCTTGCACAATCAGAGCTGGGGGCTGTCTCTCCAGCCTTGCCTTTGCCTTTGCCTCCCCCAGCAGCTGGTTCTTCTAAGTGAGCAGGAGACTGACTCACTGACACTTTTCGTCTTCTCCTAGCATTAGGCTCTTCTATTAAATTCTGAATTCTGACAGCACTCTGCCTGAAAGGAGATGAGTTCCTCCATTAACCTCTGCCCTGCTGACGGGCGCTGCAGACCCTACCAGTCCCTCCGAGGGGGGAGGCTGGATGAAGTGGGGGACCGCCGGTACCTTCTGACCCTGGAGAGGTGAATTCCGGCCAGCCCATCGTACCACCGGCTGAACATCAGCCACTGCCATCACAATAAGTTGTAAAAGATAGGAAATATTCTTTATTGCTTTGTCTGGTGGTTTTCTTTAAAAAAGAAAAAGAACTACAAGGAGTCACTCTAGATGTGCTGCTTTTACTAAGTTTAACACTGTACCTGGAGGTCCTGTATGCATTATGGCCCAATCCTGCTCTCTGTTCTCTGAGTCCTTCATACCTGGCAGTATCGGTCTCTGCATTTGGTCTATCTGAACATGTGAGGAAGCATGGTCCAGGGGCTACGAAAGACATTCCTCATGCTGAAAGGAATAGCACGTGTTTCTGGTTTGAACTAACGATGCGCTGGGTGGATTTCAGCAGATACGGATGGGAGAGAAGTCCATACCCACAGGTCTTAGATCGTACATGTGCTTAGGTCCTATCGTGATGCTCTTTGCAGCACGCCAATACCATGTTGGAAGAAGGTTTTCTGAGGAGCTCAGTCTGACTCAGTATATGGGCGCTTCTTTTTCCATTCTAGCTAACTTCTAAAGCATGGGGGAAGGTTTCAGCTGTTCAGCTAACAAATGCATTTCCGGTATAAAAAAAACCCCAATGGCTTGCCTATGTACCAGAGTGCATCTCTATGCAGGTTTAAAACTGTACAACACATCTTAATGCTTGAGAAGTCATGTAAAATACAGCACGTACAAGAAAACTGAAGTGAAGGAATGGTACTACACTGTAATACCATAGCAACCTTTCAAAAAAAAGTGATCCTGGGCGTAATCTTTAATATCTCAAAACTCAGCCCTCAAGAATTACCATTAAGAGGGATAATAATTCACTAGATATATCAGAGCATAACAAGTTCACAAGCAAAAATTCATTAAGGAAAATTCTTCCTTGATAAACTACAGTGAAAATGACCAGAGGGATTCACACTTGTGCCCTTGAGATGTGTCAGTTCTCTGGAAATTTAATACAGAATTTAGTGTTCTCAGGCACCTTCCTCAGAAATAGCAGAGATAAATCACAGCTGTGCTAAGCCCAGCCAGCAAACTCCATTTCTTTCCTAAATCAAGTCCTGGTGTCCACAAAGTGAAGAAAAGGGGAGCACCTGGAGAGTCTGTTTTCTGAAGGGGACAGACCCATGGGCAGAGGCACCCGTGAGCTATCTGTTAGCACCTTGGCTGGTGCAGTACTCGTAGGGGTGTACTGGCAAAAATGAACCACTGTAAGGTATGTAGGAAGTAGGACAAAGCAGAGGAGAGTAACAGGGGGATGCCCAGGAAGGTTTTCTTACAGTGAGATCAGTAGGACTGTGGAGGAACGTTGGGCATGCATGGGAGACCTCTTCTATGCACCACTTACAGCTGCACCCGACAAAGCTCTAGTACACGTGCAATGAGAATTCCCTTGTGTGCCCAAGGGCGATGGAGTAGCTGTTCTGTATACCTCTGCCATCTCTAATGTCAGACTTTAAAATAGATCTTCAATTCCTTTTAGCCACAGAAGTGGGGTCTACAGATAGGGACTAGCTCTCTTACTGAAAATATTTTTTGTTCAGGGACACTCCGAGAAAAATTGCAGTGATGTCTCAGTGTGAATATACAATACATATCAATATGTTTGTGAATATATGAATGTATACAGAAGGTCAGGTAAAATCTTTCCCCTGCTGAAATCAGCCAAAATCAGTAAATTTGTTTATTTATTATTACCAGAGCACTCAGGAGTCCCTAATAGTGTATGTGGATATACAGAGTTCCTTCTAGAAGAGGACGTAGCCCTTGAATCCAGTAGAACCAGGATTTCACCTTAACTTGTTGTGCTCTGTGAGTTTCTCTTGAGTTATGTTTTACCTAAATCTGGAGAAGTGGGCTTTTCCCCATGCTGGTTTTGTCAGGGCCACAGGGGTAGGGCAGAAATGTCCTCCTAAAATCTATTTCCTAGTGTGCAAAAAGCAAAGCTAATGGTGGTGGTTAACCTCTAGGATTTGTGAGATTGCTGTGAGGACGCTACTATGAGATTTCTAAAGTTTCATCTGGTTATCAGCATAGGTTGTTTTGTCACTATTTTGTTTCTGTTGAAGATAATCTGCTGGCACAGGCTGTATGTTCACAGAGATGTTCACTGTGGTGCATACAGCTGGTCTCATCCTATCTGCACACACCTATAACCCAGAAACTTGTCTTTCAGTGTAAAAACACAGTAAAAACATCATGAGACCTAAAGTGTCATTAAGTATCAACTTTTGCTTATGTACTTTGGCCGCATTTCTTTCTCAGTTCTTGCACCAAGTTGCGTTTTCACCCTGCGCGTTCCCGACAGAAGAGCCAGACTGGTACGCGGTGCAGAGGCAGTCCTGCTGGCTGCCGGTTTGCAGCGCTGAGGCTGAAGTGCCCAGCCTAGCTTCCTAAAGCTCGGCTCACAAGAAGGATATGGACTGAATAAAGCATGTTCTTTGTTTAAAGGCGATGTAATGGTTAGATACTAGTCCTCTACCTCCAGATGGTAGATCCCAGCGGTAGAAGGTGGGGATGAGGACAGGCTGGGTTAGATCCCAGCGGTAGAAGGTGGGGATGAGGACAGGCTGGGTTACTCTTGCTCCGTTCTCTGATTTTCAGCAGAGACAGAGCCAATCTCTACCTTTTGGCTGTTGTAACACGTCAAAAGACACTGAGCACCACTGATCTGAAACACTCAAACTGGTTTTTACCTAGAAACAAACAGTAGGAAAATAAATATGTCTTTCTTTTCCAATACAGAAATGACCAGACGCACTGCTGTCATCTGATGCGTGGTTCACGCAGCCTTCCACTGCGTGGAGCAAGGGACTGGCTTCAGGGGGTAAAGGACCGTGCCTTGCTCATGGTGTGTTGCACCACGCTCCTGAACTGCATCGGAGATCTGCGGGACAAGCTGGCAGCAAAGATGGTGCATGTCCTCCCTGTGCTGCAGGAGGTCCTCGGAGCAGAGAGCATCACGAGAGCATCATTTCCATTCACTCCCAGATTCCTTTAGACTAATCAAGTGTCATAAAAAAGCACCTTAGCTTAACTGATAGTCATACCCATCCAGTGTCCATCTCACTTAGAGGTAATTGAGCAGGGAATGTATTCAACCTGTACAGAATTTACAATAAAGAGCCACTAGACTCCGGTGTTGTTGACTGGAAAATATTATACTCCTCACTCCAGCTGTTTCTGATTGCTAGTTACAAAAATGCATTATGAAATATCCATTTATTTAGGCATTGTGGGTCACTTCACAGGGAAGATGAATGATGTCATCAGATTTCCTATTATTTTTTCTGGATGAGTGATGTGGTGTTGCTGACATTAATATGCAAGCATTGTGCAGGATCCCTTCACATGGATCTGTTGATCTGCACTTGAAACTGTATAGCATCAGCACCGCTGTCCCAGGCCTAATCATTCCTGGAGGAATTACTTTTAATTGGACGTTTGTCGTCTGGATAGTGAAAGGTGAGACTGAAATTTGAGAATTTGCTTTAACTTGTGGCCATATCCAGAATTTAAATTGAGATCTCCCATATGGAAAAAAAGAAAAAACTCCAGTATATTGTATTGCCTACTCCATTATGTGGTAGTTAATAATTAAAAACATGCAGCAACTGCTTTTATGAATTCATAATGTGGAGATGAAGGATTACTGCAAGTTGTAATTTGACATATAATAATCTTTGCTGTATTTCAGTTATTTGCTCGAGAAGTTCAATTTCTTTTTTTCAGTTTTGATGATACAAAGAAAGAATTAACATCTATTCAGATGTTTCCTCTGTACTTGCCTTTATTTAAAAGAAAATGAAATTGCATAGAGTATGCTAGACCACCTCTTCAACGCCTGTCGTATGTGGTATTGTTATACAAGAGACTCCATCATCCCTCATAGACAGGACCGTGTGACTGGCTGCCTTGGGGACTGCTGCCACCAATGTGACGTATTGGATCCCTTCAGACCTTGGGAACACAGTCTGAACACAGTCTCATCATGAACTCGAGGGGGTTTTACGCCCTGCAATTTTATCCTTAGGTGGCTTTATTTTATTTATGTCTCCAGACGTACAAAGACCACCAGTAGGCATCTAACCGTTGATACAGCCACCAACCACCACGTAGCTCATTTCTAAGCTATGATTACTCGCACCGGGCAGCACCTGAGGGCCCAACCAAGCTGAGCTCTGTACTAGCAGACACGGAAACACCTCCTGCCCGGCAGCTTTACTGGCGGGTAGGGAAGGGTACAGACACATATACGGACTTGTGTGGGGTTAACAAGACAGCCTGGTTTTCCCGACTGCATTGTCCATGCTGTCTCTCACAAAGAGGAGCTCCTGCCCTGCCCGCTCCCCAGCTTCGGTGGGAAAAGGAAGAAACACTGAAGCAGCCAGAATTACATGTCTGAGCTCTGGTAACTCTGAGGAGGTGGGCAAAAGACAGTGAACGCCCATGTCCAAGCCCCTTGGACAGCACAGCCCATCAGCAGTGCCTTCCTTGCACAGCACTCCCACTCTCATGTAGAAGGACATTTCCCAGGTAACAAATCCAAAGCCATTAGGGTTTTGGGGGTAAACCCAGTGTCCTGGTTTCCACCTGTGTGCTTACAGAGACCCTGGGCCAGCAGGAGGAATCCCTTGGCTGTGCCCATATTGTTGTTAGAGGGCCCATGGCATGCACCCTGCAGTGCCAAGGCCATGTGCTGGACGATGTGTGGACCTGGCTGTGGTCATAGCGTTGATCTCCTGAGGCCTGCTGGTGACACATGTTGGGTACGTCTGTACTAGTACATTGAACAGTGCCAGGGAATGTAGCCAGCCACTGCACTTACACCGCTCACGATGGATGGTGCAAAGCATGGTTTTAGACAGGCAAAGCAGTCCTCTCCCAACCAATTCCCAGGTGTAGTTCAGAAGTAGGTAAGGGACAGGGCACGTTTCAAAGAGGTGGCCTGCATGTGACTGGCCATGTTCTGGGGTTTAAGGAGCTTTTAATCACAAGAAGATGGGCCAGGCCATGCCTGAGAAGGGTGCTGGGCCTGTTCATTTTAATAGTACAGCTATAGTCTCTGTGGCAGGAGTACTCTGTGGTGAAAAAGCTCTCTTGCACATTGCACAAGGATAGTTTGCCCTTGACATCTACCTTGTCATGATCATGATCATGGCCAACATGATCAACATAAAAATGAAGGCTTGAGGGAACTCCTCAGCCTCTCCTCTGCACCGGCTGCACGTTGTACCAGCTCCTACTGCTCATGGTCACTGCGGTGAAGATTGGCTTAGTTAGCATGATCCCTATTATATGGGATGGCACAAAACAATCCATAGTAGGTGAGGATGTGCTTTGGATAACAGACCTCTCCCTCATCCTGAACATTAAGGAAAGTCAGATCTGTCCCTTCCAGGATGCTGCCAAATATCTGCCACGTCTGTGGCTGGAGTGAGAAGTACCGCCTTCCAGCAACCACCTTCCCAGAAGGTTAACACTTCCTATACAGGATCTCATGTCCTATGTCCCAGAGGGTAGAAGTAATCCTATGGATTATTGCAAGTCTATCCTCATTTTGTGGTAGCTGTGAGGTGCAAGACCAGGGTGGAGGATACAACCATTCAATTCAGTGCACTACAAAGAAAAGAAGATGTTAAAAATGAGCAAGACCAACAAACAGTAGGCTATGAAATCATTACCACTGTTTTTGCAAGCAAACAAGGCAGGAAACCACCTCTGCGAATAGACAGCAGTTCCCCTTCTGTGTGTGATGGCAAGTTCAGGACAAGGTGAAGTACTTCTGGAAGGTACTCTTGGGGCACTAGATGCAGCTGATTCTCATTCTTTGGCTGCCAGGAGCTGCAGACTACATGAATCAGTTTAATCTCGTTAAGCACAGCTCACATGTCCTCTTCTCACTCCCTCTTTATCCTACAGTAACACAGATATCCTCATGAAGAGTGTGCTGAAGCTAGGTGTCTGCCCCATAAGCTGGACATGCTCTTAGCTGATTTCTCCAAGGCTGCTTCCAAGGACAGTGGGGAGGAGGGAGGGAGGGCCTGCCTGGTCCTCTCTCTTCCTCTTCCTCTTCCTCTTCCTCTTCCTCTTCCTCTTCCTCTTCCTCTTCCTCTTCCTCTTCCTCTTCCTCTTCCTCTTCCTCTCTCTCTCTGTCTTTCTCTCTTCAGCTGCTATAGTGAGTGAAGGGTCTGAAATGGAGGGTGTCTGTCATTTGTCAAGCTTTGGCATGGAGCCTTAACTGCAAAAGGTTGCTGACCACATGAGGTACCAACACGGTCTCCCAAGTACCACATGCAGTTTGGCACAAAAGCTGTCCAGTCCTGGTTGCAGCCAAGGACCAGTGTCTGACCTTTCCATGTTTATACACAGCTTCCAACATCTTTAATGCAAACCAGCACCGCTCAGCTGTGAAAAACTGTCTGTACTTTATATGTCAGCTATTTCTTCATATTGCCACTGGCAAATCTTCTTGCCAAAGAAGCTATGGGTGCAAGTATGGTCCTTGCAGATGTTGACCACAAGCGCAGCTGCTTCCCAGCCAGCCAGATGGGGCTATTTGCAGTGTAACTCTGAACGTGGAGCATGTGGATAATTGGCATAGTGTATATGAGATTAGGGAGAGGCATAGGACACTGAGGCTTGCTTTAGATGGCATATAGTAGATAGCAAAGGTCAATAGCGGCTATTTTGAGCTGGACATATACCCAAGGATGGGATTTTTGTGCTCTCCAGTCTATGTCTGAGTTTCCCTGGCCGGGAGACAACTTACTTCTCTTCAGGGTAAGACTGGATGTGAACTAGTTTATGTGCAGTTCCGACAATCTGGCAAGCTGACACCCTGCATGAGATGGAAATGCCCCGACAAGACATTGCAATGATCTGCTCTGATGTCCTGCATAGCATGGACCGTACAGTTTCAGCAAGTTCGGACTTCCTCAGGCTTGCAGCTTCTTCCAGAGACAAACTATATCTCATGAAAAGTTACTCATTACTCAGTACATTTGGAGAGAATTCCCCAACTAGAAATCTCTAGTTACATACCCTCAATGAGCTCTACTTTTAGTCTGAATTTGACACTTTCCACTTCTAGCGTTTTCCCTGTTAGGTTAGAGTTTTCTACTGCTAGATGTCTCTTTGTACAGGTATTTATAGGCTCTTCTCTTTGTTGAGATTGAGCTCATTTAATTTCTCATTGGAAGAAATTATCCAGATCTCAAATAATTGTCATAGATTTTTTCTGAACCCTTTTACACTTGCCAACATTCTTTCAAGAAATGGAAATGAGAAGTGAGGAGCCAATACTCCGATCAGTACTGTTGCTTTCAGTGGAAATGACATTGTTTATACCTGACATTTTGCTTTCTGGCTGCTGCAACACACTGGGAGCTCATGTGCTCCTAGTGACTCATCAGGCTTTCACAATTATTTTCTAAATCATTCTTTTCCTAGTACCAATCTATAACTACGACCTACATTTTTGTCTCACACATATGACCTTGCCTTAACTTTCTTCCAGCGCCTGCTGTTCAGGTGAGCCTTAGTTTCCATGATCACCACATCACTCATGGGATCTGACCTTATTAATTATGACCCCACTAGCTGTTGGGTCGCCTGCAAACTGTTATGGTTAATAGAAATGTTAACTGACTTTTACTTGTCTGGCACATCTTGTTGCTCACACTAGAGGTTAACTTACATGGTTACAACCTGGCTCACTCTTTAGGAGCTCTGAAAAAAGCACTGTACTTTGGAGGAGCAACCCACACCTGGGCTTTCTGGGGAGAAAGCTGCTGAACCCTGCTCCATGTGCTCCCCTTTGAGGTTATGGCTTTCTGTTTGCGGTACCAGAAGCCATGTCTCTGAGGTACCAGAGCTCACCCCGATATTGCCAGAAGGGCTCAGAAGCTGCCTGAGTCACCTCAGGCTATGCTTGTAGGTGCTGTCAGAGCCCTTCTGGAAGTGAGTGCAGCCCTTCCTGCATGCTCTAAAGCCCACCATTTATTTTTTGTGTATCTGTCTGGTTTTGCCCTAATTGTAGCCCCAGTTCCCGAGAGTACATAGAGTGGATGGTCAGAGAACAAAGACTTCACACCAGGGCTGGAGACTGCTCTCAAAATACAGTGTGGACAAAGCCCCAAGTTCCTTCTTGTCACCTCGAGCACTTGAAGATGCTGTTACTCTGACTGGGATAGTATCCATCTGTTGCACCTTCCCGGGCGTGGTGGGTGATATCTGGCTTGAGTGTGCATTGTTAGCAGCTAGTAGGATTGTCCTTTTACTGCTGAGAAGAACAAAATGGACACTGAGGCAGAGAGAGGCAGTGAAGCTGAATCCTTAAAAAGCCTAGTTTCATAAAAATAGTAGGTCTCTGCAACCATACTGCTGCCTGTCTGTCTCTCCCAGACCCTCCAATAGATGAGGTCTGTTGGTGAGCTTAAAGTGAATTTGCCAGAGGGCTCTGCTCCTGCAGAAACTAATTTCCTACAAGCAACAAAAAGCAGTGCGTGAACAGAGGAGGGAGGCTCTGCTCACGCAGAGTGAGCTCAACACCTGCCTGTAGAGCTTGGCCTGCCGGTGGGCTGCTCAGCACCAGCGTCCCGTGGAGCTCAGAAGGAGCCACAGCACCTTCTGCCTCTTGCACAGCTGAAGCTGGGAGGTGAGAGGGAGAGAAGGACCCTGTGCCTGGGGTGCAGAGGACGAGGCACGTGGAAAACCAGTGGAAATGGTGTGGGGAGTGAGAGCTCGCAGGAAATTAACTGGGAGATAATGGCAACCCAGGCTTTGTAATCTTGCTCGCCGAGCAGCAGGTCTGGGATCAGCAGTATGGCACTCACCATACCAAGTGGAAGAGTTCTTCTGTATCAATAACTTGCACATCAGTTGTTTAATTTCCAACAAAATGCCAGTGACTGAATGTTTTGGGATCATTTCTCTGTGCCACACGCATAGGACAGAAGTACTTCCTGATCATTAGTGTTAATACATTGAAAATAGGAGTAATTGAACACTAATTACCCTTCTGTTTGCACTTTGTGGTCTCGGGGAGCACATGCTTTGGGTCAGACCACCGGCAAACAGCAGTGCTGCTGTGCAACCATTACAGCTCCATCTAAATTGGAGCCCTCTCTGGTATCTCCTTTTGGGCTGTTTGGAAATGTGCTAATTAAGGTATTATTTGAGAATAGCACTTACTATGGAGGAATGTTGCAAAGATTAATTAATTAGTATTTTTTAAATTTGCGAAAATGAAAAGTGCTATGTAAGTGTTCCTAAGTGTTATTAAGTATTATGGAGTAATGGTTCACAACCTCGTTTTTGTTCTGATATTTCTTTGCAGCTTTAACTTCCTAGCCTGTACCACACAAATTTCAATTAACAGTAATAGTTCAGTATACCACGTACCAAAGGATAATTCTCCAAAAATGTGTGAAGTAAATTCTAAAGACAAGGACTGTTTTGTCATTATATAAGTGTGAATATATAGAGTATCTAATATTATATATGTATTCACTAGAGTGTGTATACATATATGTACATCCACATATGTACGTATTACAAACAGGTATGCATGTCTGTCTGTCTGTACGTATATATTTATGTATGTATGTCTGGGGACAATATGATGAAGGGAAGTTTTAATAACTCTTCACAGATGACGCAGTGGTAATATATTCCCCGAGAAATAATATGCAGGTCCCTTTAGGTCCACAACTCCTGTGTTTCTGACACTACCTTAGCAGCAATGATTCATGGCAAATAGGAGATTATATAGTAAATTATACACATTAAATCAGTCCCCATCATAGTTTGCTACCAAAGGCCCTCCTGGATTTCACCCGCTATTATTTAAAGAAACTGTGAAGACATTCAGGTACTTCTGAAAGGCTCTCCAACAGCTCAGTGACAAGGTGACCTTATACAAACCCAGACAGAAACTGGTAAGGAAGGTTTTTTACTTTCCTCCATCCCACTGTGATACAAACGCCATCTTTTCGCAGTACGGTGTGTTTGTGTGCCATGTGCAAATACAGAAAAAGCGGCAGTGAAGGAAAGCCCGAAATGCTGAGTACCAATTCACATTTATGTCTCAGGGACTTTTGTTGATTCAATGGCTAAGAAAAAAATACTGCAAGGACTTTCACATTGAGAGAAAATCAATGAAAGGTTAAAAAAAAAAGAAAAATAAATTAATTCATAAAACAAGGAGTGATTCTACAGCCACATAATTAGCAGGTATTTTTAGTTTTTCTTCATTCAGAAAGAATGCCAGTCAGCATTTATGTCACTGAAAAGGTCAATGCTGGTGTGAATGATGTATGGATCTGCATAGCCAGGACCGAAAGGTGTGGAAAGCAAGGGTTTGTGGTGGGTGGAGAGACTGGCAGCTGAAGGGCTGTGGGAGAAGAAGGTCAGTGAGCACAAAGTAAAGAAAATACAAAATTCAAATCGTGGAACGTAAGACTGCTTTGGTGGCCTTGTATTCAGAGGAGGGGAAGCTCCCGACATCCAAGGAAGTCTCTGCTTTGTCTCAGGAGAAACGTTCTGTTTTTTCTCTCGCCTCTGGGGCTGCAAGAACAGAGAACTGCAGACATATTGCTGGCTAGCTCATAACCAGGCTGCAACCAGCCTTTTCATGTTCTTGATTACAGCAGCTACGCTTGGTCTCCAGACCGCTGATGGCCTGACATGGTAAAGCGACTTGCGGGGCCAAAAGCCAGTGGCGCTGGCAGACGCTCTGATGATCCTTTGGTGGCATCTGCACCCGGGAGCACAACTGACTCTTCCAGCAATTGCTACCCAGACGCACAGAGGTTACAAGCACATGAGATCCCGGGGCCACCTACAGAAGTTAGGTCCGTGCAGAGTGAGCGGTTAGGGCAAACTGTAACAATATCAATAGCTCAAAATACAGCACTTGGCAAAATTATTACTACTGCGCCTTACGCTACAACCAAAAGATCCTGCAGAATGCCATAAATCTTCTTTGAAACCAGGAGGGGAATTGGAGGGTGTCGCTCGCGGCAGTGCGGGCACGCCGTGACTCCAAAGCACCACCTGCTGGCACAGCTTCCCGCACGGCCGTCGTCTTCCTCGAGTGCCGTTTTGTCTGCCTGCCCCTACTTGGCTATTTCAAGGGGTTTAGCGGTATCAGGGTGGTATTTTTAAAATGCGGTTGCCAGCACCTTTTAAACATATGCTGACAAAGATTTAGTATTATTATAAAACCTAAACCCTGCTATCTTCAGTGTAGCAATGCGAGGATGAAGGTGTTACTTTTGGAAAGGACATCAACTTCTTTTCTAATTTTATGTCAAGAATAGACCTGTAGAGTCTATGTCATAGCTGATTGCAGGGGCATTTAGGTGCCAAACCGCTCACTTTCCAGACAAAACGAAATAGGCATCTAAGTACAACAAAACGTGCCTGCAATTGTATGTGCCAGCAAAAATGACACCTGCAGATGCTCTCAAGTGCAAAAATCTGAGAACGCTTGAAATCATTTCCAAACATGTGAAGTTTGAAAAAAGTAGAACGTGAATATCTATTACGACTACAAAGCACGTCCTGCTTTTGCACTTTGAGGGATATCCACTCAGTAATCTTGGATCCTTCTGATATTTACACTTCTGCATCTTAAATGCTTTTAAATCTTAAACAAGGGAAAATAAAATCATAATTAAATAAAATATTAATATGGCCCTCCCCTGTGCTACTTCCCAACACTGCTGTTACTGTTTGTTCTTTTTTATTCCCTTTCCTTTTCTCTCCTTTTCCTCTCTCCCATGGAAGATTTCCCAAGGCTGACTCCTCCCGTCCCCAGTCAGGGAATGGTTGCAGCAGTGATTAGCCTTTTGTGAGTACAGTTCAATCATCAGTGCCAGTGAATTCCACACCTTGGGCCTCTCTGTCAAGAGCCTCCGATCACAAGCAGTGTTGGTGCCGTCTCTGCCAACACTCCATTTTCCATGGAGCTACAGTGAGTCACGGACAGGTCAGCAACCTAGGATGTGAAGTAATTTAAAATTAGGGTGATAATTCAATATTAGAAAGTGAGCTAGCAGAGCATAAAATACCTCCTTTGGACCTAAGAGACAGGCAAGAGCCTACCATGCCCTTCAGATGTCTTGGAGAGCTGCCCAGGGCACACTGCGTTGCGCTGCACATGGTGAGCACCTTCTTCCAGCAAAGCAAGGCTGGACACGGCTCCTTTTAAAAACGTAACCCACCGATGCCACCCTGCCAGGGCCAGAGTGCTGACGGGGCTGACGTGGGGCACTATTTTTGCAGATGAATTACCTATTCCTTAAAGCATGATGAAACTCTGCCAGCCCTAAGACAGAGTCCATATTCAGAAGGATTAGCAAAGCAACTCTTTCCTGACCATAATAATCACCAGACTGCAGATGGGTCCTGAGGATTTTTTTAGTATCAGGAATGTGTGGTGTAGTAAGTGCCAGTCAGTGATCTGCTGAGGGTCTCCGCTCTTTCAGTTTGGCTCTTGACTCCTTGGGGAAGGTGGGTGGGACAAGATGTTTCAGAAGCTCCTCTTGGGGCTCTTTAACGCTTTCAGAGGATTCTCACAGCCTGTGTTCTTGGTCGAATGCCTGCAGAGGACTGGGCACAGGAGAAGGCAGCTCCTCATGAGCCCTGCCCTGCCGGTGGGACTCTGACCCTACCCTAGCAGCACGGATGTGCCCATGCTTACCCTGATGCTGAGGGTGAGGGGCTCCTTCCATAAGGCCACCCCCCTAGACTCCAGCAGGGGCAGCTGCCAGGCACAGAGCGAATCCTGCGCTTGCCATCGCTGTCCGCTGTAATGCTACGACTGCAAATCATGTAACAAAAGGGCATACTCCCCCACCTCCACTTTGGTCGAGCCCTCTCCTTCCTCAAACAACTGTAAAGAGGAGCAGCTGGGAAAGACGTAACACAGTATGTCTTTATTGTACTTCCTTCAACAACTTGAAAGTTTTCCCAGGATTACACAGTAACTACAACTATTAACATGCATATATTGCATTCCTGAGAGTGCTCCTAAGCGTGTCTCAGCCATGTTACCATGACAGATGAGAAGGCATTACTCATCTGTAGCAGTATTGTTGCTCTCCAAAGCTCTTTGATCCATCACCGTGCAAGCCTTTTGTAATGATAATTTAGTAAGAGTCTGATACTTAATAATTCAATTTTGGAACTTCCCCTTATCTGCCTTTTGTGTGCTGATATGAACTGGCACCGTTTCAAAATAAAATCACGCTCTTGATATTTCAGATACTGCAGGTATGCGTAAGCACTATTGCCTGTGCATAGCTTTATTTTCTGTATTTAATTAATGCAATGCTACTGGGTTGGCAGTTCAGAGATTGATGTTCTCTGATTAAGTCTGGAGGAGCTGCTAGAGAAGAAGCAGTAGTTTCTGTAACTGCTATTTATCAACGTCCCTTGGCCCCGACCTTTTGCATCCAACCTACAGAGCAAGAGGTCAGTGAAGGTGCCAGGTCTGCTCAGGCCCGTATCTATTCGTTGTGATGACCAGAATGGGACTGACTATTTTTCTCCGACTTGGCTACTGACATAGAGCAGCTTTTTAAACCCAAGAAACCAAACTGAAGCAAAATTGCCTTCACAGTCAATATTTTCTGACCAGCCTGTTAGGTAGACTTACGCTGCTGAAATCAAAAGGTGAGAGGGACTGTCTATTGCTGCCAGCATTTTCTGTTAAGCAAACAGGAGGCCAAGCTTTTTGCTTAGGCAAGGTTCATTGTGTGCAGTGTTTGCTTGATAGATCAGCTTTAAAAATTTAGCACGTCTGCATAAGGACTGATAGTGAAAACAGCTTTACAATAGCAGATTGTTGGAATGGCAGACAATCTTGATTCAGACTTTAGCTGAATTTGGATGAGATTCTACAGAATAAATGTACTTACAGATAGATGACTCCTACATGAACAGGTCTTTTCATTTTGTGGGACTAGGAGGCAATGATTTCGTCTAATTGAAACACACCAATTTGCTAAGTATGTCCAACTCCATCAACCCTTGCGCAAATCAGATTCAGACTGGATACCCCAAATCTGAGGCTACTTTTGGAATTTTCAGCTAACACTTTAGAGAAACTATGGCTATTAAGCCAATGCTGTATCTAGGCATAATACAAATGCCACACGTATTCTGCAGAAGCATTCGTTAAAGAGGAATGCTTGGGTGGCTCCCCGGGCAATGCCCATTCTCGTGCCTGTCTTCCCAAGTGCCTCTCTGGATGACCAGCACAGCACATGGTCTGAGTCTCGCTGGGTGCCGTTACTCGCTCTTGTACAAGGCATAAGAACAGTTTTGTGTTGTTTTCAATTTCAAAGTGATGTGAGTTGTAGTCTACTGGAATTATGTTTTGAAAACATGAAATGGAGAATATGTGTTACATGCCTGGAGTTTGTCATAAATAATACAAATAAGGGTGTCTGAGTGGAGAAAGGCACCTGTGATAAGGAACGGTGGTCCTACCCCTCCTGGCTCCTGGAATAAATCTCCAGAGGACACAATACCCAGAACAGTGCTCAAATTTTGTCTTGGAAGGAACTAGTGCTCTTGAAAACTGCTCAAGAAAGCAGTAATGTACTTGCAGAGTGAGACCAGGGGCCCCAGGGGCCAGCTACTGGATAGTCTGAGCATCAAGGGTCAGTTTCACAGAGGGGTGCGCATCCATTTCTCACTAACAATGGATATTTGGGCTTTAGAAGGGCAGCGAACAGCCTAAAAGTGAAGGTATTATCACTGGTGAATGATATGCCTACTGAATGTTTCTACAGGCAAAACACAACATTAATAAAGTGTGAAGTCAAATCTCACTACTCAAGAACACTTCAAGAAAGCAGCCTGAAGTGGTCGTATCAAAATGTTTATGAAGCAGCACGCCCCTTCATAATAGGGCAGCTGCAGCACCATCGAGAGACTATAGAAACAGGGATGGCTCTAAGTGTGTTTATGACTGAATAGTGCTCATATAGTCATTACTGAAATTAATTTCTGGAAAGGATTAGCTACTGGCTTGGCTGATTAGATGAATTCTTACTTTTCAAATACCTTACAAATTTGCAGTGCATTGGACAGCTGTTCAGAGCATTTCAGCAAAATTGGGAGCGCAATGAAATAAAGGAAATGTGGAAGGAGTTATGCATTTCAACTTCTAGTGCTGTAGAAAAATGTGCAATGACAGAGTAATACATGACTAAATTCTCTCAAGTGGAAAATATCACGCTTTGTGTAGAGAGAGGAAAAAAAAGCGTAGAAGCCAACGGAATTCTTAATTTTTAATCTAACTTGCCTTCCAAAGTGTATCAGGTAATTTGTATTTTATTTAAACCCGATGTATTTCAGTCCGTGCCCACTTACTACTAGTGCCAAGTAGAAAACAGGGATAGACATGCAGACTGCAGTACATGTCTACATCCGCATGTCTTTCAAGTGTATGTTCTAGGTCTGTTTGGATCTTGAGTTTGCTGGAGATACATAAAAAAGAACAGAGCACAAGGTATAGTCAAGATCATAAACGGTTCCAGAATTCACTCAGGCTTCGCCTTTATCTGAAAGGATTTACAATTTAGTATGAGGCAAGCCAACAAAGGTTACTATTAAAAAAAAAAAAAAGAAAAAGAAAAAGGGGAGTAAGAGTGCGTATGTTCGGGGCTGGGAATCCAGTAGCCTGACAAAGGCGAGGCTGCTGCAGCTCCATGGCCCCAGGCCCAGCTGGAAGGACGAGCGGGTGCGTACTCCCAGGGGGAACACCTGCGCACAGCACAGACTGCCTGTGCACATGGCCAGCCACACAGACCCCCCACACTTGGATTATCCAGTAGCTGGCCCCTGGCGCCCCTGGTCTCCCAGTTGCACACATACACATGCATATATACATACACTGACATACAGTATGCATGCACGGCAGTCCCTCCAGTTCCTGGCACCCCAGACACACGGCTCCTGGGAACATTTGCCCCTTTTCCTGTGGCAGGCACTGAGCTCCATACACACATGAGAACAGACGGCCCCCTCAAGCCAGAAAACAGTTAGAAATGGCGTTTTACAAGGCAGGACAGACTGCGGTGATCAGCTGTGTGGGCCACGGTCAGACGAGCATACCAGCCAGCCTGGTGATGTGCTACTAGCCTCTTTTATCCTCTTTTCTCTCCATTTTCCCACACTTTTTCCTCCCTTATCCACCTTAATCCCTCCCTTTTCCCAGCTGTGGTCCTTTCTCTAAACATCCCATAGGTCTTGCACAATCCCAAGACGCCCTTCCCAGCATCCCATGAGTCCCACACCCCCGCAGGCAGTAACCCCGGGCCTGCGGGGCGATCCACAGCGGCTCCTGTTGACCCACCTGGTGGGTGCCACAGAGCTGATTGCTTGCTGTGACAGCCCGGGGATGAGCCGGGGCGGAGAACCCTGCTCAGGAGATGGGGGGTCCCTTTCCCCATCCTTGTTCTCCACTCCTTTGTGCTAAAGGAAACTAGCCTTTAATCACATAACCGAAGAAGCTGAGGATATATTTTGCCTTCCCGGTCCTACAGGGCAAAAAACCACGACTGCGCCCAGTCATACCAACAGGCCATTCCCTGAACCCCTGCACACGGTTTGCTCTTTCTCTGGCAAAACCCCAGCCTAACCCAGCCCGTCGCTCCCCAGGGCAGCGCCCTTCCGACCCCCCCCCCCGCGGCACCCCGGGCTCAGGCAGCCCGGGAGGGCCCCAAGCGGAGCGGGACTGGGTCTCCTCAGCCCTAGAGCCGGCCCGGGGGCCGCCACGCACACCCTCGGTCCCGTCCGCCCTGAGCCCGGGCCTCCCTCCCTCCCTCCCCGCCCCGGAAGCGCCGGGCTCTCGCGAGAGGAAGGGCCCCTCTCCCTCTTCCGGCGGCGTGCGGCTCGGCTCGGGCGGCCGGCATGGCGCTCTACAACTTCAAGAAGATTACGGTGGTGCCCTCCGCCAAGGTACGGGCGCCGCTACCCCTCCCGCTCCCCCTTCCCGCTCCCCGTCCCTCAGCGCGGGGCGAGCCCCTCCCGGCGGGCGGCGGCTCCTGCCGCGCCTGAGGAGGGCGTCCTCGCCCCCCCGCCGTCGCGCTGCCGGCGTGGCCTCGGCCTTCGCCTCCTTCCGCCCCCCCGCGGGACGCGTGGACTCGCCCTGGGCTAGGGCTAGTGCTGCGGGGCCTCTACCATGTGGGGTGAGGGGCGGGGGCGTCCCGTCAGAGAGGGGCGCTGCCGCCTGAGGAGGGATGCCGGCGCCGCTCTTCTCCTCAGCGCCGCGGGGGGGTCGGGGTGGCCCCCACAAAGATCTCTCATGGCTGCGCGCTCATTCAAAACAAAGTTCTCTCCTAGTCTAACGAAGGCGCTTTAATTAAAAGTGCGGTGCGCGGGGTTTGGGCGCGCTGTGCTTCACCGCTGGGGACGGCGGGGCCGGGCCTGCCGACCCCCCGGGCCGGGGTGGGGCAGAGGTGGGCGGGAGGCCTGCCCTCGGGTCCCTCACATGGGAACCGGGCAGGGAACGGGCTTGTTACTGCCCGGAGGTGGGAACCCGCGGCTCAGGGGTTTTATCCTAAAACAGACGTGGCAAAACACGCGTGGCATGGGGGTGCTTAACTGATCCGCGTGCCGCTCCACCAAAATAAAATCTACGGCTTTAGAAGAACTTGGCAATTTGTATAATTAGTAACGTTTCCTTGATTGCAGGACTTCATAGATTTGACATTGTCAAAGACTCAGCGGAAGACTCCAACTGTCATTCATAAACATTATCAAATCCATCGGATTCGACATTTTTACATGCGAAAAGTCAAATATACTCAACAAAATTACCATGATAGACTCACCCAGATCTTAACGGATTTCCCCAAATTAGATGTAAGTGTTTTGTCGTTTGATGGTAAAAGAACTTTGCTTTCATGGCATCAGGAATACTTCTTTAAGAGCGTATTGGTTTTATTGGAATTTATTTTGGCCTGAGCAACATCTTGCTGACCCACTGTGTAGACGATTTTGGCTGCTGCCCAGTAGATTTCACTGGGAGTAATTTTAGGCAAACTTGTTCTGCAAAAATAGTACGTTCCTGCTAAGAAAGGAAGTCTAAATTGTGCCCGTGGATTGTCATTGAAGGATGGACTTTACAAGGTTTTAGCTGATTAGATGTATTTGCCAGAAGTTGTTGTTGAATGAAGAGAAAGTGTGGGGTTTCTTAAGTATGGTGTGTCTACTTGTTTGTTCTTTGTGTATGCGTATGTAAATTGTGCTTATGTGTAGTCTTCCCTAGAAAATACTTGCAGGAAGTAAGAAATATCCAAATATATCACACTGCTTTCCATTTTCAGTTCTTCAAAAGTTACTTTGGTAACATAAATATTATTCTTGGCCCCATAAAGAGTAGTGTTGGAAACACACTTTGGCAAGATGTACATAGTCTTAACTTCCCAACAACTGCAACTGGATCCAGTGGGGCTTTTTTATAGGCAGTTTTCTGCTCATGCTTAAATCGTTGACCTGCGACTGTATTTTTTCCTGATATTTTCATATCCAGTGAGTATTACTGCAGAATTCCCACAAATACCTTCTGTATTTTGTTTAACATCATGTGATGAAAATTCTGCAAATAATTGCATAAGTAGCTGAAATATTTTGTTTAAAAGATTTGAACCAAAAATGCTGCTTTCTTGGAAATCTGAAGGATTTATTGGGCATTAAAGAAACCCTTCTTATCCAGTCTTACACAGAATTTAATGTAGCACTCAGAAAAAGGGAGGAATTAATACTGTTGCTGTGTTTCTGGTGTAGTATGAATTTGCTTTTAGAAACTACTTCTGCAGGCTTCTTGCAGGTTCTTAATTTTTTAAAAAAATGCCTTCAGAGTTGAAATATGAAGTATTTTACAAAGCAAAAAATGAAATGGGAACTTTGTATGATGTGTTTGCAGAATAAATTCAAAGTGATTAAGATTTATGCATTTAGTGACCAAGAAGGTTATTTTTCTTACATAAGACAGTAATGAAAACTCTTTGGCTTATATTGTCATGTGTTGCTGTACTGGAGAAAAAAAAATTAACTTACATAGCTGCCAAGAAATAGTAATCTCAAGGAAAATACTAGGCTTAATTTTATTTTTTGCTTTGTTTTAGGATATTCATCCTTTTTATGCAGATTTGATGAACGTTCTCTATGACAAAGATCACTATAAGCTGGCTTTGGGACAGATTAATATTGCCAAGAATCTGATTGACAAGTAAGGGACATGATTTTCTTCAATTTTCTACCTGCCTGGTTGATTGTTGGCTAAATTCTTATTTCTTGTCTCCATAGTGTTGCTAAAGACTATGTGCGGCTGATGAAATACGGTGATTCTCTTTACCGCTGCAAACAGCTGAAACGTGCTGCTCTAGGACGAATGTGCACAATTATCAAAAGGCAGAAACAAAGCTTGGAATATTTGGAGCAAGGTTTGTGTTATGAATAGGCTAAAATAAGGCATGTGAATTGGATGTAAAATTTATTCTTACCCTTAATAACAATTAGAAGAATGTATTTAATACAGAATGTAGACACAGGAAACATAAAAATAGTTTCAAAATCCCCAAATACTTAGAATTTACTTTTTAACTAAATAGTTTTCTCTTTGAAAATTCTTTAAATTTTATGGTATTACTAACGGCTGTAAAAGCTTTTTCTTTGTTTGAAAGTCACAGCCATGCTTTTATTTATCGTTATTTTCACTTACATATGTTTGAAAAATAGTGCTAAACATTACTCCTTACTTCAGGCTATTATTCCTTCAGGTTGTGTTGCCTGATTTGATGGGGTCATTTTAGCTAAAAGACAGTGGTCTTAATTTTTAAAATATTTATTAAATGTCTTTTTTTGTTGTATGTAGATACTTGTGGAGTTTACAAACTATTATACATTTTCGTAAGTGATCAATCAATTTATAATGTCAGAAAATTTATTAATTTGTGTATAAAAAATTCAGCATATGAATTTTTATTCCATTTCAGGAAAACTTAAATTACTGCAAATATTTTAAAAATCTTTTTAACGTTTCAGTGCGACAACATTTGTCTCGTTTGCCAACCATCGATCCCAATACACGAACTCTTCTGTTGTGTGGCTACCCGAATGTTGGAAAATCTAGCTTTATAAATAAGGTATGTGAATGTTTTTTTCAAAAATAGTACTGAGATAGCATTTAATTAAAATACGGTGACATTTAAACAATTTGATATCATTATGGTACTGTCTGATGTGAGCAGCAGCCAATTCAGGTATGTGAGTTGATGTTGAATGAAATTCCTGGAGGGATAAATGGAAAATTACGATAGATTTTACTCTTAAAAATCATTGTATTTTCCAAAGTAGCATCTATCCCATTAATGTATTTTCTGATAGATAAATTCTGCAGAGAAGTGAGAATCCCTATTTTTTAGCTCTTTTTTTTGTATAGAAGGAAGTGTATTATAATTATGATATACTGCTTGCAGCTTCGGGAAATTTTCAGTAAATGTGTGTGAATAAATCTTGTTTTAAGGTTACAAGAGCAGATGTAGAAGTGCAGCCTTATGCCTTTACCACAAAATCTCTCTTTGTGGGACACATGGATTATAAGTATCTGCGTTGGCAGGTAAGAACTGTTATTATTATTTTGTATTTTCTTTGAAGACTTAACTGGTTATAATGTGGCTTGCCATTTTGCAATGTGAGTTGTATTTTTGTGTCGTGATGAGACAACACTACATCCGAGAGCTGCTGTGCAAGGTACAGTGTGCCAAATGAGGGCAGTAGTCAAAATCTATTCTAAAAATGTAGAGGTATGGGTGTGTTTTCAGTCTGAGGGAAAAATGGAAATGGAATTACTGACTAAAGCCAGCTTGCGTTTAATCACTGTCAAATTCTGGGCCAGGTTTGGGCAGGGCTTTCCCTACTTAAGGGCTACGAAGCTGGTGAGGGGTCTGGAGAACAAGTCTT
>RSEF01000002.1:10989628-11028345 GCA_003993805.1 Himantopus leucocephalus | reverse complement strand
GATCTGAAAGGTCCCTTCTAACCTTAACGATTCTATGATTCTACTTGTTCAATACTTGTAGAGTTGGTTATTCTGAATCCTCATTCTTCTCCCATTACTCCATTTTCACATTCTCAATTTGGCTGAGTTTACAGTCTTATTTATGACTGAAGGAAAAGTCTCAAAAGTCTCTTTTGCTGTCTCAAAAAAGACAATATTGACCAGAAACCAAGCACATGTCCTGAAATAGTGTGTCAATTGTCCTGTAGTAAGGCCTGACTTAATTGTGTTAATTTTAGGTAGTAGATACTCCTGGTATTTTGGATCATCCTTTGGAGGATAGGAACACCATCGAGATGCAGGCTATAACTGCGCTTGCACATCTTCGTGCTGCTGTGCTTTACGTGATGGATGTATCTGAGCAGTGTGGGCATAGCCTGGAGGAGCAAGTAGAGCTCTTCAGAAATATTAAGCCATTGTTTGCTAACAAGGTAGGTTTGCTTTATATTATTGATAAACCCCAGGTTTTTATAACGTGATAACTTGAGTTATGATTTTTTTTTTTCTTTTTATTAGCCACTTATAATTGTTGCAAACAAATGTGATGTGAAGAGGATTGCAGAACTTCCTGAAGAGAGTCAGGTAAGACTACTTGTCCCACGTCTCTCTCTCTTCTGACATTTACAAAAATACAACGTGCAAATGTGGACGGCTATCATTTGTATCGGGCAAAAAGTTTCACATGATCATTTCTTTATCTAACTGTTGCATAGTGTAATGGAAAGTAGCTTTCCAGGTCTTGACGCCTATCTTTCTTAAGTACTGTCTAATATATATGCTTGTCTGAGTATTGTAAATGCCAAGCAGAAAGCAAGTCCTTAGTGGTTTCAGAAATCTCTGACGCTGTGAGAACTTTCAGTTACTGCTGTAGTTGGAAGTAAGACTGAATAGCCTTGTTCAATAATCATTTCAGTAAGAGTTTGGAGATAATGAGCATTAAACTGAGAGGCGTCGCTGAACAGTTGCTATGGGAAGACCCACTGGGCAACACGTGTATATGCAGCGCTAATTCTTTTGTATCTGCAAGTTCAAGGACACACAGCATTTGTGTTTCTCACACTCTTTTTCTTTTTTTCTTTTTCCTTATAGCTTATAGGTCATTTATAGGTGCCTTATAGAAAGTAGTTATTTGCTTATAAAAGAGGAAACAGGTTAAATAGAACTGTAGTTTGTAAAGTTTCTGTCATCTTTTTAGAAACACATTCTAATAAAATAGTAACAGATACTGGATTAAGATTTCTGTTCTTAATGTATTGGTATATTAAGAAATGGGCAGAATGTCATTCTTTGGGGTAATGTTTTTATTTTAGAAAATATTTGAAAATTTTGAAGCAGAAGGATTTTCTGTAATAGAGACAAGTACCCTAACAGAAGAAGGTGTAATTCAAGTTAAAACAGAGGTAGGTCTCTTTCCTCTCAGTTTCATTCCAAATGAACACCTAACATTTTGTCTCTTTTGTATGGATTTAATCTCAGTTAAACTGTGCATTATAGTGATAAACTTTAGACACGTGATCCTTTATAGCTTGTTGAACCTTAGTGAACTTGGGTGCAAATGGAAAATTATGTCTAATACAAATCATAATTTTAAAAAAATTTGGTGAGTTTTTTCTTAGTCCTGTTGCTTTCCCTTATTGTCAGCTCATTGGAAAAAAAAAAGATCATATGCATCTTCCCATGATACTTCTTATATAAAATAATTCAATGCTTTCTTGAGAGCTAGAGAGGTAAGAGAGTAGACAGAAGATGAGATGTGAAGCTAGATAGTTGGGATATGTGGGATTGAAAGCCTACTGTGTCATTTGTTTTATGGGGAAGGCTTCATTCCTTACCTAATGTTGCCATGTGCACTTTCAGGCCTGTGACAGACTGTTGGCCCACCGTGTTGACACTAAAATGAAAGGAAATAAAGTGAATGAAGTATTGAATAGATTACACTTGGCCATGCCAACCAAAAGAGATAACAAGGTAGGCTACAGGTTTACACTTTTTATTGTACTTCCCAGTACTTCTTAAGTAGGATAAGAATTCTGTCGTCTTGACATGTGAACAGATGAATATGGTGAAATTTGCTTATTTTTTGTCTATAACTGCCTTTGCCAGCTTGGGATTTTGTATGCTTTAGAAATACATTACTCTGCAATGGTGATTTATAGCATTGTAAACAATTTTATTCGAACTTTTTTTCCCTTTTTTATTGGGGTGGATCACATTAATTTCAGGAGCGGCTGCCTTTTATACCTGAGGGAGCAGTAGCACGTAAGAAACGCATGGAAGTAGACACACCCAGGAGGAAATTGGTAAGTGGCATCTCTTAATTAGGAAGTCAGCAGATGGTTTTTACATTTGCTATAATAGCACACAGATTTAAAATTAGAAGGTATATCAAATCATGAATGTCTTTGCAGGAGAGAGATCTCGAACTTGAACTGGGAGATGATTATGTTTTGGATCTTCAGAGTAAGTATTATATAACAGTCATTATTATTATTAAGCAGTAAAGTATCTCATAAATGCTCAATGCTTCTGTTAAGAAAGTATCAATATGAGACAGACTGCATGTGTTTGTTTCAGCTGGGTATCTGTGGCTTACTGTGGCTTGGCAGTGGATCATGTCGTTATGGAACGATATTTGGCAGGAGGAAGGGGATCAGAAGTGTTTGTGAATATGTCAAGAGATGCCATCAAATTCTTGCCGCTTAGGGATTGTTGGTTTTTTTTTTTTTGTGATCTGAGTGTTGTTTTCTGTCATTGAACATTCTTTGAAGTTATTTTTGTCTCTTTATTAACTTTTGTTATATTTTTAAGAATACTGGGACTTAATGAATTCGTCTGAAAAATATGATAAGATTCCAGAGATATGGGAAGGTCATAATATACTTGACTACATTGATCCGGATATAATGAGAGTGAGTTTCCCATTCTTCTTTTTACACTTATCTTGCCTCTTTATCCCTTTATTTGTTTAGTGTAAATTACTGTATTTGTAGATTAAAAACAGTATGTCATGAGAACAAGTTCTTATTTGCTGTCTGCACTTGCCATGGGAAAAGATACTGTTTCCTGAATGATCAAGGGAAGAATTTCAGAAGAATGGAAAATTGCTTTACCTTGTCAGAATGATGGTGATCTTATCTTTTCCATCTTAAAATATGAGGTTTGCAGGAGAAGCTATATTTCTTCATTCTTTGACTATAGCCAGAAGGAATGTAGCTATCAAACTTTATGTATTATTAATAATGTGAAAATCACCCATCAAAATTTATGTCTACTGGAGTATGATGTTAAAGGAAATGGACTCAATTCTCGACTTTATTTAATAACGAGCACTGCTCTTATTTCTTGCTGGTTGTTAAGGAGGAGTAGTGAGTGCAGACTCTGGAGCCAGCCGGTTACGCAGCTGGGTTCATCTGACTTGCTGGTGTTGCAGTCTCATGCTAAATGTAGAAGGAGAAGGTTTTTTACAGAGTGTATTTCCAGAAATGGCACAGCTATCACAGTTCACTGTATAGTACATCTGCGTTCTCACAGTGGGCAGCTTCGGGGCAGTCACACAAATACAGCCAAACTATAATGTGATATGATCAAGTAAGTCCGCGTAGCAGTGTGCCCCATAGGTTCACAGTAATCTATCACCAGCTGCATTAAGTGTGGCTGAAGGGGTCATTATCAAGTAACTTAGTTCCTTTGAAGGGTCTGCATGTTGTCATGGCCCTGGGTCATGCAAATATGTGATGTTGAGGACTGTAAGTCTAGGATTTGACAAACATCTTGATTTTCATTTCATCTCTTCAAAATCTAAGAAACTGGAAGAATTAGAGAAAGAGGAAGAGCTGAGAGAAGCTGCTGGAGAATATGACAGTGAACCAGAAAGTGAAGATGAAGAAATGATGGAAATCCGACAGTTGGCACAACAGATCCGAGAAAAGAAGAAACTGAAAATCCTGCAGTCAAAGGAAAAAGATACTCGAGGTCCGAGGATGCCTAGAACAGCTAAAAAGGCAAGTATAGAACATATTCTGTAGTAAAATCTTCCCGGTGTATAATAATTTTATGAAAACTTATCACAGTGTCAGGTAGTGGAAGTAATCACTTTTTCTCATGTTTGGCCGTCTCCGTTGCTACTTGCTTTCTTCTGTCCTCCCAGCAGTTCTGGTCACTACTTAGTTACAGAGGCCAAACCAAATGAGTGATAGTAGCCCTTTTTGGTTTGTGTCACATGGGTGAGTCTTTTGTAAGATTCCATATATATTGCAGAAAAAGTTTGAAGAATACAGTTTCAGGTCGTTTAATTGGATTGCTGCCTTGTATTTTTTTATTATTTTAAATGCAAAGAATTAGGAGAATTATATATGTAACATCAAAATGATGTAAAATTTGTTACAGACCCCTCCCTATGCTGAAAAAGATTATATATATTTCTTTTTGGAAGGCAGGTATCACACTTGCTAATGTCAGAATCTCTTGTGACCATTCCAAGATGATTGCAGAATAACAAACTGATAACTAGACATTTTGATGAAATAAATCTTGCTGATTTTGCACCCAATATTCCTTATCTTCCCCAAAGGGTGTGCCTTTTGGGAGAAGGAAACATTTCTGACTGAAATACCTCTCTTTGTCACCTTCCGCCCAAAGAGGCAAACTATTTGAAAGATCCTTAGGGAATGCTGGGGCACTGCAATCCTGTGAAGAAGGATTTATGGGTGAAGAGAATTAAGTTGCAAGAAATGTGAAGTTAGAACTTTCGTTATCTGCTTGTGGGATGTGCCAAATGAATAAATGTGTGAATATAAATGGGCTTACGGCGGTATATTAAGACAAAAAATATGATAGAACCGTACATTTTTGAACAAACCCCGTTTTCTTAACTGTCTTTTGACAGGTCCAGCGGAAGGTGCTAGAGCAAGAAATGACTGATCTTGGACTCGACATGACTAATAAAGATGATGTAAGTTTTTGCTAGTTAAACACGATGTTTATCTAAAAGAGATTAATTTCATTACATGCTAAACTTCTTTGAGCATGTTTGAAATGCATACTACAGTTGGCACAAGAGAGAGGTGGGATCTCTTGAGAAAATAGGAAGCCCAGGTGAGGGAGTCGATAATGGAATTTTTGAGAGACGTGATCAAAACATTTTGGATAGGCTGAAACAATAAACTAGGATTTATCAAGAATCACATATATATATTTGCGCACTGCTTTCTATTAGAACTTTTTTGCAATTTGTGTATGATTCCAGAATGGGATTTGGCTGAACATGCTTCTCAATTTTCAAGTCTGCTTTGTTGGATGAGACACTACTATGTCAGAGGTAGTAGTAATGACATCAGGCTTATCTTTTTACAGTTCATTAATGCTGTGAGTTGTAATTGAAGTCTTTGAGGGCAACTGGCATCTTTAGATGTAAGGCAGCTAAAGTACTTCAATCATTGATTTGCCTTTGGGAGACATTTCATCAAAAATTAAAACCCCCACCATTTTGTACAGCAAATCCAGCAGTATTACGGCTGTCTAGATCTTAAGACCTCACATTCTTTAAACAAGGAGTTAGGAAACGAGGAATGTCAACACTGCACATCTGAAGTAACCATTTCTGCTTCTCAGAGCTGCCATGCCGTATTGATTTAGGAGCGATCTCAATGAGGAAGAATTTAATACTTATGCTGTACGATAATATGTCTTCATGTCTGAAATTCTTTAGGGCTTTGTCCTGTAAACAGGGCACTAATCAGGGTAGGTTTCTTCATTGCTTTTTTGCTGTTGCGAAATTGCTGCAGTATTGCTATCCATTAATTGTCTGTATCTTTTTATCCATTACTTATGAATCTACTCGGGGGAAAAAAAAAAAAACCCAAAAACAAACGAGAAAACTGGAGTTAATAATTGTGAAAAGAATAAGCTAATACTAATCAAAATTTGAGTATTTTGAAATTTTCTGTAGGACAGACAGGCAGTGACCAACAGTTGACAAGGTTGTTATGTTACTATGGAATAACCACAATCACAGCAGTCCACTTCCTGTTTTTTCATATTAGTCTAATTAGAAATGGAGCATGTCTGAGCTGATTGTTTCTGTTTTTAATAATTAAAGTGATGTTTTGAATTTCAGGCACATTATGTGAGAAGGTCCCGTAGCGTTACGAGGAAACGTAAACGTGATGAGTCTGAGACCCCTAAATCTGTGGCACGCAGTCGCAGCTCCTCTCGCACACCACGGGATGTTTCTGGCCTTCGTGATGAAAAGGTTTGTTGAAGTTACTTTTATAGCAATTAAAACAGCATGATTGTACTTAAACCAGCTTCTGGGAAACTTTCTACTAGGCTGGCTGTGTTTGTCAGGAGTTCACCTTCTCTTTGCAGCTTCATCTTCTGTTTATTTGAACACTTTATACTTCAAAAATGCCCCGTTCATTCTTAAAAATAAGGTGTAATAACACAGACTAAGAAAGCACATTTTAAATTTTTGTCTCTATATGCAAGTATGAAAGAAGAGTTCTACAAACTGTGGAGTTCCACCTTTAGTAAGGTAGGAATTCCAGGGATAGGGTGATTGTATTGTTAGCGTACTGGAGAAGGAAGTTTCACTAAGGAGGATGTGTCGCTTGCAGCGATGTTGTTCCAGAGTTGCAGGTGGGGGCATGTGTTGGGTGTTAGTTAATGTCCTTCTTAAAAAATCATCCAGTGTAGTGGTTTTTTTAAAAGGTAAAGCTAGTTCCCTGAGTTACTGAGGAAGTTACTCTGCATGTTTGTTTGTTTGTTTGTTTTTGAATAGATGGTAAAGAAGGTCAAGACTATGGCAAAGAAGGCTCAAAAGAAAATGAATCGCCTGGGCAGGAAAGGAGAGTCGGACAGACACATATTTGACTTGAAACCCAAACATCTGCTGGCTGGAAAGAGAAAATCTGGTAAAACACAGAGAAGATAAGCAGTCTTCTGAATTAAAACTGATTAAAACTAAGTTTATTAAAACTGATTTCTAGTCCTGTCTTCCTTTTTAGTTGTATAAGAGTGTTTAAAAAGTACGTGGTTTGTGTTAGTGGTACAGATACTTGAAGCTCAGAGAGGGAACGTTCTGATACCTTGATCTTCCAGTTCCAAGTGATACTATGAGAAATTTGTCAATACTGGTGGCAGAAACCATTTCTAAATAGACATAGAAAATACCTCTTTGTTCCATTTTCTTACTACCGACTTTCATGTAGCAGTAAAGCATTTAATGTTCTATGCAAAACTAGATTTAAAATGAGGTTAAATCTAGAAATGTGAAGTATTTGTTAATGAAGCTACCATCAGAATTAAAAATGCACGGCTTCAACAGGTACTGCATCAGTAAGGTTTGGTTTGCTGTGTGCAAGTTACAGAATCACAGAAGGGTCAGGGTTGGAAGGGACCTTCGGAGATCATCTAGTCCAACCCCCCTGCCAGAGCAGGGTCACCTACAGCAGGTTGGACAGGATTGCATCCAGGCGGGTTTTGATTATCGCCAGAGAAGGAGACTCCACCATCTCTCTGTGCAGCACGTTCCACTGCTCTGCCACCCTCAAAGTAGAGAAGCTTTTCCTCATATTTAAATGGAACTTCTATGTTCCAGTTTGTGCCCGTTGCCCCTTGTCTTGTCGCTGGGCACCACTGAAAGGAGTCTGGCCCCATCCTTTTGACACCTGCCCTTCAGATATTGATAAGCATTGATGAGATCCCCTCTCAGTCTTCTCTTCTCCAGGCTACAGACCCAGGTCTCTCAGCCTTTCCTCATAAGAGAGGTGCTCCAGTCCCTTGATCATCTTTGTAGCCCTCCGCTGGACTCTCTCCAGCAGTTCCCTGTCTTTCTTGAACTGGGGAGCCCAGAACTGGACACCATACTCCAGATGCGGCCCCACTGGGGCAGAGTAGAGAGGGAAGATAGCATCCCTTGACCTGCTGGCCACACTCTTTCTAACGCACCCCAGGAGACCATTGGCCTTTTTGGCCACAAGGACACATCACTGGCTCATGGTCAACTTGTTGTCCACCAGGAGTCTCAGGTCCCTCTCTGCAGAGCTGCTCTCCAGCAGGCCAACCCCTAACCTGTACCAGTGCATGGGGTTATTCCTCCCTATGTGCAGGACCCTACACTTGCCCTTGTTGGACTTCATTAGGTTCCTCTCCGCCCAACTCTCCAGCCTGTCCAGGTCTCGCTGTATGGTGGCACAGCCTTCTGGTGTGTCAGCCGCTCCTCCCAGCTTTGTGTCATCAGCAAACTTGCTGAGGGTATACTCTGTCCTCTCACCCAGGTCGTTGATGAGTATGTTCATCAACGTGCACTGAACCAGTTCTGAATGAATGGGAGAAACGCTGCCACCTTGCTAAGCTAAACGGTGACTGCAGCTGCAAGAGTAACAGCAGTTCTAGTACTGCCCTGCCACCCGTAATCACCTAAAACAGCATGGGCAGGGAAGGTTACAACTTAAACTTCTAATATTTCAGATACATAGCAAATGAGGATCAGACTGAAATTTTGTCCTGAGTGCACGTCCTCCTCTGCTTAGGAAGACATTTGCTCTTCAGAAGCTGATAGACAAAAATTCTCTATCTGTTCAAGGGAAAATATATTATCGAGCGTGAAATATTCCATTTTTGTCCCTAGTTGGTCAAGAACAGTAGACATTATCTAGAGGTTAGTGAAATTAGACATTATAAATGCGTTGCCTGAACAATACACTTAAAATGCACAGTTTTAAAAATTAAACGGGAATCCAATGAAATATGCACATTAAAAACAAACAAAACCACAGAAAGGTAAGAGGGAATAATCTTTAGATTATTATTTTTTAAATAAAAGTCTAAGAAGAGTGCGCAGATGTCAACTTTAGCATATTGAAGCACTATGTGTAAATCCGTATTGTTTCCCTCATCTACTTCCTGTAATAAATTTGGTATCAAAAACACATGCTGCAAAGAAGTTCAATGCCAAGAAAAACTCTAGTGTCTAAACTTTTAAGGGATTTTGAAGAACTGTTTAGCAAAACTTAGCTTTCAGCTTCCTTATGAACGTTATTTCCACTTCAGGATATGCTTTGTAAGCTTTTGCTCCACACTGGCCGCTTGCACCAAAAAAGCAGAATTTGGTTAAAATAAATGCCTGCCCTGCTACCCCCCCGCCCCCGTCACACTGCTTCCGTTTAACCTGCGTGCTGCTGTTTATCCTGTAGTAATGACAGACATGAGTCTCCATGTGGCTCAAAGTCTGGAAAGAAAACAACAGTCCAAGGTTTTAGGTTAGGTATTTTAATCACAATCTTATCTTTTAAGATAATCTTTTATTTAAAAAGTATTTTAAGTATTTGAAAAGTACTGTAATATATTACTTGGGTGGTGTGGCTGATTGCACGGAATTCAGGAGAGCTGTTACACTGCATTACTGTCCCCTCACCCACTATTATTTGCTTCAAGACAATACATCAGTTCAGGTCAACATACAACAAACGGCTCTAAAGCCTCTCAGCGTTGAAGCACTAGAGATGCTGGCATGCAGAAGCTTCAGCGCTGCCATCACAACTGGGATGAGAAAGAGAAACATGTTAACCAGTAGAAAAATTTAGTTTCACCTTGAAACCAGACACAGGCTAGTTATAACTATGTTTTACACGCGAGGAGAAGTGGCATGAACAACATCCTATTTCATGAAGACACCTCTGGGAGAAGTTAACTTATGAAATCTAGATTGAGTAGTCTGCTAACAGAAGAAACCACAATTGAGCTTTTTTGGGGAAAAAAAAAACCAAACACAAAATTCTTAAATTCAAATTGAGATACCCTTGATTATTTGTCTTTCTTACTAAAAAAAACCCTTTCATTTTAGTCTTTTTACTAGCAATTGACCACAGGATCAAAAAGGATTAGCTCTTGCACTCTGGTGCCATTTCTGATTAACTGAAATTAAGACCCGGTGTAAGCCCATAAATTGTCAATCTTGAATTCTGGAGTTCAAGGGGTTTGAGTTTTCTGCAAATGACTTTTACTGTAGATGCTGCAGGAAGAAAAAGCTTGTCTCAAGATACCTTTGTTTTCTGAAAGACGGAGCAGAGTCACTGAATGCATATCCCTGCTCCAACGACAGGCTGCTTCCTGCACTAGATACGTTACATTTACATTTGGTGTAATTAACCCTTTTTTTTTTTTTTTTTTTTTTTTTTTTTAAGAGATGTCNTTTTTTTTTTGTTTTAAGAGATGTCCAGTACTCAGCCATCGACTAACCAGAAGAAGAGGGTGGTGGGGAAAAACAACCCAAACCTCCCAGTATCTATTATCTAAAGCTATGACCCACATTACAGCACTTCAAAGTGAAACTCGGTCCACACAGACAATCCAATTACTTAAGCTTTTGTGTGTTTGGTTAATTATAGAGTCCAGCAGCTGAAGAGATTTGCTTTCTGCAATTAAAATCATCCTGATTGCTTTGAATTAATTTTTTCTCCAGGCAACTAGTCTTCTCAATATCAACGCAGAACTCAAGTTCTTTTGTAATCCCTGTTTTAGAAGGCGGAGTCACGTACAGCTGGGAACGTCCCAGCTCCGCTGAACGAGCTGGAGAGGAACCATCCAAACGCCCCTGCAGCCCCTGTCCCTACGCGAGGGGGTAACAGCAAACCGGGCACACACAGGCTGAGGATCTTTGATATCACACCAGGCAATGGAGAAAGCTGAGCCCAGGGGGCTTCTTACGTTACCGGTACCCATTTTACAAATAATTAAGCTTAACTCAGCCAGGAGGAATGGGGCTGGGAGGAAGAGGAGGGGAAGAGAGAAGAAGAAACACTGGTTATAACCATCTCTGTATAAACCTATTTGCTAAACATGCTCCAGGTGGATCACTTTTCTGCACTCCATAGTCACAAGTTACCATAGTGTTAATGAGACAGCACGTCACTGCAAGCCTTCAGCATCTTTTACCCCAGCTATTTACATTCTGTGTATTTTTTCATGATCAACAAATTTGTTCAAGTTAGGTAAGTTATCCCACCACTTGAAAAGAAAGGTCTCTGCAATTAGTTTAAACCACGGAGTAATCTTAACTTCATTCTTGGAGGCTTTGTCCAAGAGCTGTTTCAGTTCTTTCTGTGTCACGTAGCAGTAGCTTTGGATCTCATTAGGGTCGGGATTCAGAGTTACGTCCTTCCGTACAAATAGGATGTAGTCTATCTCATGTTCACCCCAGATCCCATCAGACTTGGCCTTGTAGTGAATTCGTGTCAGATAGGAGATTTCTTCCGGCGTTACCTACAACCAGAACACTTGTCAGAACTGGTGCTGAACAAGAATAATTGGCACTGCTGGGCGTTGCAGAAGAATTATCAGCTATTGCCCTCTTCCTTAAAAATATTTTTACCCCTCAAGTGTACAATTGCAATGTACTTCTTCACAAAGAATTACTATGAAAAACATTTTTTATTGTACTTTGATGGCATGAATTGCAGAGAATTTCTCTAGTCAGACTCACCCTGTAATATTTTGCGTGGACTTACTCTATACAGTAATTTTTAAATAACGTTTACCAGACCTGAACGCACACATACTGAAGCACCGATGAACACAAACACTTGCACCTGCCCCTTACCTCCCAAGGAAAAGACCTGACAGCTACTTAAAGCCAAGGCCAGAACTCCGCACTGACAGACCACACGTAACCCTGACCTACCAGGCATCTGTGCAAGTGGCAGACCAGGTAATTAATTCTGGGGACAATAACCATCCTGTTTCCCAGTAGCATGCTGCCTCTCCCGTGTCCCATGACACAAATGTCATTAGCTACAAAATGTGGAAAGAGATTTCGACCAGGAGCGTAATTCAGCCAGCTTCACCCTGCTCTCTGTGCGCTCCCAAACTGCCACCAGAAAGGAAGGTACCAGAAGCGGGCTGGGTGACTGCTCTGGAAGAAACACTGTGTGCCCAGGCCACCCTTCTTCCCATAGGAAACCCGGGATTGCAGAGGGACTTGTACATGGATGCTGCAGCAGCTCCCAGCGATGCCCTCCAGCAGCACCAGTCATACACAACGCGTACAGCACTCTGCCATCGGGCTGGAGGAAGGCCGGCACATTGCCTTCCCCTGGGCAAGCGGGACAGCCCGCCCCGCTGGAAAACACGGAGGCACCCATAGTCAGACCTGAAGCAATGCAATCCTTCGTTACTGTGCAATTTAGTCTTTGGCTCACGTATAGCTTGAGCAGTGAAATATTCTAAAATACCAGTTAGCAAGACCAGCTTTTGAGACTCTGAAATATAGATGAAGTCGTCTCAAATTCATTAAGCTCTCTACATCTCCAAAGTTAAATTCATTTTCAGGTTTCAGGCTGACCCTGCCTGCCAGATGCAGTTAGCCTGTAAATCGGCAAACACTGGCAAGAATTCCCGTTGCTCCTTCCTTCCTTTACCTGCTCCATGGGAATTCCTAACTCTGCTTTCAGTCGTCTCTGTGCTGCTCTCCGAACACCAATGGCATTATTTTCTTCCAGTTCCAGTGGATGGCTTAGAGGATGACTGCAACAAGTGTTGGTAAAACAATCTGCAAGAAGTTTGTATCAGTGCATTTTTGACATGTATACAGCATTGCAAAAAAACCCAACAAACCAAAAAACCCCCAAACCAAACAACCCACCACCAAAAAAACCCAGAGAGGCAGGACAGCTATTCAACACATCACAGCTTTGTTTCTCTTTTGTAGAGAAGGGTCAGAGAGGACAGAGGGTATTTTCACCTCTTATTTTTCCTTCCATATTTTGCACCAAGATTTGTCTGTACCAAGCACTACTTTGCAGGTTAGTGTTCAATACACATGAACACATACATTCTCACACCTGAGACGGCATCTACTTAGAGAGCCAGTTTGAGAGGCACTTGTTTATCCTGCAAACACTAATTACGATTACTTTGGGGATTTTACATGCAACAGATTATTGAAAATACTCCCACAGCTTCAAGATCAGCTGACAATAAGTGGAAGTAAATAAGCAGTTTATGCTTGCGTTAAAGAACAGACACTCTATACTCTCTGCTTCAAGTATATTGAAATATATATCAGGATATATATAGACAGTGATATATATCTCTCTCTCCAACATATTTTTATGTCTCAGTAATGTAGAATAACTCTGATTGGCCAGCCTTTTATCCCTAAGAGTCTACCTCAAAAGCATCTAAAATAGAGTCAGATTACCTACAAACTACACTTGAGGATTTTCATTAGTTAACGGTCAAGGGGAAAAAAAAATCCCTAAAGATTTCCTTGGAAGGAAAAACAGGTCTTTCTTCCATGAGTTGAAGAGGGTTAGAAACACTTGAATTTGTTTTCCAACCGAAATTCTGAATCAGACAGCTTTATGCTTCGTCCAACATGTCTCACATAAGCTATTTTTCTTTCATCCCACTTCTTATTTTCATGCCTCTCCATTTGCATTTGATAGTAATAGTTCAGGAGTCTTCAAAAAGCATGCGCTATGTACTTTGACCACACAGTCTCACTTTTTCTATAGTTAAAAAGGCATTTGTTAACAAATACACAGATAATGGTCCACAGATGCCACTGAAACACGGTGCAACTGCTTCCAAGCAGCAGGGCTCCCCTATACATCAACTACGTGTGTCTTGCAGCAGAGGAGGTAAACAATGCACACTCTGCACTTGCATAAACAGGATCAAGCAAGTCAGGGAATGACCATTTTCAAAGAGTGTTCCCTTTATCTTACTCCATCCATAAGGTAAGTACATTTTGAACTCTTAAAAGTATCTCCTCTCCAAAGAAGTAAATTCTAAAAACTTAGAGTGAGTCACACTGCAAAATTAGACTGGCGCATTTCAAACATATTGATTTAAATAAAGCATTTTAATAAATACAGTGTATTTCAGTACAAACCTGGAAATGTAATTTTTGCATTTGACCTTTGCTGCAGCAACAGTTTGTTTTCTGTATTAAATAGGAAAACACTGAAAGCTCGGTGCAGTAAACCTAAAAACAAAACGAAAAAACAAACACAGAAAGCTTTTTAGGAGGAGAAAGAAAACCTAGGAAGACAGAGTTTAAGGGCTTAGAATGCCCTCATTTTTGAGTAACCAAAATTTAAAATTGATACACATTAAAAAGCAAGGATTTAATAAAAAAACCTCAGAGTTATTGTTTAGGTTTCTGTGTCAGCTTATGCAAAACATTATGAAATTTAAAAAGTGCTAAGAACAACAATGCAACAGAAGAGTTCTTCTAAACTTGGTCAGTTCACCATTCTGGAGATGTACTTTTGAGCAAGCTTCTAAGGAGGACTCAGCATCCATAAATTTACTATCAAAAAGAGAAGACTCAAAAAGCCCTAAACAATTGTATGGGATTTCAAAAAGCCTCAGGAATTGCAGAAGCACAAAATCCCTTAAAAAGAGTACAACTGCTATTTTCTGCAACTTTTGAACTCGCAATTCCTCACTCTGCAGGAATATGCTTCCCCTGAATATGGAAAAGGAGGTCACAAACTACTGCAAGAGATTCATGATCTGACCAACTTCAAACAAAACCCCTAATCAACTAGAATGACGACAACAACAGAAAAAACTCTTCTCCTATTAGCAGTATTTGAAGTAGAACTCTGCACGAACTACTTAAAAATCAAAGTCTCTTCTACTTGAAAACAACTCAGCAAAGAAGCAGCGGCATTCTTCAGAAAAAACTACACAGAATCGGGTATCTATAATAGGAAAATAATACTATTTTATCATCAAAATGTGATTAAAAATATTTATCAAGACATATACCTTATACCTGCAATCACACATTTCTCTTCTTTGCTACTGGCTTCAATAGTGTGTTCCTCCATATTGCAGTATTTTTAAAATTAGCTACTGTATGCTGGGGCAGGAAGGGGATGTAGGGAAGTACTTGCTCTGGTTTGATCCAACACCCACCTGAGATTAAGGCTTTAACATAATCATGACTTTATTTCTGACAATATTCCATCAACTTAATGGTTCATTTAGAAGGCAAGCAAGTTGTACCTTTGTCAATATTTTCATTCAAGTGACAGTTTTTCTTGGTATCCGCTCCAATCTTATTATCGTTTTCGTCGATAAGGATGCACATCTCTGCCAAGAGCTGCACCTGCTGCTCATCCAGGTGATCTGTGTTTACTTCAGGCATGGTGATGGTAGCACACCTTCTACTGAAAAAAAAAACCCAAAACAACAAAAAGAAGAGTCATCCAGTAATAATAACAACATCTATAAGGTCCTCTCTGGGCAGAGGGTGACAAACAATCAAACGGGTAGGTTTTCCAACATGGTGTAAATTGTGCACCAATTATATTTTGGGGGTTTTTACGTGCTTTTGGATTTCTGAAACTTCCTACCCGCCATACCAAATGTTGCAATGTGACGTGTGATAATTCTTTTTTGTTTCTCTTGAAACCCCATGCAGCAGCTGCCGCTGCACGTCAGACGTGCCAAGTGCGACATTCTGACGGGCTGGCAGCGTAAGAAATCCAATTCCACATCTCGCCTCTCCTAACCCCACGGCCCGTACGCGTTCTGCACTCTACCGCTGGTTACATTTACAGCGCCAGACAGCACGGGCACCCGTATTNAGTAACGAGGATTCCCTGCCCAGGGGACCCAAGACATCACCCGAACCCCCTGCCCGCGGCCCCCGCCCCGCTGCCTCTGCCCGCCCTGGCTGCGCTCCCCTCGGCTCCCGAGCCCCCGCCGCCCCCTCCCCCGCCGGGCCCGCTCCCCCTCTCCCCAGCCCCGTCCCTCCGCCGCCCCCCCCGCTCCCCTCCCTCACCTCTCGGCCCGGGCCTTCCCCCCGCACAGGCCGGCGGCGGACGCGAGCGGCTGGTGGTGGTGGTGGCGACGGCGGCGGCAGCAGCAGCGACGCCCCTGAGGGACGGCGGCTCCGCGGCTGCCGGCGGTAACGGCCCGCCGCAGCACGCGCCACATCGCCCGTCACCCCGCTGCCGCCAATGGCAGCGCCCACAAGCACCAACGTCACCGCATCGCCCGATCGCCCCACTGCGGCGCGGGGTGCCCAGGAGGAGGGACTAACAGCGACAGAGGGGAAAGGTGTCGGGCGCGGCCAACCGCAACACAGATAGGTGGAAGTACTGACCAATACGAAGAGGGGTTAACGGCGTGCTAGCCAATAGGAGCGGGGAGGCCGGGTCAGGCGGCGGCCCCGCCCAGCGGGGCGCAGCCATTTCCGGCAGGGCGGGCGGCGGGAGGGGCTGCGGCCACCGGGGCGGGTCGTGGTCTCTGTGTGGGAGGGCCAAGCGGTAGCCGACAGCCCGCTACAGCCGGGGTTCGGGCTCCGTTACCCGCTCTGAGCCCAGCTCCGACGGCACGGGCGCCGTTCCGGGGCGCTCTCCGTCACCAGCCGTCGGTGAGGGGCATCGAGGCCCGGTGGTTGCGGGGATGTGCACGGCGCCGCACGGCGGAACCTGTCCCAGGCAGAGGGGCAGGCTGGGCGAGGCCGGGCCTCGGTCCGTGCGGTACCGGCCAGGCCTGTATCGGGGGAGCAGACCAAAAGTTGCTGTTGCTTTGAACTGCAAAGATGAGGCGCTTTTATGGTCTCTTAATATTAGGAGGCCCGAGTGTTTCTAACATCAGGCACTGATTATGGGCTTTTCACCCATCCATGGAAACCAGAGGACCACGCCGAAGTGCCAGCTCCTGCAGATCTGCCTGTGTTTGTGGCAAACAGTTCCAGCATTGAATTTCTGATTAGTTCTTCCGGGCAGATGCCATAACCACGAGACTGTAGAGTCACAGGGCTTTTTGGCAGTCTCTGTAGCACATTTAATCTCAGACATTTTTCTTTCCTCCATAGTAGCACCCCATGAATTAAAGAGGTTGAGTGTGTGCCATGCATGGAATGGTCAGGGTTGGAAGGGACCTCTGGAGATCATCTAGTCCAACCCCCTGCCAGAGCAGGGTCACCTAGAACAAGATGCACAAGACAGTGTCCTGGTGGGTTTTGGATGTCTCCAGAGTTGGAAACTCTACCACCTCTCTGGGCAGCCTGTTCCAGTGCTCTGCCGCCCTCAAAGTAAAGTTCCTCCTCATGTTTAGATGGAACTTCCTATGTTGAAGTTTGTGCCCATTACCTCTTGTCCTGTCACTGAGCACCACTGAAAAAAACCCTGTTCCCATACTGCTGGCACCCTCCCTTAAAGTATTTATAAGCATTGATAAGATCCCCCCTCAGTCTTCTTTTCTCCAGACTAAAAAGACCCAAGTCCCTCCACCTTTTCTCAAAAGAAAGATGCTCCAGTCCCCTAATCACCTTTGTAGCCTTAGGACTGATCACAGCCTGTGGTGCTCTCGGAGGTGGGGGACAGTCCCCAGTTGTCTCGCCTCCTTCTCTGACAGCTACAGTTTGTAGAAGACAGTTGTTGTGTTAGTTGAGCTCTGAAATTGCCTAACTCATCGAGTTCTTAAGGGACAGAGAAAGAAACACTCAGTTTCTGGATAGGAATCAAGCGTAGGCAAGAAGTCAAAATGAGCTGCTTAGGTAGGGTAGATCTAGATACACACCGAGATGCAGTCTTATGGCACAGGAATGTCAATACAGGCCTCTGTAGAAACTTCACCATCGTTGAGTACTTTCTGAACAAGAATTCTTTTTCTGGTTTATCGCCTGTCCACAGATTTGAATTTATGGTTAGATTCCATAAAAGGCCTAGAAAAGATGTTTCACATGTTGCCTTGGAGGCATTATTCTTTCTGATTGCCTCTCAGCTCGTGTTCTAGCATTTCAGTCTGGTTTGTTTTGATTTTCCCTGTGAACAGGACAGATGGCCTTTCAGTGAGACATATCATTAGCAGAACCAAATGTTCAAACTGACAGTTAATATCTTACAAGGGGGGTATCTTACAGGGGTTCCCCTGTGCAGAGCTTAATGAAGGGCAGGAGGTGGTTTGAGCAGAAGCCACTTGAAACCAGCAGAGCATCAAAAGTAAAAAAAAAAAATAAAAAAATTGTAAGAGTATGCCAGCTGCTGCATACCCCTTTAACTATAGGAAACGTAAGTGTATTAATGTTAATATTGTATTATTCATTAATACATTACAAAAGTAATATTCATTAAAACAAGAACATTAATAATAACACTCTAAGAAAGGAGTAAAATGTACAAAGATTACTTTTTATCTCAAGTCACTGTTTAGCATGCAATTACAGTAACTGGAGATTGAGCTTTGTAGAAGTACTGAGAACATTCTTCACTATATCAATCACTTGCTAGTTTCATTGTTCCAGATGAAAAAAATCAAATTTTTTTTCTATCAGTCTCTTAATGTATCCAAAGCTACACAAATCTATGAAAAATAACTACTGAGATGGACATTCAAACCAGCATCTCATACGAAGACAACAGAGTTAACAACCAACCCTGAAGCTCTTTTGGAATAGAAACTTCTACCCTAAAAAGCAGAGATGGGGTCTATATGTGGGGCACAGCTGATGTATGACACACACCAAGGAGCAGAGGTACACAGTGATGTTCAGGCTACACAGTGGAGGGATACCAGAAAAGTATACCTATAGATTATGGGGAAAAGAGATTTTTTCCCCCCTAGTAATAACTTGAGAACTTCCATACAGGCACTTCAGTACCTAACTGTCAGAAACAACTACAGTTCCTGTCTTGTGCAAACAAAGCACTTCACCTGGAGCGATGTTTGTGAGAACCAGGTCTGACAAGTTCCAGTGGATAATGAGAGGTAAAAAGGCAGCCAGTAAGTATGACAGTGCCAAAATACACCCTTCTCACAAAACAGACAAGGGAGAGACCTCCCAAGCCTTTAACCAAAGACACTTTCAGGATCAGGTGTTTTATGTCATCTGTATTATCTTCCCTCTCGCTCCGCTGCAGACTTGCCCTGTACATTCAAAGAAGCTATTTGTGTTGAAAATAAAATATCCTATTTTTTTGTTAACGCTATACATTTCATTGAAACCTCAGAACTTTTACTCCACCCCATGTAAACAGAAGCGTGCCTGAAGTGACATACACATACGTACCTTTCAGACTTGATTTAATTTATGCATCTCTTGAAGTCTGCTGTTTCCAAACACTCTACTAACAATGGAAAAACAGGTTCTTGTCATCACTGGGAAGTCTCTCATTTCACCTGAAAATCCAACCAGCTGCAAATCACTGACAGAATTTTGCTATCTATTAAGATAAACGGAAATGCAGCCCCCACCAAACTGGAGGAAAATATCTTAATTCTCCAGCAAGTTAAACAAGAAGACAGTAAACCACGGGATGAAGTAAATGCCAAACAAACCTGGGATTTGACCCCAGCCTAGAATCCACAGACTCTTGAGACGAGCCTCTCCTCAGTTTTCATCTTTGCCAAGGAAAATTACATTTTTTCCCCACCCTTCACATCCAACCTGCCCTTTTTAAGCTTCCTGTTAACTTGTTCTAATGTTTAAGACCTCCAGCTCACCGTTCTCAGCTATAGAGCTCCTGAAGAATCCTTTTCAGAAGTCTGCTCTTGCCCTGGAGTCATAGTTCTTCAAAAACATTTGTCCAAGTGATACACTTATGTGCAGAGCACACAGCAGCCTGGGTTTTATCTGAATTGGGAGGTAAATACCTCCCAGTCCTAACTGATCTGCCGTTGTGCGCTTGACCCTTCTTTCTTAAAAGGCATATTTCAGGAAAGTGGCTTGGCTTCAGCTTGCTTCAGGGAAGACAGATGGCTTTGTAGTAAAAATGTAAGACATGTATGCTAAATATATAAGTAGGATGTTGTATTTGCATTTAGTTTTGCTATCTCAAGTATGATGGAAAAAGTGTTATGATGGATGGCTTCCCAATGTTTTTGTACAGCATAAGGTGATGATTAATGATATAGAAAACTGCTCTGTTAGGAAGGAGTTATTAGGAGGTTCCCTATATGAAGGAAGAAATAACCCCTGCGTGCTTTTCTCCTCTAGATCTGCTTTTCTTTTTTCTTTATTTTGGTTTGAGCTCTGGACAGGAGGCTCTGCCTTTTCCTGCTACTCTTACAGGTTTGGAAAATCCTGATTTGGGACATTCAACTATGAATCTTCTCTGCTGATGGTTTCCTAAGCCTTGCATTTTGTCTTCTCAAGTCCAGCCATGGGCAGTGAAGGTCTGGAAGGTGTTGTCCAGGACAACCCAACTTTTGCCACTCTGTTTACTGTACTGCCTATTAAAAAAGCTTCTTAGGTGTTGATAAGATGCTAACTAGTACTGTCCCCTGTTTCCCTAGGCTCCTGTATGCTATCCATGTCTTGTTTTAAATAGTTCGTGAAAAGCAGGTGCAGTTCTTTGTTCTGTACTCATTCCTGTATATTACACAGTCCCTGCTACTCTTTTAGTGCCATGACAAACCCAAACCAGTGACAGGGCTAGAGTGACAACAGGCTACTTGTCGTTCTTTTTTCGTGCAAAAGCAACTGCATCCACACAAGGCCTGTTAATTTTCAGGTCAGAGTCACCCCATATAAAGGAAAAAGTTGTTTGAGTCCCTGTCTTTCCTTATTGCAGTATTTTGCATTTCTTCTTCGGAAAAAAATGGTCATTTCTGTACTGCCCCCTGCTCCTAGGTGGTGAGCCGCTCCAGAGGGTAAGAAAGTTGCCAAGTATTTTCCCAGGGAAATCTCAAATGTGGATCCTTGTGCTCTCACTGGACATTTTTTTCCTTCATATTTATAGCTAAAACTGTTATGGTACAGTAGAATTATATTAAGTAATTTTGGTAGGAATAATGAGGCTTAAACAATGTTTAGTTAGGAGCCGAGTAGCTGAGGACTGGAGTTGTGACTTGGCTGAGACAACTACAGCTGCACCAACTATAAAGAGAATTCAAAGCATCACACAGTGACATTTTGGTCAGGTTGTGCTCAGGCTTCCTCCCGGGCAACTCTGTTCTGCCTCTTGTCCATCTTTTGCCTGTTCTGCCCCCTGCTTTTCTAGTCCTTAAAGCCATTTAGCTACTCATCTTGCTCTCTGCCTTTCTCCTTTTGGTGGCTTTGAAGAAGGGAACAGGCTAAAATTATGGGAAGTTCTCAACCAGTTAGGCTGGTTATCTTGTAGAATGACCTCCAGTGATTGAAAAGATGCTAGTAAATAGGTAAAACACACTATTTTTGATTGTGTTAGTGCAGCTGCAATTAAGACATGACTGCACAGAAGGATGTAGAAAGGAAAAAGAAGACGAAGGAGAACAGCAGGCATACTTGTAGCTGTGAAGCACATGAAAAGAAAATGTAATATTTTCAGCCCTCACTCTGAGGCACATATTCTTCTGGCCTTTTCACAGACCTCTTCTGAGGCAGCTAATCTGCAGGATGAGAGAAAATAATTAGGCAAAGGCCTCTTTTGACTTTTGCAATCTGCTACAATGAATAAGAATTTTAGGTGAAGGTTTCTTCTAAGTGTTAATCAGCAAAGGAATTAATCACATTTCAATTATCTGTTGTAAGCTTCAAAGTGAACAGCCTACTTGCAGAATGTAGCGGTTGGCTTTGATTCACTGTTTCTGTCATATTGTCTGCAGATGCAGTAGGAAAAGTCCAGATTCGGTATTTTCCAGCCATTCTATATTTAAAAATAAGGAATCCCCGTCGTGTTTCGGGGATTCACCTCCCTCGCCAATCCACAGCGGTTCACTCGGCCGATAGGACGAAACACAACTCGGCTTTTTAAATACCAGCACTAAACGGACCCCTGGCAGAGGCAGGGTTGGAAGCCCACCACTGCGGCGCGGGGAGGCGGTCGTGCAGCCATTTGCCCCCGTTCCTGGCGGTGCGGCGGGGCCCGCTGCCGCACCTCAGCTCAAACGCAGCACAACCGCGGCTGTGGGCACGGGCCGGTAAGCTCAGGTACCGATCTACCTGGGCTGACGGTATCCAGCCCCCCGACGAGCCCCGTTCCGGTGGCATTTCCGAGCCTCCGGGCAGCGGCCACGGCGGGGGGGGGGGGGNGGGGGGGGGGACGGACGGACGGGGAGGGGGGAGGCTCGGCTCGGCTGGCGGCGAGGAGCGGCCCGTCGCCATGGCGGCCAGCGGGGGCCGCGCGCCGCTTCCGCCCGCCGCCGGATGTCGCCGCGAGGGCTCCTCACCAGAGAGGCGCGTCGCTGCCGGAGCGCGGCGCCGGGCTCGTTGTCGCCGTTGCCCCTCCCGCCCTTCTCCTCCTCCTCCTTCCCCCCGCCGTTCTCGGCCCTGCCCCTTCCCGCCCGCCACCCCGGCTGTGGCTGACAGGTGAGTGCGGGGGGCCGCGGCGCCCCGCTCCCCTCCCCTCCCCTCAGCGGGGCGCAGACCCTCCGCCATCTTCCCGCCCGGTGAGACCCCCCTCCCCGCCGGCGGCGGCAGCGGCTCGCCCGAGGGGCCGCGGGCGCGGTGCCGCCCGACCCGGCCCGGAGGGAGCCGGGGGGACGGGAAGGGCCGGGGCGCGGTGCGGGGGTCTCGGGGGGGAGCGCGGGCAGCGGGCGGTACCTGCGCGGTGCCGCCGCCTCGCCAGGCCCGCGGCGTACGGCGGGGCTCTGCCTCGGCACCCCCTCCCTGCCCGCCCTGCTCCGGTTTGCTGCCGCGGGAAATGGCTTGTGCATTCTTTCTTAAATACTGAAATAACCGCAAATAAGTCCTTCTTCCTCTAATCCTATGTGTTGTGGGTTTTTTTTTTCTTTTTTTTTTTTTTTTTTTTTTTTTTTTTTTTTTTTTTNTTTTTTTTTTTTTTTTTTAAATATTTTTTTTAGCACTTCCAGACCGAGGCTGTAGGGATGGTTCCAGGTCTGCAGACAGTGCAACTGAGGGTGCCTGCTGAGGAGACTCTGCTCGCTAACTTTATGTGCCACTGCATGTCCTAAGGACAAGACAAGTGTAGTACCTCATTAGTTTGCAGGTTGAGTTCAGATCCTCTGACACATGTGTGAATGGAGTAAAAATGAAACACCCAAATTCCCTGAAGTGCAGCACAACTGCACGAGGAAGGGCGGTGCTGTTTGTGGTGGGACAGGGCGGATCTGGCCTTCAGCAGCGGGAGGATGACTTAGAACCATCCGAGATACGTGAAAGTTATGTCTGTAAGGAGCCATTTTCAGTATTTCTGTCTTTTCCTGAGCTAAAAACAGTGAAGACAAATTTGAGGGAAGCATTAATATCCTTAATGTGTTCAGAGGTTGAACAGATGTTGAAGTTCCAGTTGTAAAAGGAAATTAAATAAGAAGGATGTGCTTATGCAAAGACAAGGAAAACTTTTTCAAGTTAAGCCTTGAACCGTTGTTCAAGGACATCTTGGTGTTTGCGAGAAAAGAGGAACTTCTATGTGTGGTTTTATCCCTCTTGTTAAATCTTTCAGCTTGTCAAAGTTTGTTTCATTATAGCATTTTAAAGCATGCTTTCTGTAACGGTAATTCATGGAAGATTTACGTAAAGAACTGGTGGAACAGCTTCTTTGAAGTGATTCAGTGTCATTGAGTACACCTTGAAATTATACAAACGGCTATTGTTCAGGCACCCATTTTGCAACATCACAGCAGTATGTTTCTCCTTAAGCAAATTTCTGAAACCGTTTTCCAAGCAAGCCTGCTGTTAGTGTTTCTAATGTGATATATTTGAAAGCAAGCTGGTAACTTCAAGAATCCTCAAGTATGTTTTCTAGTAAGTAGTTTACATTAGATAAGATCTCGTGTTTGTGTCAGCCTTAACGTGTCTTCTTGTAATAACTTTAAATGTAGCTTTGTGTGTTGTGGACTTGGGCAATTATTTTAAGAAAAGGTGCCTGTGCTAAACATTAGAATTTAAGGCAGAGGCCACTGTAACATCGGTTTGTTTTTCTTTAATGCCAGTTGTTTATGTGTACATTTGTCCCTAAACTAGGTTTATCATATTAAATCTGAAGGGAACTCTTTCTAAGATGAGACTATCTAATTTAGACATACCCTTCCACCATCTTTCTTTTAAATTTAGGATTTCTTTAAGTGCTGCAGTCTCTTATATGGACTGAAATGCTTGAGGGTGTTTGTACAGTCACAGGAGAAATATTGTGAAGGTGGTGATAGTGTCTTAAAAGAAGAGCTTACTTCTACAAAATCCAGAAATTGCAAGCCAGAACTAGTATGTGTCAAATAAGGAGGAGTTAAGCGCTGTTGCATTTTATATGTTTGAGATGAGGTTGGGATTGTTTTATGTCATGGAGCTAAGCTTTCAAGTCTTGGAGCTAAGACTAGTAGCTTGGGTTGTAAGGTGAAGGCCAGGATGAGGGGCTTGTTCTGAAGGTCACCGCTTCAAACCTCTGCAGGGAGAGTTAGTACTCTGTGCATGACCACTGAGGAATGGACAGGAATCAGGATGGTCTCCTTACAAACCAGAGTGATATTGTTATTTTCTGATCCTTGAGTAATACCCACTGACTAATTTGAGAATGTGTTAGTGTTTCAAGATGGAAGGAGTGGGTACTTGCAGTGCTTACTGTTGGAAGATTTGGTAGTTCTCTGTGGTAGGCTGTATGAGGAAATGCTTCAAGAATGTGCCGTACAAACGTTATTTATTGGTGCTTCAGAAAAGCTTGCTAAATGTATTATAGCTAGTGTCAAAGTTGCTTGCTTTTGTTATATCTTAAGCAGTATAAGATTCTAATTTATTAGCAAGGAATATATTCCCAAATGAAGAGCAATGACATTAGAGGTCACACTGCTTGCATAAAAGCATAATAGCAATTTATCTAGTACAACAGTAATAAGTACCTAAATATTGTTTGTTTAGAGACTAGCAGAGTAGGATTCTGGCCTCTGAATGTGGTGCAGTGCTTCCTTAAACAAATGTCTGGTTAAACCGCCTTTGCTCTTGAACTTCCTTAGGATTCCTCACCCTCAGGTGTTGTATTTGCATACCTGTGCATACGTGTAGACTATTTCTTAGCTATTAGGGATTTGCTAATACAGGAATGGGAGGTAAAATGTCTGTGAAACAGCTAAGGAAATAGAGTAGCCTTCAAACATATTTTAGGATTTAACCAGCACTAAGTAATTTAGCAGAACCAGATGCTGTCTGTTGAACTCTTCAATAAAGTCAGCTAATCAATACCTATTAATAAAATAAGGCATGATATATACTCATAGGTAATTGACTAGTGTTAAATGTAGAAATACATTGTACCCTGTACCGTTTAAACTAGTTGAAGCAGTGAGCACACTCAGCGAGCATAGGTAGCACAGATCTCAAAGGAAACTTGTACGCAATTTCACTTAACAGGTCTTAGGCTGATGATTATTAGTGGACCCAGGCAGGTTTCTTTTATATTCTAAATTAAAAAAAAAATCATCCAAGTTTGGTAATTGTTGTTGTTTAATATTAGTTAAAATAAGTCTGGATGGTTGAGAATATAATTTCTTGCTTTAGTAGAGAGTTTGGCAGGCTAGGTCTGCACTGCATTTTGGTGTGATTGCAGCATTTGCTGACATAGTTGAATTAGCAAGATCAAAGCTTGCTGGCAGCAAAACTGGGCTGGCTTACGCTTGGATGTTGATGTTAGAAGCTTGCTCAGAGTAGGTACTTACTAATGTGTTAAAGCTTTTATCGTTGATTTCCAGCTGTATAACATACTTAAAATTCATTGGTGCAGCTTCTTTACTATGCTTTCTATCGAAAGGAGGTTGTCATCTTTTCAGTGGTGGATGTCTTCCCCTTTTACATTTCATGGAACATGAGTTTTTTTTGAAAGTAAGCTGCACTAAATTTAGAAAAAAAACTTGATGTTGTAATGCTCGAGTGGATTTCATGAGGTTTGAGCACACTTATAAGTGGTTCTAGCATCATCTGTGATGATCTCGAATGGTTTTGTTTCCTAAATATTTACCTTTAGCAAAACAACTAGTCTTACAAAGAAGTCTGTTTAGCCTGATCTTTCTCAGGTGTGCTGTATTCTTGGAGTTTGCATTGAATTAATGGTACTTGAACGTACAGCATCCTTGAAACAAATTGTTCACTGAAGACCTCAAAATGGAAGTTTTACTCCTTTAAATTTGATTTCTTTGCATATTAATAAAGATTGTAGTGGCGTACGTTGACACTTAAATTCCCTTAACTCATGAGTAATGCTGTCAAACCAAGTTACATGTAATTAAGAACTTAATAACTGTAATCATTCTCCTCTCTTTTCCTTTCCCTCCTGGCTTTGTGGAAAAAACCCCTATGTTAATTGGCATCTTGGTATCTTAAGGTTTTAATGTTGCACAGGACAATAATTACTATTGTGAAAAGCCTTTGTTTCTTATGTAGTATACACTGAAAACGTGTTCTAAACCATCTTTGAAAATGAGAGACCTGAGACTAAGATTTAAGAGCACACACAAATACAGTAAAATTGTTTTTGTGTTGTTTGGTTTAGGTGGTTGTTTTTTGTTGTTTTTATCTCTTGACACAATCCTTTAAATAGTAAGTATTACTATTGCTAAACTCTAAACAAAATGGAGCAGGGAGATCTTGGGTAAGAGATGTTGCCGAAACTTCCTGATGCTTTCCCTTTACAGACTTGTGTGTTGTCTTGAATGAACAAAAAAGGAAATGCAAGACTGTAGCCATTCTGTCTGTGCTTTGACACTTCGTAAAACAGATTTTGTCCCTGGCTTCAGCAGTGTGCATAGCCCAGGAATTCTTTCCTTTCAGCAGTCTGCTTGTTCTGTGTTCAAGAGTAGAAGTAGGCAAGTAGAATTAGTTGGTTGCTGAAGTGAATTTTTAAGTCTAGTAAGACCAGTGTGTGCACTGTGTTTGGTGCCATTTCTCTGTTGTAGCTGAGTAAAACAGTAATTGGTTACACATCTGTTCTTTACTGTTACTCTGATGAAATATTTCCTGTGACTGAATACATAGTAACATCTGTTACAGAAAGGTAGGTGGCAGAACTTTAATTTAACACACTGTAAAATATGCTGTGAGTTTAATTAAACAGCGTAACTGAAGTATCTTTGCATTCAGAAAGTAGTAATCACCTGTAATCTAGATGTTTTCTAGGACAACTTTTTCTCCTCTACTTCTGCTGATTGACTTTGTCAGAAATTCATTTGGTACTTTTCTCTTGAGGCTTTGACAGATCATTATGTGAAAAACACTGTGCAAACGTAGCATTTTCTAAAACTATTGAGCAGAATAGCTCAATATGTCTCATAAGCTCACTTTTTAATAATACAGTACTTGTGAACTGACACCCTTAATGAATATAGTTTAGTAATACAACACTCTTCCCCCTTTTCTGTGTGGGGTTTTTTTCTGTCTTTCTCAGAAAGTACTTTTGTTCAGTTTTTTTTTAGTCTTGATAGCTAATTTTTAGCTTTTGTGAACTCAGCTTCATTTGGCTCAGGAAACAAGAGTCCCATACTTGGTGATTTTTCATCCTACTTGTACAATTAGTAAGTAGAAGGAAAGTGAATTTATCTTTTCAGGACCCATTTGTAACCCTCAAAAGTTATGATTAACTGCATCTGAGTAACTATATAATAGGTCGTTTTGAAGCCTTTTTTTCTTACTTGGTTTGACTGGGATTTGGTGCTTCGCCTTGACTTGTGTTTTCCCTTGCCCCCCCTTTCCTGTCGTCTGGTGTGTTCTAACTACAAAAGTTTCAAAAATGTGAAAGACTGGTTTGTATACTACTGACTGTTTCACTAATCAATATTTAATATGGTTTTCATAGGATATGTAACATGACACTGATATTCTGGACAGGTAATTTTCATTGTTTGAAAACCTTACATAATAAGGGGAATCAGGTAACTGCTAGAAATGAGCACCTTACTTATTATTTTTTTTTAGCATCATATTGCCAAGGATGTGTTTTGTGAAATCTACTCTTGAAAAAGCTATAGCATCCTACTGTTGCAATTAGCATCAAAATGGTTCTGAAATTGTCAAAGTGAAGTTAATATTTAAAGGGACACTGTCACTTTTTAAAATTGAATTTACATTCTGGTTCTGAAAACTTTAATTATTGCTCCCTTACTGAAAGTTTGTAAGGCTATTTGGTGGAATTCAGAATGATTATTAAAGGCAGTGAAGCTAGTCCCCTTCAGCTTCTCCTTCTTATCCTCCGTGTGCACCTGCCTGCTTGTTGCCTCTTTGGTTTCAGCTTTGCTATGGCTGTGTACACCTTCTTGCAGAGCCTGGGGGAGAGCGTGCATGCTTACTCTCTCCAGAGCAGTGCATGAGTGATGTGGTCATGCTGGTGCATGAGGAGAGTGCAATTACTGGCAATGACACTGGCTGCAGGTGAAGTGCTGCTACCAAATAGATATAATAATGGAGGTGTTTCTTACCTAATCTTTTCTGTTTGCGTATGAGCTGTGAAAGTACAAACTTTTATGTAGTTAGTGCGAGAATTTCACTATGTAAAAATGTAATCTCATGCATTTGACTGTGTCCCTTTAAATTCTACATGCTCGAATGTATAGCTGCCAAATCTGTATGTACTGAGATACTGAGTGGTGCAGTTAATTTGCTTGAGGGAAGGGATGCCATCCAGAGGGACCTTGACAGGCTTGATGAGTGGGCACATGTGAACCTCATGAAGTTCAACAAGGCCAAGTGCAAGGTCTTGCACCTTGGATTGGGTTTATAAGAAAGACACAGAGAGGCTTTTTACCGGGGCCTGTAGTCACAGGACAAGGGGTAATGGTTTTAAACTGAAAGAGGTTAGATCTAGATTGGACATAAGGAAGAAATTTTTTATGCTGAGGGTGGTGAAACACTGGCACAGGTTGCCCAGAGAGGTGGTAGATGCCTCATCCCTGGAAACATTCAAGGTCAGACTGGACCGGGTTCTGAGCAACCTGATCTAGTGGAAGATGCCCCTGCTCATTGCAGGGGGTTTGGACTAGTTGACCTTTAAAGGTTCCTTCCAACCCAAACTATTCTGTGATTCTATGAAGCAATCCAGAAAAGGTTATTTCTTGGTGAAGTCCTCTAAAATGAAGTAGCTTGGCAGCAGAGAGCAAATGGAAGTTAGCATAGTTAAAACAATGCCTGGTAAGGCATAAACCGTCTTAACATCTCTGTGTATAACTACAGCTCAGGAGCCATATCTGACAGGAATTAGAAATTAGATTTTTTTTTTTCCACAGCTTAAATGAAACTGGTTAAATGATTTATGATATTTAGCTGTGTATGTATAGATATAACACCGTTTAACACATCTGTGTGTGGGCACACAGAGTTTGGTGCTTCAGGCCTTAAAAAGTAATCCTGAACACTGCAGAAACTGTCAAACTGAAAGCCATTGAAAGAGTGATTCGCAAGGGAGATAGGAAGGTGTTTGGGGTCTGATAATGTTTTGAAAAGAAACGGAAATGTGATGAGCACTGAAAACCTGTTCCTAATTCTTGACCATATGTCCAAGAACCGGAAGATACTTAGTGAAGCCCAGAAAATTGGCAATAACTTGTATATGGGATGGGCTTTTTTTAATTTCAGTCCTGTCTTTCTGTGGCAGAGGAATGTAGCCACAGTGAAAAAGGAAATCTAATAAAATAAGAAACTGCCTAATGGTAGTTCTTTCTCTTCTTTTTTCTTTAATTTGTGAATATAGCTAATTAGTTACTACTGATTAATCACACATAAAAGGCTCTGATGGGATTAGGTGCAGGGGAGGACTGTGCAGAGTCCAGAGGAAATGAACAAAATCATTTCAGTGTAGTACAAGATACTGGTGCAACCTAAATTTTATTTTAGATTCACTATGGAATTGGTGTCAGGTTACTGGAACTTGGGTGTTCCAAAAGCTAATTAAAATACCAAGTTTTTTAATGAGAAAATCTGAGGATGGATGGGCATCAAAACTTTAACTAAATCTAGTCTCATATTGATATAAATTTATATATCTTTATATATTTTAATTTTTATGATATAAAAACCAAAGCAAATTTAAAGCTGTTTTTATTCATGGTGCATACTGTGTTTTTAGTAAGGTATGCTTTTCCTTGGCTTTATGATATGTTAAAAAGCTGAAAATACCATGTCAAAACCACCAAACTGGTTAATGCCTTGTCTTGTTAATAGCGATGGTGCTCATTCCTAGCTTGAGATCTAGTGTGTTGGCAGATCTTAAATTGGAAGTGGCCTTGGGTTTGGCTTAAATTTTCTCTGATCAACTTATTTAAAAGGAAGCTCAGTTGCCTTGTTAGCTTTGCCAGCTCTGCTCTCCTGTTTCTCTGCAGACTATTTCAGCTATTTTAAGTTGTAATTGCTGTTTCAGAAATCATTTATGCTGGAGAATGAATTTTTATTTTGTTCTCAATGTTCATCATCGAAAAATTTTGAGTAATCAATCCTAAAACTTTTGAAATGTTTAACAACTGGTACCCCGTGGAACTAAAAATAATTTCTGTTGAATATCAGGTTTAAATTAAAAGAAAAATCCAGTAATTAAATGTTTGTGAAAATAAGATTTTGACAGTAAAGAACATATTCTCCAACGTTTATGCAAGAAATCAAACACAATTTGATTTTTCTTTAATAGGGGAAAGCAGTAGATCATGCATGGTAATATTAATTGGTGATACTGTCAGGTGTTTTTAGGGATATTAAAATGCATATTTGGCTTTAACAAGCTGACAGAAATTAACAACAGCCACCTGGTTAAGTCAGGTGCACTTTCACTCTTTTGATAAGTTCATGGGCTCTTTTACTGTCAAGACAGTGAAAAAGTGAGCTGTGAAAAATGGTGGAAAGTAGTTCAGAACTTCTGTCATTAAAATTAATTTCTGCTTATGTGTAAACAAGCACATCTATTAAATTTTGTGTACTAACACTTGATGTTGCATAATACATTTTTAACCTGACAGTGTCCCTAAATTATCATGTCTGTTTGCTTTTATTTTCCAGCTGGGTTTTAATTTTGCATGCATTTCAGTGAAATATAGTATGCATAATAGTTGTTTCCTGGAAGCATTTTGGGGCTGTCTCTGCTAGTGTTCTCCAAAATGAGCAAGGTAGTGGAATTTATTTTTCTTTTGTGGAGGTTTGTTAGCTAATGAATAAGTAATACAGAAGTGATTCCACTTTATTCACATATATGCATATGTGTTTTTGAACTTATGTTGTTTGAAGAAGAGCTGTAAGTAATAATGACAACCGAAACAACTCCAAAATTTAGTAGAACTAAATATTTCTATTTTGAGAAAAAAAAATTAAACTCTGGTTAGTTTGGCAAAGCAATTTGTAATGTGTAATGCTTTTCCTTAGTTTATCATAGGAGCCTCTGTGAAGTTGTTTTTTTGAAGTAATGCCAATAGAAAGTGGAAGTTGTGCATCTGCTCGCCAAGCAAAGCAGAAACGTAAATCGCACAGTCTTTCAATCCGAAGAACCAACAGTTCTGAGCAAGAACGGGCAGGACTGCATAGAGACATGTTGGAGGGACAGGTAAGATAATACGCTGCTGCTTGGGTAACTTCCTTAACTTTTTTTATGAGGAGTGTTTTCTATGCAAAGAAATTAAATAAACCTAAGTAATGAAATATGTCCAGTAAAGCTGCAGGAACAGCACACTTTGTTGGTTTTAAGTGCTGACTGTCTTTGGAGACTTGATGTGGATGTTAACAGTGTTTCAGGTTGTATTCAGACCTGTGGAGCTTTTTATTAGCTTTTGTGTATTCTTACATGAATTATAAAACCATGAACAAATACAAAGAAACAGACTCTCTATTTCACGGCACCTCCAGCCTCCTTCCCCTCCCCCTCTTAAAGTTGAAGATTGAATTTGGAATAGTAGTAACACAGGAATATGAATAAACCAAAATATTTGTTATTATGACTCTGATAGGGAAGGTATTAGTGGGAATGCTGTTCTGCATTCCTTTCCATAAAGTAAACAAATATTACCTGCTTGACAGATGTGAGCTAACTTAAATTTTTGTTTGTGGTTTTGTTTTTGTTTGTTTGTTCTTTTAATTTGGCTGAAATGAAGGTGTGGTCTTCTGTGTATTAAACTTAAGGGAAAGAACAACAACCACAAACTTCTGTAATTTTCTTAAGCATGTCAGTCTGTGTAGTGGACGCAGTCTGGAGACACTTGGAGTGCTTCACCTAACAATATTGAGATTAACTGTTGGTGAGATTCCTATAGGAAGTGTTTGAAGTAGTGCTGCCAAAGATAAGCAAATAGCAGTTTGAAAACTATTTACTGTCAGAGTGAATATGCAGTGTTAATGTGGGCCTGGCAAAGATGATGCAAAACTTTATTTTTATCAGAGAGGTGTTTAGAAATACTGACAGTGTTTGGCTATGAGAAACCTCACTTTTTGGACTCTGCAGATACTCTGAAGGGAAAACCTTGTGTTTTCTCAGTGTTGTGATAGGTTTTGTTTTTTTTTTTTAATGGAATCTGTTACTCAGTTAATTACAGCGTTAGTTTTCTGGGAACTAACAGAGCCCAAGTCGTTCCTTCTAGTCACCTAGAAGTCAAAGAATGTAAGTACTTGGATAGAAAACTCTTTGTGCATTTGGACTATTACTACCTTACTTTAGGAAAGGAGTGAAGTGCAGCTGAGAGGTCAAGGCATGCTGTCGCTTATGTGCAGTAAACGAAAATTTTAAGCTGTTTTGCTATTTCTTGTCAAACTTTATAAGTGTATTATGCTGTAATGTTTTAAATGTTTTATGTGTCATCCTATTTAATTTTATTGACCTTTAGCCTTGAACAGCCAGTAGCAGATTCTAACGAGTAGCGAGTATTAATGCCTCTTTGCAGTGGAGCCGTAAACCGCATGAGATCTAGAGAAGTACTTTTGCAGAGAAATAGCTAACATTATTACACGGTATTTTAATAAGGTAATTTAAATCATGCCAACTTTAAAGAGACTAATGGAAGTGGATGCATTTTATTATGCTGGTTACTTTAGGACAGGTTTAGATTTGCTTATGTTTTCAGGCTCTGAGAAGTGGATTGAAAACCTTTCCTACATCTCTTTCTGTTTTGAAGTTTTAGAATAACTTAGTTTCTTTCATAACCTTGCTGTATGGAATTATTGAGTAATTGAATTGGAAATAATTCTTCCAGCTGTACTGTTTCTCTTAGTAGTGTTTCATTTGTATAGTATTCTTGTTTGATCAATTTTGTTTCAAGCTGGTTTTAATTGGGATCTGTTTCATGTTCTGGTTGACTGTGAGTGCATGAACAAAACTACTGTCTCAAGGGAGAGGCAGATAAAGATGCAGAAAGGAATATCCTAGGGGGACATGAGGAGCATAGGACCACTTCTTTCAGCACAATGCCACAGCTTAAAGTAGCTGTGAAACTGGTGTAAACCTGAATTATGCACAAAGCAAGATGTGCTCTGTGTCATGGCTATTAGTGGTTTCTCTTGCTCTTCTCTTTAGAATTGATGTTCAGAAATAACTTACAAAATCGGGATCATTACAGGCTTTTCTAAGTGTTTCTGAAGACAATCATCTTAACTGTATGAACCAAAATGTGAGTGAGATTAAATTCTGGTTGTTTAGATGCTGACTTGGTGGAAGGCTCATGCTGCCCTCTGATGGCTAGTAAGCATGTGATTCGTCCTAATTCAGTTTCTAGGAATGGAACCAATTTCTTTTGGTTTGGGTTTGCTGGAACACTTAAGAACAAAGCAAGCTATAATCGTCCTTAAACTTGCATTGAATAATGAAGTTCAGTCGAATTTGGGTGGTGTCCTGTGCTCCCATTCCCACTCCCATGGGAGTTTGTATTCCCACTCTAGTAATGCTGCTTCTGTACTTCTAGACCCGAAATAGTGGTTTGTGCTGTGGCAGAAGCTGACTCAGTTTTCTTTTTCTGCTCATAGGCGATTTCAAGATCTTGAAATTACAAACTTTTGCTTTGTTTATAAAAAGCAGATGTTGCTGATGGGCACATTCCCTGTATATTTGATAGATGAACGTTGATATATTGGTAATATAGTATACATGATACAATATTAATTTCACTTCAAAATTTGGTAATTTGTTTCCTTACATAGATATTTCTCAGTTTTTGAATACAGCTGCATTATTTATAGGTTTGTCCAGTAATAAAATGTCTTACTGAATTCTAAGATGGCGGGTTAGATATACTCCAAAGGAGTAGCTGAGCTTTTTCTTCATTAGGGTAAGGCTCAGTTAAGTGGAAACTTCTCTTAAAAAAAAAAGTTTGTAGCTGGCTGCCTAGATAAATAATAAATGCAGTAAACCAACTTACATATTGTGGTCCAGCAACTGAAGAACAGAACAGCTTTAGAAGAATTTATTTAGATAGTGAGCAAGGACAGTTCTTCTTTTGACCCATACTTCTAATGAATTAATTGATTATAGTTATTAGACTAATGTGCTTTAAATTTTAAGATGTTTGTTAGTATTAGGTTCTCAATGTACTGCAGTCAGTTGTCTTCTGCCTTACTCACTGTCTGCTCAACAGTGTTTGATAACAGAATCATTGATACAGTGAGAACCTTGACTCCCAACAGAAATCAGTGCTTCCTTGTTTTGGATACGGTATATGTTTGTTCAGGGGAAATATGGTGCTGATGTCTGTTTTATAGGCAGATGAATAAAATCTAAATAACTTGCCAACAGAAACTTGTGGTCAAGCTTGGTATTAAGCTCAGATCATATGAATCCTGTGTTAGTGGTTTTATGACATACTTGGTTTTGTGCCTTGGAATTTCTATGTAGCTTGTACTGAAGAAAAAATCAGTCCTCTGTGAATTTGCTTCAGAATACTTTCTGTGAAGAGGATATGCTTGAATAATATCTGGGGAGGGTAGGATTAAAAATTGCAGTTTCCTTTACACTTAGTTATGGTTCGTGACAAAAGTAGGTAAATGTTAAAAATATGCTTGCTGGGAGATGGAGAGAACTGTTAAAATCAGTTTAAGGGTAACTACATAAAATATTTGTAAAGAAAAATATAAACCCCGATATTTTCCCTTCTAGGATTCTAAACTACCATCTTCTGTCCGGAATACACTCCTTGAACTTTTTGGGCAAATAGAGCGGGAGTTTGAAAACCTGTATATTGAAAATTTGGAATGTGAGTATCTATTTTTTCCAGCAACATATGAATTCTTTGGATTTAGGGTATAGTAGCAGTAATTGAGATGCGTACGTTGGATAGTGTACTTAGTGTAGCTTTTCTGTGAGGAGTTTAAGAATTGTTTTGAACTTGTAGCCAAAGATGGGGTTTGTATCTTTTCAGAAAAATCACTTTCTTAGCTCTTTGACACGAGTAGTGAGAACTGATGAGTGCATCCTCCTTGACTCTTGGGCAAAGAAAGTGAAATAGCTGTCTCCTTGTCATTGTAGGCTCTGGTATATACCACGTTAATCTGGCAGTAACTCTGTTAATGATTTAATATTAGCAAATAAAATTGAAAAAATGTCTTACTTGAAAAAGTGTAAAATGTGGGGTTTCCGGATCATACTACTTAGTACATTGCATAACCAGCACCTGCAATTGTTCATGAATTTTGAAGTAGAGCACTCAAATAAAAATTCCAGGTCTTATCTGCACAGAACGTTATTTGTTTAATGACAATGCAGTCATATGGTAATAATGTAAGTGATCCTGGGTGACATAAGAGGATCCACAGTAAGTAACACAGGCAGTTACACAGTAAAGCCTCTGCTCAATTTTCCTTGCTGGATTTTGGAAGCTGTGTTGTGTGGCTTCGCTTCTGAGTTGTGGAGTCTGTCTGGCTACAAGTCAAATTTTTTTCCACACCTAATCTGTTCTCACACTTAAACCAAACACATGTTAAAAAAATGTTCTTGCATGCTTTTTGAAAATGTGCTGGTTTTTTATTCTCTTAAAACCTCAAGATGGTGTAGATTAAATGCTATCATCACCACCGCACATTTTTTAGTGATAATTTTCACAATGGAGTTCTTAGCCTTCTGCTAAGAAGTTGGCTGGTAGGAAGAAAAGTAGGGATTGTCCCCTGCTGCCCCACTTCAAAAATGTTTGTCAGAAAACAAGTGGTAAATTTGTTTGTACCCTCCAGAGTATAATTATTTTCCTTCCATTCCACTTTTGTTTCTTCTGCATCTTCAATCTTCACCTCACAGTTCTAGTTCGCTCCTTTCAGGCAATTCTTTTATGTGCCTGGCTTGTTGGTTTCAGTCGTCTGTTACTAAAAGCCTGTCTCTGTTTACTTCTCTTTCATATTGTCTTTGTTTTATAAAAGTTTAGGTGTATGTGTCTGGAAACACAAAAAGAATCTTGCTTTGCTCATTTCAAACACTTGGATGTGGTATGCAAGTGTAAACTGACTTTTCCAGTGCTTAGAACTGAGACTTCTGTGAATTTCTCAGAAGTGGCAAGAAGCATACTCCTGATGGATCATATTCTCCCACATTTCAAAGCTTGGGAGTGAATGACTTTAAAAAAAGTCTTGAGAACTTGTGGAAAGACAGGCCTAGACTTACTCTCAAGAATAGTGAAAAACTGCTTGGTTAAAGTCTCTCAGTAGGATTTCACTTGAGGAGAACACTTAAAGAATATCAGCCCAGATTTTGAGGAAAAACGATAATGTTCTTTATAAAATGAAGTTGAGCAAGTTTAAACCATCCCAGCCACTGGAAATCACTTATGAGTACCTAATTTATTTTAGCTATGCCATCACTGTGTCTTGTGTTGAAATGGCACTGTTGAGTGTTATAAATAATTGACGGAAAAAGCATATTCTTGTTACAAACACATGCTTTGTCTGATGTGCAATGAAAATGTTTTGATCATATTTAATGTTTCTAAAACACTTGAATGTAAAATGTATATGTCATTCTAAATTTTTAGTGTATTTCAAAGTATAAAATAATACATATTTGCTGCACTGCCTTTCTTACTAGAACTCTAGCAGTAGACAGATATTCATATATTTTGTGATTAACAAAATCTTTGTCAAGAAATTACATACTAATTCTGTGACTAAAAATATTTATGGTACTGCGAATTTTCTGTCTTGTTGGGTTTAATTCAGTATAGGTGTGCCATGTATTTCACAGAAGCTGTTTTGTTAATCTTAGTCACATATATTAGTAAAAGTAACAGTAATTAGAAGCCATTAATATTTTCCTTGGAATCTGGGTCAAGGCTGGTCTCTGGAAAATTCAGCATGAGTCTTGGTTTATGTCTTGGTGAGACCTGCTTTTATAAAATCCCAGTTGATGTGCTTTCCTGTCCTTAGCATAAAATAGACTACTTACCATAACAATTCTTAAATAGTATGTTAATGATACTGATTTTTTTGTATTAATGTGAATTTTTGTTATTGTTAGTACGTAGAGAGATTGATACACTTAATGAGCGTTTAGCAGCTGAAGGACAGACAATTGATGGAGCTGAACTGAGCAAAGGACAACTGAAAACAAAAGGTAAGAGAACCACGAAGAATCCTGAACTAGTATTTTTGAATTTACTGTTTTTATACTGAGCTGGCCAAAACTTAGAATCTTATTGAAAGGAATTAATACCAGTTACTTATTTATATAAGCTAATGCTGTATTTGAAATGTCTTCCTTTGAATTTGTCTCAACAGCAAGTCATAGTACCAGTCAGCTTTCTCAGAAATTAAAGACAACGTACAAAGCTTCTACTAGCAAGGTATGAGACAAATTAAACCTCTACTTGTCAATGTGTACTCATGAGACTAACATGGCTGTCTTTATGTTGTAAATTGTGGTTTCTTTAGGGTGAGTAGTGCAGTTCTTAAGTAAACCTACATCATGAGGAACAGTATCTTTATCTTGGATTTGTCAGTTACCCATTACTTCAACCACACTATATGACATTTTTGCAGTAATTGCTTATCTTTTTTAAAGAATGAATGTTGGAGGGGAGAGCGTGTGTGCACGTGTCTATGTGAGATTACTCTTGTAAAGAGAGCTAAAAAGAAGTACTCAATTTCATGAGGGAAATGGAGAACTTAGTAGGTAGTAAATTTCTCAATAAAGATTTAGGTATTGCAGTTGAAATGGGGATTTAAGCAGGCTCTATATATGTACTTTTATAGTTTTTTTTTTTTAATTTTATTTTTTAGCTATGAGACTAGAACAGTTTGTTTCCTTTATGTTGCAAGCCTTGCAAATTAGTAGTTAGAGATCTTTTTTGCCTGGTCTCTTAGCAGAGTTACCCTTTCATCTGCATCTGTCTGGTATTTTTGGTTTTCTTTTTTTCTTCCCTTTTTCAGTTTTCCTAGAGAGTTTGACTGCTGCTCTTTTTGCCCTATCTCAGGGTCATTTCATGATACATTATTAAGGTTAAATGAAATGTGAGGAAACCACAGTGGGATCTGGTACGGGAACCAACTATGTAAGAAGCTCTATGCTGACCTGTATTGCAGGCTAATGAGTGGCTACAGAATGACTGTAGGTGTCTTGGAAATACCATCTGTTAAGTAGTCTGAAAGTTTGAGAGTAAGAGTAGTGTGGTGAAATCTAAGTTACTGTGTTTTATTTGGTCTCCTCTTTTTTTTTAATTGTTTTTCAAACTTTCTTTTTTATTCTGATGCATAGAGATGCCTCTTCCTTTTTCTTAAGAGTTAATGACTTACAAATTCTTTAATGAGGCCCCTTAAATAGGGATAACATGATATTAATAGGGACAATAGTACACCTACTATGTAGTTATGAATTAGTACTTTCTCTAGTGTAGTGTTGGGGTTTCTGTTGTTTGTTTTTTGTTTGGTT
>RSEF01000002.1:10960787-10989528 GCA_003993805.1 Himantopus leucocephalus | reverse complement strand
TTTTTTAAGGCTGGTGTTAAATGCTTGTCTTCTTTTGCTTGCTTGTAATGTAGCGCTCATATTCTTTCCCTGGCAAGGCAGGCGGACCTCGCAATTTCAGCGTGGGAAGCTGGGAAGTATGGGGTGGAGACTCCTGGGTAATGGCTTTGCTTCATGGTGTTCGGATGTGCATGTACAGCAAAGTAGTCATGAGTAGTGGAACATGAAGAATTGAATATCTTATAGGCATCGTACATAACTAGTTTATCAGTTGATACCCAACAGATGTTTGAATGTGCTGATGTATTTCTTACCACAACTCTGAATCAGAATTTACTGGAGGGTAGAGAGGAGAGCTGAGGGAAATGATAAAGTTGAGAGCATCTCTCTCCAGTGTGTTCTTTGAAACCTTTCTGCACGTCATGGGAATGGCTTTATTTCAACTGCTGCTTCCTTTCTGCACAGAAGAGTCGAAGCTGCAACCTTTTGTCTCTTGACTTACAAAGAGATTATAGCCAAAAGTCAGGAAAGACTATAACTAAGTTTCTAACAAATCAATCTTTCTGTCTCTATCCTGACTGGATGCAGTTAGAATTACCTAGTACACCATCTGGGAAAAGGACATTTGAAGAGTTTTAAGAGTTCAACAGCTTTGAAATTCTTATGTCTGTATTTTTTATAAGCATTGAATGAACAATGCTGTTCATCAGAAATGGATTGTGTTTCAAACTCAGTGGGGTGGGGTAGTGGATCGCAACTTTTCTCTTTAGCCCATCCTTTACACTGTTACTGAATGCCCAATTTAAAACTTGGCGGAAGTCTTTTTAATCTTTTTTCTGTGTGAGTAATTAGAAGAGACTTAAGTTTTACAAACCAATTGTTCTGTGTAACTGCACACAATTATATTTTTCTGATTGCCAACCAATAAAGAGTTTAGGTTTGTTCTGAAAAGAGCTTTAGTATTTGCTTGTTCTAGTGAAAAAACTGATCCTTGACTGCTTTAATATTGGTAAAACATGCTAAGACTGAAGCTGTTCATTTTCTTGGGAAAAATGCTGAGGTGAACATACTTGAGTCTTTCAGAGAAAATTCTCATACCTCGATACTTTTTGTCCCTTAGCTGAGTTAGGAGTCTGAATATTAAGTTGGCAAACCTCGTATCAGAAAAGGATGCTTTTAGCAGCAGATAGAGTAGATTTAGTGTTTGGTAATCTAAAAATAATTTTTTGTATATGTTAATGGACAAGGTCCTGTAATTTAACTGCAGTTGTTTGTGGATGGAAGAATTGCTGGGTGAAATTCATGTTTTTATGTTAGCAAGATGTTATTGCTGATGTTAACAGTCTCTGGGTATAACAGTTGTTAAGACATCAGGAAAATATAAACAGTTTATGCAGAATCCTAAAATAAAATGAAATTATATAACTCGCTCCATCATAAACTAACTTCCAGGATCTCTCATTCTTTTGGATCAGGAAAAGGACTCTTAAAGGAAGGTATTTCTTCACCCAGCAGTTGAAGGGAATTAAACTTTTTGGAAGGTGTAATTTTTGACCTCACTGCTTAATGTCGTTCCATGGGAAATTTTTTTAATCAGTCACAGTGTAATGCTACTGGACTGGTCCTGAGTTGACCAAGTTTTCATTCTTATTTCTAACGTGTCCTGTTTACTTAAGAGACATTTTTACAGGGTGTTTCAATTTGTTTGCCATGCAGTTGTTTGTATTTGTATTTGGTTTTCGATTGTTTACATGGCTAACAATTGTTTTCTTATTAACAAATCTCTATAGAAGGAAGTACATGAAACTATATGGATTTAAGAAAGAGGACAGACAAAGCGGAAACACTCAAAATATGATTGCCCACTTATTTGCAGTGGTATATGATAATCTGGGATCTGCTGAAGTTATTTTAAAAACTTTCTGCAGTGCAGAGGCCTCTTTTTAGCAAGTTCTATATTATTTAAGTATTTCCTTTCCTTTCTTGGAAAATTGTTTGTGTATGGTTAAGGAGCCAGGAAGTAATCCAGGCGCTATCTAGTTTATCCAATTATTGGTATTTGAAGTGAGGGACAGCAAAAAAGAAAGAAAGAAGAAGAAAAAAAAAAAAAGATGTGTAGAAAAAGTGTGTGTTAAATATCTATATCTGGATATTTAGTGTTAGGTAGTGTTCTTGAACTCTTATTTTTGTGTGTTCATTCAAGACTGCTAGTACTCCAAGAGGAGTTTTACAGCCTTGCTGTTAAATGATCAATGAAACAACTGCCCAGCAGTTTTGGAAAATCTGTGCTTGTTGATGAGTAGGAAATTTGACTCAACATTAGAAAGACAGAATGCAAGCATAGTTTGAGTGTGAAGTTGAGAGTTGAAAAACTTCAAGTTTGGAATTTGAGCTGAGTGCTATATTGAACTTTAACTGTTTACTTAATTCTGCTGTTCCACTTCTCATACATGACTCTGTTTAGTTTAAGGGCTATATTCTACGTGAAAGTTGCATCTGTAGGATTGTATTCAAAGCCTATGAAACTCTGCAGTATGGTTGAACTAATAATCTTTGCCATTAACCCATTTTCTTTTCAATGCATCCTTAATGATTGTTCCTTCTTCTGCTGTGAAACCGAAATGCATATTAGCTGTTAATTTTGAATTCAAATAGGGCATTATGATTTCATCATTGGAAAGTTGACATGCTCAGGATTTGGAATGCTCTTGCAGATATTCTTTAACTTTTAAAAACCTTTTCAGAAGTAATTTGCTTTAATGACATATTAAAGACATTCCTTTTTGATACAAAAAACTAATAGGATTTTAACCTTAGTTTATTGTATCTGAAATGCAGACTTAATTAATTTTCTAACTTTTACTAAGCTGTAGATAAGTCTTAATGTGATTTGTGTTGAAGCGTTAAAGGTTTTGACTTAACTGGTCAGATAGATACCTGCCCATAATTGCATGCAGGGGAAAACACTGGTAAAGTCTTCTTTTTGTTTCAGTTTTAACAAAGCTTTTCAGACAGTCTTTCTCAAAACAGAGTTATGACTTTCAAGACTTGTGGGGTAAAAAATAGGGTATTTTTAGCAGTGGTTTTGCTCTTATTGAAGTAGTTTTTCACCACTCCTGATTCACCTGCCTGTGGAAGTGTTACAGTGAAACAAACTTTTTTTTTAAAGTATTGCACTCCCCTGTCACCTGAAAATGTAGAATTTCTGCAGTTTGGTTCCTGTCTGTAGATATTGAGTGCTTTCAGCTTTTTTGTATTATAGTGCCTTTTAGTTTTACCATTTTTGTTAGACTTCGTCCTTTCATTTGGTATTACTTATGCACATACTAATTTGGATTTAATGAGTCTTCTCAGTTTTCCTCTAACAGCATTGACTTGGAGGGAATGTGCTTATCGAATGTTTAGATGAGTTTGACATATCTTTAAAAGAATGCTTTGTTACACAAATAAACTGGCATATGCTCTCCGATTAATGTTTGATTTGATTAGCTTGTTGCAGTTTTGAAGAAAAACAGCAGTGACTGTTTTAAATGGGAATGTTTCCGGATTTTACTAGAGTTATCTAATAAGTAGTACATTTTTTTCAAAGACTACACTGGATAACATGGATCATCTTTAAGTTATCAGATGTGTCCTTCTTTGGGAATAGGCAAGAAAAGGTTTTTTGTGGGGTTTTTTTTTTTGGTGGCTTTTTTTGTCTTTCATCTGTTGTTTTGGGTTTTATTTTGTTTGTTTAAAACTTATAATCCTTTACTCAAACTGAATGGGAGGTGCACACTGCATTTGTACAACTCATTACTCCAATGAGGTTGTGTTATTGTAGTACAGAATAGTTTATCTTGCCTTTTTTAAAAAGGAAGGGTTATTAAAAAAGAAAAATAATTGAGGTGCATTTGCATCTAAACTCACTTTCCAACCATCAAATGTCAAATTCTTGAAAATAGTGAACTGTCAGAACACTGAAGAATCATTATGAAAAAGTTAGTATCTATTTGTATTTGTGAGATAATTACTTAATCTTGGGTCAATGTGGAAAAAAACCGTTGGTCTCTCTGCTATTTCAGATTGTATCCAGTTTTAAAACTACAACATCAAGGGCAATCTGTCAACTGGTAAAGGAATATGTTGGCCACAGGGATGGTATTTGGGATGTCAGTGTGGCGAAAACTCAACCAGTGGTGTTGGGAACTGCATCTGCTGGTAAACTCTTCTGTTGCTTGAATCTTTAGAAAATTCTGGTTTAGTTCCGCAACTGTAGCAACTGTAGATCAAAAGCATACTGGAATACTGAGCTTCAAACTGAAAGATTTGGTTTAAAGAAGTTCAGTAGCTGAAAAATTCTTAAATTGATGTTTCCTTGGAATGCATTTAACCTTTAGAAGGTTCAGGCATCCTTGTTCTTTCTGAAGTGTGTGACGGTTAACTTCCATGCAGGTCATGCTCTCCTTAGTCAGCTGTAGCCTGTTGGGTGGTGTAAATGGAGGGGGATTTGGGGAGCTGCTTGCTTGGAGAGGTCTCTCACACAGAATGCTATACGGCTGTATACAGAGATCCCCACAGACCTTCTATCATAGGATTGTTTAGTCTTTGTTTTATAGCAGCCATAGACTTGGTCATTGTTTGCATATTCTTGTATTTTTACATTCATCTGTCTTTTGCCTAAGGATGTACGGTCAGCTAAAAATCTTAATTTTTGGTTCTTATTAACTTACTAGATTCCTTCCTTCCCACTTGAGAGCGAACAGGTACTAATGAATAAGTCACTATAACTATTATGATCAAAAAATCAGTCTAGAGGCTTGTGTGGTTTTGGAAAACAATTAAGGAAATAAACCATAACCAGTTAGAATTGATCAGTTTGAAGTGACAGTTCTTTGAAGCTGGAACAGAATCTGAAGACACTTACTGGACACAAATATTATGAAGCAGAGATTTCTGCTTCATAAATGGAACTGTTACCATTTTTGTGTGCCCACTGAAAGACACATTTTGTCTTTGTGGGACATCTTGTCTTTGTCCTGATTTAACTTGGAAACAGCCATTCTCCAATTCAGCATTAAGGTTCACCCCACTTACAAATACTTACATTATTTATTTTTTTGGGGGTGTGGCAGGGTAAAGGAGTGGCATTTGGAGTGATTTCCCTTACGTAAGTTTTTTGCAGTGCTCTGTGGTGACATATGCATTTGGGACTTCTATGCAAGAAGTAAATAGTTTGTGCATAGACCTCCTGTTTGTAGTGACTGCCGGACTTTTTCACCACTGAATGCTTTCTGTGTTCTTTCTGAATCTCATGATGCACAGTTGGAGCATTATACAGAAGTATATAACCAAGTTAGGAAAAATATCAAAAGTAGAATTTGCCTTTCAATACATACTGCAAATTAATGCAATTGGGACAGCACCTTTACTTTTTTGGGGAGCTGTGTATTAAGTTATGATGATAGGAAGTGTTTATATTTTATATATAATGTGATAATCAAGAGGATTTGGTCTGTTCTACATTTGAAATCTATTTCATTTGGTATGCTCTACATTTGACGATAACTTATTTGTTGAATCGGTTAAAAGTGAAAAACACGTTTGTGACAATATTCACAGCTACTTTTTCATCTTTGTAGATCACACTGCTTTGCTGTGGAGCATAGAAACAGGGAAGTGCCTTACCAAGTATGTAGGGCATGTTGGATCAGGTAAGATAAGGGCATGTTGTGAAAACTGGAAACTGTGGGAGGGGGAAATGTGTTTTGGACAACTACAAAAATGTTTACTGTAGTTTGATTTGCAGGTTTGCCAACACCATTAACAAGTCAGTCGGGAAGTTCCACTAATCTTCATACAGAGAATGTTTTGTAATATGATTCTTTCCTGGAGAGGCATATTAAGACAGTTCGGTAAATGCTAAATGAATAAACAAGCCCATATAAAGAAATTTACAGGCACAGTTACGATACTCAGAAGTTAAATGTCATAACTCATTAAGGTCTCATGCATATGCAGGACAGGAGAAGCTTATATAATCAGAAATTAGCTGTTTTGCAGGATCTGTGTTATATTTGGGATACAAAATAGAGATGCTGGGTGAACATCTATTTGCACTTCTTTAATACATGATCCCATATATAATTTGTTGCATAGTATTAAATGCTTGCTTTGAAGACAGTTAATTCAATATAGGCATTTGTTTTCCTCTATGACAGTATGAATATTTCAGAAATGGTGTTTTTTTTAAACCCGTCCTTGGCTGAAGAGGTTCAGTGCAGTGAGTGTTTTTGATGTTAATCTTAATTTTTGGTGTCCAATTTGACAAGCATCTGATTAGCCCACTTCTGTCTCATAGCGGGTTACAATATCGGGTTTTATATACCAAAAGTGAAGAGGTTTTTTCATAGCTTTAACTTGCTGTTGGGAGTTGAGCACTTTGAGTGATCATACCCTGGAGTGTAGAGTCATGCACCCAGAAAATGAGGAACGCAGTTATTGACCTGGTGTGTTTGGTTAAGTAACTCAGCTAGCATATCACATGAACTTTGTGGCAAAGATACAAATAGAATTAAGTTCTCCAGAGAATGGTCAGCTGCTTCAACCATGAGTTCTACTTTTTTTTCTGCTGCTATATGACTTATAGTTCCTCCAGCACAAAGATACTAATAGATAGATGCATAGAAACAACTGGTAACACTTTCATTAATTCAGATACCTCAGGTTGTTTGCTGCGTGGAGAGGGTACCTTTAGCCTCCGTAAAGTCATGTTTAAAAACTCCAATCACTTGCATTTTTATGCTGACAGTTAGTTTTATTTTAAATTGCTATTTGAATAACCATGAAAATAATAAAAGCTCTAACCTGTATTTAAACAGTTGTGTGTAAACTAAGAAATTCTTTGAATGTGGTTTGCTTATCCTGTGTAATATGGAACACTTTTACTAGATTCAGGAAATAACTTGCTAGAAAATATGTATTGTTATATAATCAACTATAGTTGCTTTCCTTGATACTACATAGGTTTATGTAACCAAATAAAATACCTTTCTGCTTTATCTTACCTAAGAGACTGCTATACTACAAAAAATTACTTAAAACTGGACTTCTTGATTTTTTTTTTTCCAATGCTTTTAATGATAAAACATTGTGAAATAATTCTTTTAGTATACTAACTTAAAACCTTACTTTGTTTCACACAGTAAATTCCATAAAGTTTCATCCAACTGAGCAAGTGGCTCTGACAGGTATGTAAAGTTTTTTCATATGCTGCGTTATGTTAATCATGATGGAAAAATAAGTGTAATTCGCTGGCATCTTTTTGGTTGTAGCCCCTCTCCCTACTGGTTTGTCAGTATCCTTGTTGATTGAATTATTTTTATATTTTAAGGCATAACAAATCAGAGCTGGATCTTTCCATTTGTGTTTGTCATATCATTGTCGTTTGTGCTTACCTGCTCCAAACCAGACACTTAGAATGAGAAACCAGCTGAATGTTCACAAATGCACGAGGCCAGATGGTATTCATCCCATAGTACTGAAGGAGCTAGCGGATGTTATGGCAGGACCCCTGTCGATCATCTACCAAAGGTCTTGGGAGTCTGGGGAGGTCCCTGCTGACCAGACGTGAGTCACCGTTATTCCAATTTACAAGAATGATGTGAGGGAAGACCCAGGGAACTACAGACCTGTTAGTCCAACCTCAGTCCCTGGAAGAATTATGGAGAAGATTATATTGGGTGCTGTTGGAAGGCATTTAGAGAATAATGCAATCATCAGGCACAGTCGACACACGTTCACAAAGGCAAAGGCCTGCTTAACTAATTTGATATCCTTTTATGATAAGGTCACCTGCCTAGTGGATGAGGGGAAGGTGGTGGATGTGTTTTTTCTGGATTTTAGTAAGGCTTCTGATACTGTCCCTCACAGCATCCTTCTGGACAATTTGCCCAACTGTGGGATGAGAGGGTTCACAGTGTGCTGAATGAAAAACTGGCTGAAGGGCAGAGCTCAAAGGGTTGTAGTGAATGGGGCTACCTCTGGCTGGTGACCAGTCGCCGGCTGTGTTCCTCAGGGTTCAGTTACAGGACCAGAACTGTTCAATATATTTATCAACGATCTGGATGCAGGAGTTGAATGCACCATTAGCAAATTTATGATGCCAAACTGTGAGGTGCTGTTGACTCTCTTGAGGGACAAGATGCCTTGCAGAGGGATCTAGATAGATTGGAACACTGGGCAATGATTAATGGGATGAAATTGACTTGTTAAAGTCCAAATGGTGGATTCTATACCTAGGACAGAGTAATGCCAGGACATAAGTATAAACTGGGAGAGGAGTAGCTGGAGAGCAGCACAGCAGAAAGGGATCTGGGGGTTCTGGTCAACTGCAGGCTCAGTATGAGTCAGCAGTGTGCCCTGGCTGCAAGAGGGTAAACCGCATCCTGGGGTGCATCAAACACAGCATAACCAGCCGGTCAAAAGAGGTGATTATCCCGCTGCATTCAGCGTTGGTGTGGCCTCATCATAAGTACTGTGTACAGTTCTGGGCCCCACAATTTAAGAGGTATGTGAAGGTCCTTGAATGCATCCACAAGGAGGACAGTAGAACTGGTGAAAGGGCTGGAAGGCATGTCCTATGAGAAGCAGTGAAGGACTTTGGGTTTTCTAGTTTGGAGGCCCTGGTCTCTTCTCCATGGGATCCAGGACACATGTAAATAGTTCAGAGCTGCACCAGAGGGGGTTTAGACTGGACATTAGGAAGCATTTCTTTACCGAGAGGGTGGTCAAACACTGGAACAGGCTTTCTAGAGAGGTGGTCAATGCCCCAAGCCTGTCAGCATTTAAGAGGCTTTTGGACAATGCCCTTAGTAACATGCTTTAACTTGATCAATCCTGAATTGGTCAGGCAGTTAGATTAGATGATCATTGTAGGTCCCTTCCAACTGAAATAGTCTATTTTATTATATCTTAAACCTTTTGAAATACATGATGTTTCCAGACCTAAAGGTAAAGAATATTGTGATACTGAGTGTGCAGAAAAAACAGGTTGAAAATATGACTGTTAGTGTAAAGGTGATTTTAGGACTGAGAATACTGTCAGTGCAGCTTCAGGTTTGAAAATTGTCTGATGTGGTTAATACTGTGGTTCATAGGGTCCAACAATTAGGGCACTAGCTTTGGGATTGAAGAGATCTGGATTCAATTTGCTGCTAAGTCATTGTAAAATGAGGATAATTATTACTGAGTTTAGAAATTAAAACACTGCTTCTTTCTGCATCTACAGTGACCGCTTTAAAGGAAGATAGGGAGTAGAATGCCTTCTGTCTAGGCTAACAATGATTTAAGTTTGGCAATTTGGATTTTCCTGTTTTCATATGCTAACTGTAGCCATTGTTTCAGTACTATAAACAATGGTGCTATATAAACTGACTTAGAAAAACCAAACCAACCAAACAAAAGTTGCCCATAGTTAGATTTTTGTTCTGTTATTTTTCTGGGAGGTGGTTCTCCAAAGTATTTCCATTGAAAGTTTTCAGGGGACCTGTTCTTCAGTGTCACTTGATTGATTTAGCACTGATTAAAGTNTTAGCACTGATTAAAAAAAAAAAAAAAAAAAAAAAGAAGTCTTCCTCCCTGATCCAAAATACTGACACGAGAAATAATATAAGGATGACCTTTCTTCTGGCCTTCTTGCTTGGTCTGTTAGATGAGAGATTTTTCCTAGTGCTTTCATGGACATCACACTTGCCATATCTATGCATACTCATAAAAAAACTGTTTTTCTTCTCAATCTAGAACTCTGAGCACTGTACCCCTAGGTATTAGAGCATGTTTGTTCTGTCCATAACAAGGAGACTCTTGAGTTTCTCCTTAGTTGATGATGGATAGGTCTATTTCAAAAACAAATGAAGTCTAAAATCAGATGGTACCTCCTGAGCTGTAAACTGGTGCTAGTTAAGCTGAGTTGCTTAAGGCAGAAGCATAATAGCTTCACACTTGCTCTTTTGGCTTTCTTATTAAAACCACACAGAAAACATTTAATGGAAGAAATCATTGAATGAAGAACCCCAGTATATTGAGAAATGGCAAATGAAGGATGGCACCTGTTGATGTGTTAAATGCCTTCTTCAAATGTTACATATTAGAACAGCAGTGATATTTGTGTTCTGATATGTAGTATTTAAGTGGATGTTCTCACTGTAGGAATGATTAATTTGGTAGCTACTTACATTTTACGTAACGAGTTATGTATTTACCAGTATGGAAACCAGGAAAGTAACCGATGATGTTGAGACTTGATTACCAAAAAGGTCATCACGGTATCTCTTAGAAAAAGGTGCAACTCAGACAGTATTGCCAAATGTAATGTTAAAGCTTGTTTTTATTGTCCATAGAAATGCTGTTATTTAGCCTTTTTCTTTTTTTTTTTTTACCTCTCTTCCCCCCTGTGCAGCATCTGGAGACCAGACAGCTCACATCTGGAGATACATAGTACAGTTGCCTACACCTCAGCCAACTGCAGACTGCAATGTAAGCAATCAGCTTACTGCAAGTAAACTAATTGCACAGCAATTTCATCAGATACAGGTTTTATAAGACTGAATATTAAATTTATACATAATTTAAAAATTACATGATTTCAGGATTGCAAAAGGTGGGATTTTAAGGTTTTAGTTTAACATATAGTTCAGCTTTTCTTTCAAAAAAGACACTTCATGTTTTCATGGTGCAGAATAGAATATGCAGCTACGAGTACATTAATTGACTTTTTGTTCAAGGTAATAAATGTGTAAGTAAACACACTGTCGAGTAAAATTTTTTGTAATCAAATCATAAGTAATCATGAAGTTTTTCTTAAACTAGTTACTGGGGTACCTGTGTTAGCTATAGTAGCTATGAAAAGAAAACTAGTGGTAAAGACTTGTATTTTTGGCATTTATTTAATTGTATCTTTATTGATTTCTAATCGACCCTTGCCAGCACTCATTACGCTATCTGATGTTGTTGTCCCCAGGCTTTTATTTAGTCGGTATTTACTGTAGACTGTCAAACCCTTACTAAATTATAAAGACAAACATGAAGCAGCATGAGCTTCTCAATAAGCTGAGTAGGGGCAAGAGGTGGCTGTATAATATGAGAGAGATTTCTGAATGGAAAATGTTGGATTAAGTGTACTTGGTTTGGCTTTTCCATTTTGAAAAAGCAGTACAAATGTTATCTTTTTCACATCCAAATATCATGAAAGAAAAGTGTATGTGTTGCATAAGTGAAATAGGGTTCAGAGAGCGATGCTTCATGGTATAGCAGAAGAATTTATTTTGCATCCAGTTTACATCAGCACTGCATGATGACTATGTATCGACAAGCAGACAAATTTTGATGTCGTGATTTTGATCCTAATGGATAAAAATACAGTAGTAAATGATTGTCTTCCCAAAGATTAAAACAGTCAGTGTCCTGTTAGATGCTTCCTACCCTTAAAAAATCGAAAGGAAAAAAAGTCCCTTGATACATGTGCTGCAGTGAAACTTGAGGATAATACAGTAAGGGGAATATGAAAAGACTTACCAGATAGTAAAGGGGACAGATACTCAGAGCTAAACAGTTCAGAAGAGATTTTTTAAATGAAGTAGTTACTAAAACGGCATTTAACTCACTGGTATTATTCCTTCAACTAAGGTTTTGATAGCGAATACCTGAATAGGCTAGATTCTACAGACTTAAGTTACCCACCCACATTCACATCAAGGGGACTGGGAAGCATTTACGCTGTAAAATGTAACTTAGAGACATTCCTTCCCTTTTATTCTAAATCTTTTCTCTCTTGCATTTTACAGCAAATGTCTGGAGAAGATGAAGTTGAGTTCTCAGATAAAGATGAACCTGATGGCGATGGAGATGGCTCTAGTGACTGTCCCACTGTCAGAGCGCCATTAACTTCCCTCAAAAGCCATCAAGGAGTGGTCATAGCAGCTGACTGGCTTGTTGGGGGGAAGCAAGCTGTGACAGCGTCGTGGGATAGGACAGCAAATCTGTATGATGTAGAGACTTCCGAACTTGTCCATTCTCTTACAGGTATCTGTCCACTCACAAAAATATAAATTGGTGATTTAATTTTATATGTGGGATTATATGTAGATATTCAAACATTGGGAAAAGCAAGTTGTTTCTCTGGACTACGATGCAAGTGTGTACAAGACTGGAAATGCTGCTCAATATTGTAATGGTTTCTAAAATTCCAACCTTATTAATCCTCTGAGCATGAATTTGTGTTCTTGTGATATATCCTATGAAGTAGTTGTCCTTAAACTGAATGTAGCCAAATATTAGTTCTTGCAAAATGTTTTTGCTGTGTTCATGATATATTAAGTAGCAATAACCTATTGATACTTAATAATCACGTGAAGTGAGTAGTGGGTTTTTTGCTTTTAAATATATTTCTGAACTTTTACAGCTGTAGTAACATTAGAGTTCAGAATTATTATTGTTTTACTGTTTGGGGAGAAAAGAAAGAAATCATCAGCATTTCATTCCAAGTGTATGTGGAAATGAAAAGTCTTATTTTCATTACCTTACATGTTCTCATCTGTGATTGTAGGGCATGACCAAGAGCTAACACATTGTTGTACACATCCCACCCAACGTCTTGTGGTGACATCATCTCGCGATACAACCTTCCGTCTGTGGGATTTCAGAGATCCTTCTATCCATTCTGTGAATGTCTTTCAGGGCCACACAGAGTAAGTGAGAGTTCCTTCACAGGTTTTTACAGGTTCCAAAAGTATAAATGTATTCAGTTGCTAATCTGAACAAAACTGTTCCTGTGCTCTTTTTGAGGTACTAAGTTCATTCCCCTGTTTTATGAGACTGATTTTCACAGAAACCCCTAACTGTCTTCCTTCAAATGTAACACAGCAGTACTTAATTTCCAAAACAGCAACAGGGCTCTTGGTGTGATATTGCTTATATGGTAAGTCTAGATAAAACTCCTTATAGTTAAAGGTAACTTAGCGTATGAGGTTGTTTTCGGCATTGGTTATGCCTGTAGTTTAGGGGTACCGCTGTAATGAAGTTGATCAAGCAGATTACCTCTGCTTGTCATGACATGGTATGAAATAAAGGTTACTTCTTTGGAACCAGGGGGAAAAAAAAGGCAGGATTAATTTTTACTCTTTAAGCTAAAGCTTCTAATTTGTACATAAGAAATTAAAGTAAGGGCACTGATTGCCATGTTCTGTCAAAATGGTGGTTTTGGTGTAACGTTTTTAGTTACCAATTCAGGCTCTTTTACACTGGCTGCTGTTGAATATGGGCAAATACAGTCATGAAAATCTATGTTACAGTGTTGACTTACCTTTCTGTTAATTGGAGCTTTGATACATGGAAAATGCAGGAGTAACTTTGAAATACTTTATCCAAGGAAGTGAATCTTTTTTTAAGGTTTTGGAATGTTTGAACTTTACTGTTTCAGAAACAAATTTCACCTCCCTTCTTCAGAATAAAAGATGATTGTTAATCCTAGCTCAAAACAAAAACCACAAATATTTATTGCATTATGATTGAGTTTCAGTATCCACTTTCTCATTTTCCCAGCTGTTGACTAACCTACATATAAAGTAGAACCTCTTTAAACCCCCCTGCCCTGGACTTCTCAGCTTGATAAATTATTTGGTGCACGACAATGATCCCATATAAGTAGCCATCTTCTCCTGATAGAAGAGCGAACTTAAATTTGTGGCCTGCGTCCTAGGACTGTTTCATGCCATCGTTTTTGTACTCTTCTATCACTTTTTCTAGGATGACTTGTAAAAATTGGAAGTTTGTGTGTCCATTAGTGCTTGCATTTTTTTCTGAGCTAATTAATTTCTTTGTCCCAGGACATTTTTTCAGAGAAAGGAACATGATTGACATCAGTGTTTTTCCAGATGTATGCTGATCAATTGATGTTGATCTGGGGTGATGGTTCATACTGCAAAAGCTGTTACCTGGTATTTTGGCATTTATCACTGAGACCTATAAACTCTCAGGGAGTTTATATTTTATGAATGGAATACACCTTCAGCAACCTCTTAGGTCACCGTTATTCCAGCTTTTATTGTCTTCATATTTGTGTTTGTCTGTTGTATTGTCTGTCTCTATTTCTTCGACTGCATGAGTTTTTAGTATTGACACAAGCTTTTTCATCAAATGCACTCTGACTTTTAAGAGTCTCAAAACTGACTTTACTGTTTAATGGCTAAGGTTGTTCAGCACTCTGTTTTGTGGAAGAGGTAATTCTGTTACGAAGATGAGTGTTTCACTGAGGAATGCAGTCAGAGGGGAGACGGGAGCTTGGTATTTTGTAGTCAAGACATACTTTGAAGGATTTTATTTTTTTGTCCATTATTGTACTACTTATTAGCAAAATATCTTTAAACTACTCAAATCAACACTATAAAAATCTTCTCACGTTAATCAGCATTGAATATTTTTTGTGTGTTGACTGGAAAATACATATACACAAGACATTTTTTGGCTTTCCTGCATGTCTATTTGAATAATTTGCCAAGTTTTTAATATTTTGATAGGCTCTTGGAATCAGTTCTGTAGATTGGATCTTAGTCATTAACACTGATGATTTAAATTCCTCAACCATCAGTTTTAACAGCCTCTTGCTAAGTACTACCTGATGAATAACTGTCTAGAGCTCACATAGAGCAGGTATTTTTTTCTGTCATTCACCAGACCAACTCCTAATGCATTAAACTGATATAATTAGATACCAAACATCTCAATCATGAGGCCAATGTACAGTTTATTGTGTTGTAGCCCCCAGAATCTTACTCCCTCCTGATATTCCTTCTCACAAGGGATCCAAACCATCATTGAATCCAAGTGATGCATGGCTTGGAGTTTCAGTTTCGGTCCCTTGCGCCCTGTTTGATGCTGCCTGGCACACACTTCTGCCTTGAATGCTGTAAAGCTCCTCTCGGGGCTGAGCGCTTCTGTGTGCAGCAGAACTGAACCAGAGCCTGAAGAGTGAGGTCAGCGCTGACAGAAGGCTCCTGGCCAGAGTGATGCAGCCTTCCCATGGAGCATCACAGCCGTGCCAGCCCTGGAGTCGAAGGGGTACAGATGGCTTCTGCCTCTTGAAACTTTGCATCCAGCATGGGATTCATACCACCATGAGCAGTTTTTAGTTTTGGAAATGCAAGGGAGGGAATTGAGACTTTAAACCTGCTTGGAAATGCAGGTTTTTTGTTCCCTGCAATGTTACACTTTGTGTCTGTGTATGTGCTAAAGACACACGTGGATAGTGTAACTTCCTTTTTAGTAGCTTTAGTGAGTCACGTTGAAGATTTTGTCAAAATGACACGTGATCTTGTGAAAAATATAACAGAATGATGCTGATGTGTTGAGAGACTAAAGTGTCCCATTATATGCAGAGTATGATTTTATAAAATTAATTGACATCCGAAAATGGAAAGTAGTTGCTGTGTATTGCCTTGTATTATAAAGTGAGGTTCTGTCAAAATAGGTGTGTATATATACCAGCTATGAGAGTTTGTTTGTGTTTTAAGTAAGTGGACTAAGAAATCACCTATTATTTTGGTGTTCTGAGCATACGATGGCTTCCTTTATCAAAAGCAGAATATTTTTTATTGCCTACTATTATGAAAGCCCAAGACAACAAATTATCCTCCAGTAAGGTCAGAAGGAATCTGTTGTGATCAGCACGTCTGTCGCAAGCTTCATGCATTGATGCCCGTTTTGAATTAGGAGGTAATTTTAGTAGAATTGCCAACTGTATATTGGGTTGTTCCAGTGATAAAGATTTCAGCTTAGCCCTTGGTAAATCCTGTGAGTGGCTTATCCCAGTGTGTAGTTCACCTCCCTGTTAAACTTTTTGTGCCTCCCTATTCTAAGTTTGTCTAGTTTCAGTTTCTAGTGGCTGGATTTTATCTTTAAGAGCTTTGTTTCCTGTATTAATACTTAGGTGATCATAAGTTTCCTATACAACCAGTTCTTTTTTATAAGTTACCTATTTTGCCTCAATATTGTTTTTTCTGATATATTTTGACATTTATGTATCCAAGGACCAAGTTTAGTACATTGGTAGTACTTTTGCATTTCAAGCCTGCATTCGTCTGAGTCTTAAAAGTACATTCAGGTCTTTTTCGAAGTTGCATCTTCCTAGGGAAGTTTCCAAATATGTAAACATTGCTTGTTTACATTTGTCTTGTATATTACTATTCCAGTTCAGTAAGTGACTTATTTGCCTGTACCCTGCTCGCATAGTGATAAAAATATCTTGTCACGTTTTGTTTTAGATTTGCCCTACCCCCAGTTCATCTCACTACTTACTCTCTACTGATTAAAAAATAATGAAATGGTGTGAAAATAAGACTGATTTTTGCTTAAATATAAAACTTCATTATTGTCTGTTTCTGTGTGCACACCAATAGGATTTTATATTACTAGTGCTGTTAATCACCAGTCACATCCCTCTATGAGGTGATTAACAGAGCCCTGGGAAAAGGTTACATTTACATTATCATCCAGACACTTACTTGTTGCATGTTAATTAAATTGACTTCCTGAGTTAAAGCCTCCAAAAATTATATTGCAGACTCAAATTCCAACACCTTTTTCCCAGCAGATACTGCTTTAAAATACATGTTTGATAGTATATAGCACCAGCTGTTCTCCTATTGAGAAATTATTGAATTTAGAGGTTATTTATTAGAACTCCAAGCTGAACTAAGGTGGTGCTCTGAAGAGCAAAACACATCTAGCATCTACATGGCAATTTTCATTCCAGCTTCACTTCTGCTGTCGTTTGCCAACCTCTGCACAGCCATGTCTTGTTGGGGCTCTGAAGGCCATTCTTTTTCCAACCTGGTGACCTAGTTGAACGGCTCTGGTGTTGACATTCTCTTGCTTATGTGCTCGATGAGTTTTTCCTGTCTCTTCAAGTACTCTGCATTTGCTGAGGTCTATCTTGATATGCAGAGCCTTCTAAAATGTTCATATTGGACATCTTTACCATTTGTAGCTTAAAAAGAATCTTAATCTGTACAGGTCCAGTCAGGTACTTCACAGATTTTGTGCATTTGTTCTGACAATACAGTAACACTGGAAATAATTGAATACCCTATTGGCAACAGTGTTTATTAGCTCGTGGATTTATATACCTCTTTTAAACTGTATGCTGCTTTTGCTATAGGTTTGTAGTATGTTGATGCTTATATGCAGCTGAGGAGTTAGTCGGTAAATATTAAAGTCTTTTGTTTTGTTTAGTGAGGGTCAAAGGTACACAGTGCTTGGGTACATATCTCTTGAAATGCTTGAATAAAAATGTGTAGGACTTGCAAATCATCCTTCAAAGAGTAAAATGTTGTTTTCAAAAGCAGCTTTGGGTTGCAATCCTTAAGTGAATATCCTTTGTTAATGCTGCTTGATTGTTCAGTATATAGTTACACACCAACTTTTCATGGTGATTAAATGCATTTTTGGCTCAAAAAAAAAAGAAAAATTTGAGCAGGTGCTTTTGACCTAACCAGGCAAATGAAAAGTTTGTTTCTTAAACTTACTGATCTTTGTAGCTAGATTGAGCCAGGGCATCAAACATGAATGTGCATTAGCTGTTGGATCTTTATCTTTGTGTTACTTTCTGGGCAAACTCCGAGAGAAAATTGCTGAAAGTGTATCTTATGTTGTTTCTGATTAAGAGATCTACAAGGTGACTTAGGGCACTTTCAGAATACAGCGTATTCCTTACTCCTTTCACTCTGGTTGTGTGGCTATAGGAGATCAGAAGGGAAAATTCCTGTTCATTTGCTGTCTGTATGTCTCTGAATATGCAGCTAGATGAGAACTTTGAAACTAGGGAATTGCAAATATGTCTTGCTTCCTCAACTTTTCATCTTCAAACTCCTACACTTGCTGGAAAATCTGAATTGTAAAAATTTAAAAATACTTAAGCAGCAGCTGATTAGGATGCTGGGCTGAATTCTGACGTTGAGTGAATTGGGAATTAACGTCAAAATGGCATTCTGTATCAAGAGGCTAAAAGCTGCTTTAGTTTTGTGCACACTCAAGTTTGCCAAGGACAAACTGGCTTTCCCAGATTCTTGATTCTGCAAGATTTAATTCTTATACACTGCTATGCATCGGTCTTGTTCTTGAAAAACCAAGTGATGGCATAGGGGAAATGCCTGCTCTTCAGGCAGCAATGTCACTAGACATCCCTGTTGGAAAGTAGTCTTATTCTAGATATCACCAATATTATGAGGTCATTGTTAGGTATTCTGATTCAGCACTGTTTTCTTGGTGAAGCTAAAGTGTGTCTAGATGTAGTTCTAAAAATGCAAGTTTTGCACCTTTGACTAGAAGCTGTGGTAGGAAAGAGAGTCTTTTGTGCCAAATAAAATGTCACCAGTTGGATGCTGTCTGTGGTGGTCGACCAGTTTAAAGCATCTTCTTTTCAAAATAGTCCTGTTCTTGCTGCAGCTGTTAATGCTATCAGTGATGCTTTGTCTATAATTTTTCTGTTGTTTCTAATCAACGAATGCTTTAGGCATTCACCACATGTGCATCTCTCAATCTAGCTTCTGTAAGAAATGAAAAAAATTTCTGATGAAACATTCAGGTTTTTCCCCAAGCCTTACTGATTAAATAGACGATTCTGATATTACTTTGAGTATTCCTACCTTGTTCTGTGTGCTGTGTTTGGTTTTTTTTAAATTTTGTCTTGCATTTTATTGAAAAAGCCCCGAAACTTGCCTTTCAAACACTGTTCTGATCCCGCATGTGCGTATTCTTTAGATGAAGATTATGGCCTGGACTTTAAGTTCTAGGGTTAGCTTTTTTTATTTTGTGCTTCTAAATGTATACATATAAAAATCTTTTGGTTTACATTTATTACATACATGTAATGGAGCATGTTAAGGTTTCAATAGTTTTCTAATCGAGTTGTTAGCAGCCTTATTAGCGGATAGCTGAAGCACCTAGCTTTGCATTTGTCTGACTTCCTATGTTGTTAGCTTCTTTGTGAATCTGTTTCAGGACAGAGTGGGGTCAGCATGATTCACGTGCCTTAAGCTCATCCAAGTTACCTGTATTTGCTCTCTTGCACAGCTTGAATACCTATTTTCTATTCTAACCTTCCCCCAACACAACTTTTTATATAAAAAAAGTTGTGAAGTTGTTAAGGCAACTTTAAATTGTTAATTCTTGTCCTAATGAGGACAAGAAAAACAAATGCTATGATGTTTTCTCCTTTCTGGCAAGCATTCTTTTAGTTTTGTTTATATACCTATATATATCGATGTATATAAACTTGAAGAATATGCATTTATTCCTTTTTCTTTATAGATCTTGGCATACCATTTTCTGTAAGGTTTATTGCAGTGACAGCAGATAAAAAGCTAACAGTTGAAGCTGTTACTGGCTATAAGCTTTACAAGTAGGTTTTCTTATGGCCCTCTTTGTAGCAGTTTTGACAAATATTTGTTTGCTATTTGATGGAATCTTAAGTTGGTTCATGGTGGTAAGGTTGTAAGTTTATTATTCTTAGAATGTTTTTGATGGGTGTTTCGTTTTGTTTTCAGTAGATGCATGGATCTCTTATTACATGTGCCAAGAATAACTCCAAAGAAAATAGAAAAAATTAAGTTTTTTGTTAGGCTATTGCTACCATGTGCACATAAAAGTACCATGGCTGGGTTTATAAGACACAATAACTAGTATTCAACTTAAAATGTTTACAGGGAAAAGCTATCATCAAACTAGGAGGGAAGGTATTAAAATTTGATGTTACAGACTTGATATTAGGGAGATTCTATAACTACTGTAGATTTATTTTTTTTTAAGTGAGGACAGCTAGACTTTCTCTGTTTTGAAATGGTTTTTTTGCCATATTTGTATTAAGAGAATAATCAAAACTCCCTGAAGCTTAATTCCTGCTTCCTGTAAAAGGAAAGAATTTAGACATTATAGTGAAAATCAGTTGCAAGGAGGCTTTGCTATAGGAAATACTCCTTGGAGTTCTAAGTAACTCATCTGACTAAGTTCTCCAGTATAACCAACACTGTTCACTTTGAAATGGAGAGAGGCATGCTGCAACCACTCTTTTGAAATTCTGGAAAGTGACTTATTCCATAGCTGTTAGTTATGTGTATTTGAATAGTTTGGCAAGTAAAGAAAGTTACGGCACTGTCATGGAGTTGTCTAACTGCCTGACAAACCAATTTGAAAGATAATATTCTTTGGTAGTTTTGTTTCCTTTATGTTCTTGAACCTCTTCTGTTGTCATTGGCTAACTTCCTCATGGTAAAAATTGCTTCCTAATTAATAAAGAAATATAAAAAAAATGAATAAACTACTCAGGCTATAAGAGTAAGTGCTTAAAGCTGAAAGCCCTGTAGCTGAAAGAAAAAAAATCCTTTAGGTGTTTTAGTTTGGGGAATGGTGTACGTAACATAGAGGTTTAGCTGTACTCAGTGTTAGCCATTAGGGTTTTGTCAGTCACTTCAAAGAAGATGTAGGCAATAAATCTGTATCCAGTTGCTTATGGGTGCTTTAAGCTTCACTACAGTGGGTGGAGAGAATCTTAATTCCATTCTTGAATGCATGCACTAAAAAGTGCTATGATTTTTTTTCAAATGACCCACAAAAGAGCGTAGCCAAAGGCCTTTTCTTTGTATCCTGTTGAGAAGAGCATAATGTTTTATAGCATGTTGTCGTTCTGAAGCTTGCGTAACATATGCAGCAATACTACAGGGATAGATGGACCTTTAATCCCATCATAAATGTAATGGAATTGATTTTAAAGATATCTGCACCTTAACTAATTTACTAACTTGCCATTGACTAATTCTCATAAAAGCTAGTGATTGTTTTCAATCCTGTATTGTTTTATTATTTTAAGACAGATAGTGAGAAAAGGAGATGCTGGCAATTTCCTCTAAATGTTATGAAACACATATATCTGGAATAGATATTGTTGGTTTAAATGCTAAAAAAATGACTTTTCAGTGGTAACAGTTATCTCTGAATTTCCCCTCTCCCTGTTTTGTGTTAATTCTTTCATGGTTTCTTCTTAATGTCTCTCAGTTTGGAGGAAAAAGTTCTGCTGATATTTGGAGATAAATTCGCAACCAGACTTTGTGAATTGTACGTGTAGTTCTTCGTGGAATCAGATGCCTTTAGCGTTTCTAAAACCTGAATGCACGACCAGACATGGAGGTATTAGTGTGGTCCTTACCTGGTACTCCTGTGGCCAGAGCTTTTGCCCTTTAAAATGGGCAAACTGTTGTCCATATCTGGAGGTTTTAATCCCAGGCCGTGGCTTCCCTACAGGCTGCAGACTGCTCTGTGTGGCGATACACTTTGTTCCCGTGAAAGAGAGGAAACTTGTACAGGAAATGCTCTCCCAAATACAGCTTCCTTTAGGTTTTGTTCCTGAATTTTACTACTTAAAATGAGAGAGGCATATTTGAGCACTCAAATTTTGCTGTTTAACTACAGTTTGGTGTACATTGAACAAATTTATCTGAAAGCTCTGTTTTAGTCCATTTTCTCCAGAACTTCGTCCCACACACAGATTAAAGCTTACAAGTAGCACAGGCACAAAAACACGTTGTCTCCAAGTGTTCAACGGTAAAACCAGTATAGGTTGCAAATCAAAGTGGAAAGAGCAGTGTTAACTTTTTTTGGTGCATTGCCAGTAAGGGTTCTGCATCAGCATTTTATGGTCCAACTTTTTCAACATCTTTTTTTTTTTTTTTTCGCCCTCCCCTATGTGTGAAATTTCAGCAGATTGTTATGCAAAACAGTTTTGTGTCTCAGTGTGACTGGGGAGACAGCTGTTCAGCCTAATGAGGAGTGCTATCGCTACAGTATTTCTGTTGATTGAGACCCACGGAGGGAGCAGGATGTTCGAGGCCAGGCAGTGGTGTGTGGTGAGGAAGTGCCACACTGTCAGCTGGAAGTACACGCTCGGCTGCTCCCTGCGACAAGATAAATGAGTTTTGCTGGGGTTTGGCGGAGGCTGAAGCTTTTCTGGAGAATAGTTGTAGTGCACCAAACTCCCGGTGGGACCCACGGTTTGAAGTGTCATAAGACTGCCTCCTCTTTGCCAGTTTTTTTTTTAATGTCCTACAATATCTGTCATCTTTTTGAGTTATTAAAATCCTAATGTCTTCTAGCATTCCATTAACACGGGGTCTGATGATCTTTTGTTGACACTTTTTATGAATTTAGCCAAGGGGATGTTAAACACAGGTTTTGCTGGGTTACAACAAACTGAGGACTAGTATAAACAGAAAATAAAAATAGCCCCATGAAAATGCAGAAAGAAGTCTTCTAATTTTTGTCATGTGCGTGGGGTTAGGGAGGCAAACTTTTGAAAGGTTATTTGTATATTAGCTGCTCTGCCAACTTCTTTCTTCCCCCACAGACTTTGCTTCTCTTTCTTCTCACCTGAGGCTGAAATAAAATAGCCTGAAATCCTATTTTAGTTTATAAGTAGGAAGTAGGCTTTCTTCATGTTGCTATTTTCCCTTAATTAAAACAAACCCAAAACCTGAGATGAGATGCATCTGTCTCATTTTAAGAGACATTCCAGATTAGAATAGCAGGGGAGACAAAGCATGATCTGTGGTGTATAAGAAAACCTATGAGCGCAGCACTTGCTCTTGTTTTCTTAAGTCAGTGGTATTGTACTTGTTCTTGAATTTAAATGTATGTGGTTTTTAAATATCAACTCAATATGTTCCACTTAAAAAAAAAACAACCCAAAAACCCCATGTGGTCTTTACTCAGATGACAATTAAGTACTGATAGCCCTCCCCAGATTTGCCAAGTTTGTGAGAATGATTCTGCTTTTGGCCTTTCTAGACTTGGTATTAAGTTACTTAAAACTTCTAGGCTTGCAATATTATTTTGAAAATGAGATATCTTTGAGAATTGAATCAAGTGTATCTATAGGTTCCCCTAGAAGAGTAATATTTCATTGTTTTAACGCACAGTATCTAGGACTGTTATGCAGTACATCCATATACTGTTTGCTTTGAAACTGTGACCAAAATTCTTGATCATAAACAGTGGGTTCAGTAGAAAGTGCTTTTATATCTAGCCTTTGAGCTCAAAGCTCCTTATGAAAAAGGCTGGTTTTGTAGTCACGTGTACTTGCAAATAGTGCATATCCCAGCCTGCAGTGTCTTACAGGGATGGACTGTTGGGAAGGTAGGCAGAGGACTAAGACTATGAAGCACCTTTAAAGATGTCACTGAAAATGGCTCAGCAGCCTTCCCTTTGCCTTTCTGTTGCTTGTCGAGTCACCAGAGAGAGCTACAGCAGACCTTAATTGCATTTTTATTTTAAAAACTTTTTTGTAGTGTACGCAGTAATATCTGAATGAATAGTTTCACTGAAAGCAGTACAGATAAGGATTTTGTTTTGAGAATCTTCTTGTTTTTACAGCAGCGGAAAGGGTTGAGCTAACCTAGAGTTGGCATTCTGTTTGCATGGCGATAGTTTCAAAAGTTTTCATTTGAAAGGTGATAAAACTAAGAATGAGAGAACTTTACATGGTCAAAGAAACAACTGTATTTGACAGTGATAAGTGATAAAGGAGAACCAATACAAGAGCAAAGAAGCTGGAAAGTATTTAAAGTTGCGAAAAAAAGCATCCAAAACTGGAGGGTTATTTTAAGACAGTTTCACAACATATTCCAACTGTAATTGGAATAAAATCTATGAGGGGAAAAGGGATCAGATCTGTGTGTTGGCAGCAGAATGCTAAAACACTTTGTATTCACTCACCTGGAGCTTTTCTATGACTTGAATTCCTCATGCTGTTGTGTACAAGGAAGTCTCCCAACGTGTGTGCAGTGTATGGAGATTTAATAGCAATTTTTAAACTTATAAACAACACTTTTTCAAATGTGTTACAGCAGTATGGAGTATTTTGCAGTATTTACAGAGGTATTTTGCAGCTTGCATAAAGAGCTAGTGAGGAGAGAAATGCAGGCATCGGTAAGTTTAATGGAGGTCAGGCAGGTGGAAGACAAGTTCTGTGCTAAAAACATACCAACCCTATTCTGCAGTAATTTGACTATGTGAATGAGTTTTCTTCCCAGATGTGAAGGTGCCTGATGAAAGAGACCTCATCAGTTGTGGCCTTCATGTATGTTTTAACTTTTTGACTTTTGGTTCATAAAGTCCAGAAGATTAGCGGAGACCTCTTGGTTCTTATTGTAATCATCTCCCTAGTAGCTTAGCTGCACTCTAATAAGGCATTAGGAAACTCGGTATCATGAATAAAGTGGGCCTTCATCCTAATTAAAACTTAATTTGGTGTCAATTTAAATTAAGAGGCTTGCATAAACTGGTCCGTTGTGACCTGGCTAGTGCTAATCTCAATCAGCAGCTTGGATAGGACATGAATTCAAATTTCTGCAGAACAACCAAAGTGACAGTAACAACTGACAACTTAAATTAAAATTACTAAATCCTAAGAAATTGATGTGCGTGACCCAAGTTACAAGATAGGTCATTAAATCAAATCTGTAGAAACAGAGTTGAGAAGCCTTCTCTAACAATTTTAGGGAGAGACAAAAATGCTTTTTTAGTACATTGTGTGGTCAGAAAATAACTTGTTTTGATTTGAGAATTTATGCTGTTCTAAAATGAAAATAGTAGTACACAAACTTTAATTGGTTAATATGAAATAATAGGTAAAAGATTAAAAAAAAAATCTCATCATGAGAACTGTTCATATGACCTCAGCAGTGTACTGTTCTCTGAAAGTATAAAATACAAACATAATAAAATTCTTAAATAAAATTCTGTATATAGTACCTTCTGAAAGTAATATATTGCAGTTCCAGTTGCTGGAAGTACTCTTGGGAGTCTTTCTCTGGCTGCTTATGTGCATTTATAGGCATAATGGGTAAAATTTGAAGAATTGTCTGGTCATACTTCGTATTACTACTGCTTGCCATTTTTTTATCGGACTCAGACTTTAGCTACTTGTAAAGTAGGACTAGAAGTCACAATTAGAAATTGTTAGATTGCCGTAGCTATTGCTAACGGAGTTACACTGGAAGCTCTGTGTATGTATTACAGCACGTTTAGGTGTATGTACAAAATAGCTTTAGCTACGTCTCAGGTCAGGTATTTTGGTTCTCCTCAGAGTCTGTGCTGTGAACAACAAATGCCTGAGGTAGTTCTACAGAAGTCTTTGGATGGAAAGTAAAAGAACTTGACTGCTTGTCTCAAAACACTTGAGAGGAAGAATTGTAGTGTATGCTACTGACTCAGTTTTGGTTGTCTGATAAGCCATAAACATTAATACGGAACTTCAAAAGTGAATTAAGTTTCAAGACTGGACATGTTTAGCTCATGTTAGGATCAGTGGAATATGAGAGATGCCTCCAGAGTGACTCGTCACTGTTGAGCTGCTTTTCTTTGCACTTGGGCCAGTCAAGCCCTGTATACCTTAAGTGACACAGCTTCTTGTAAGAATATTATTTATTCTGAAATACCCACTTGGAGTTTTGTTATTTCAGGTTGCTTTGGTTTAAAAAAGGAAAAAAAAAAAAAAGGCAAGTTATATATTTTAAAGGAAACACAGGAACAGAAAATAGAACTTTGTATCGGATGCTAGTTTAATAAAGAACTTTAGAGCTTGACATCTTTCTTTTTACTCCTGATTGTTTAGCACTGTGACATCTGCAGTTTTCACTGTGGGAGACAATGTTGTTTCTGGTAGTGATGATCGCACAGTAAAAGTTTGGGATTTGAAAAACATGAGGTCTCCTATTGCAACCATCCGTACAGATTCTGCAGTCAACAGGTAAGCGGATCTCTGAGTTACTACTTTTCTTAATTCACTGAATATACATTTAATTTTAGTCACTAAAATTAAAGTTGAGCTTTAAGGGATTTTGAAAAAGGTCTGAAGTGGTTTTATAACATGCAGCTATAGTCAACATTAATTTTCAGTAAATACATCATATTGGTTTTCTGAGATTTTTTAGTATGGGATACAGATGTTAAGGCTGTTAGAGCATCTAGTACAATAGAAAACACCTTAATGGTTTAATACTTTTTTCTTTTTTCACTTGTGAATTCTCATCAGGAAAAATTCAGCTGTATCACTTCTTGTGAGCTTAAACTTCTGCTGTCAAGTTCTATTTGCCAGGCACACGGTTTTGTACATAACCTACTTTTGTCTCTTCTGTGCAGGATTAACGTATGTGTTGGCCAAAGAATCATCGCCCTTCCGCATGACAACCGACAGGTTAGATTATTTGACATGTCAGGAGTACGATTAGCACGCCTCCCTCGCAGTAATAGACAGGTAACTGAATATTTATAGCCTTAAAGTGTGTCTGTTCTTCTTTCGTACAAGGTTAAAACTAGGATTTGGTCTCTCTAGTTTAAAAGATGGAAAAATGCTGAAAAACACTTACCTATTCAAATATGCTGCTGTTAGTTATTGAAAATCACCAACATGCAAATAAGTAACATATTTTGAATTTTTTTAATTGGAATTGGAAATGATGTTTCAACTGGATTTAATCATAATTTTTCTCCTTACTAAAGTGAAACTAATGTCTGCCTTCTCTATGAAATGGAAAAAATGTCTAAGAGCATTTAAAATCTCTTTTAATGTGTTGTTGTGAATTGTGTCAGAAAAGTGACTCATTATGAGGATTAATGTTTTGGTTTCTAATTATGCAATTTTTAATTTGTTACATAAAAAAACATAAAGGGAAGAAAGTGGGGGTCAGTTTTGTGAACTCACCATGTATAGTTTGGTGATAATTTGCTTTTCCTTCCCTGCTTAAGCAGGGAAGAAAATTCTTGATATTTGGTACCAAGTAGTAAACCATCCTTGCTGCAGCCATCAGCTTTTGTGCATTTGCAGTGCTGTTTGGCATGGCAAGCATCACTAATGGAGCAAATTAGACTAAGTAAAGTTAATTGGATTATGCCACTTCAATGGCCTTTTTTGGGTGAATTCAGCAGCTCTTGACAGAATTTAGGAAAGGGTTTTAAGACTTACTTAGTCTTTTTAAATCTTTTTCTAGTTTAGGGGTTTTTTTAGTCTATTGTTTAGTCTTGATTTTTCTTTTTTTCTTTTTTCTTTAATATTTCCATTCAGGCTGATGCTACTGAAATCATGGCAATTTTTTTGTTAACTTAAATGTTGGTCAGAGTCCTTCCTGCTTGGGGCATTTTTGTTACTGCTGGATTTGAGCAATAGATAAGGCATTGCTTTTCCTCAGCAGGACATTCCTCCTGCTGTAGTATTATCCTTTCTGAATTATGAACGTGATGGACACTTGATCTTGCATTTTATAACAAAGAAGTTGCCAGCAAGTAGTTCCATATTTTAGGATTGCTTTTATAAATAGAAATGCTAAAATCAAAATGCGATTTGCTTTTGTAAATAAAATGTAATTAGATAGCAAACATACCTTGGAAAATGCAAAAGTTTTGATGCACCTGTTTGTATGCTTCTGTCATTACGGACCTGGTGCTGGCAATTAAGGAGTTTCATCACTATAAAGATTTTTCCCTGGCAGATGAAAGTAACAATTACCTCAAGTACCGCTTGTAAAAACTAGTGTGAGCGTTAGCATTTTGAGTCACTCTAACTTGATGACATAGAAGCTTTCAAAATATATCGTAAGTAATAACTGCTATCTCCTGAACTGTCGCAGGGCCACAGAAGGATGGTGTGCTGCTCAGCATGGAGTGAGGACCATCCCATATGTAACCTCTTTACATGTGGGTTTGATCGTCAGGCTATTGGCTGGAACATCAACATCCCTGCTTTGTTACAAGAAAAATGAAATGCTGGAAGAATTTTTGCATTTTATGTTGCCATGGACTTCTACACTTTCGCAGACTTTTCTGAATACTGGTCTGCTATCGCTGTAAAAGCTCTTCCTTAAGTGGAGACTTTAGCAAATGTTGTTCTTGTTATCACATTGTGCACAGTTTGCATGAATTGTACAGAAAATGTGATTTTTTTAAAATTAGTTTGTCTTGTGTATGAACTTTTATATTTTGGCATCCACTGGTCAATATGTTCACTGTTGCATAGAGCACATAAATGTTCATAAGTTATTTAGCATTTAATAGATCCACAGTAGGGCATTACATTTGTGACATAAATGTGAAACTTCTGTAATTAATGTAGAGAGTGTATAGCAGTCTGTTACGTTTTTCCATGACTCTACATATCTGCCTTGTGTTAAAAAGACTCTGCAGGGCTAAAACTTTTAAATGAAGTGTGAATTTCACTAGTTGTATGATTGTAAGCATTTTCCTGTTTGCATCTGATTTGGAATACTTTTTTAGTGCTGCAGTATAGTGCAACTTCAACTCCATTTTTATTCCAGTTACTGGAGAAATAGTAGATTTGAGAAGGAAAACACAAGCAAGTTCTAGTAAGTGTAGACTGCCAGGTTTATTCGGAATGCTTTTTGTATTTTTTCTTTTGAAAAAGAAAAATATTCATTCTGCCCATCTTATATAAAGTGATTGTAAAATTTCATGTCATTTCATACTAGCAAAAATCCAGAATATTATGATTCTAATCACTGAAATCTAGTCAAGCAAATTTTGAAGCACTTTAGTTTATAGCTATTGTTATAAACCATTTATGAAAGTTTGACTTTACCAGTGAATGTGAGCTGACCTTTGTAAGAAGGATTGCTTCTTTTTGGTGATCTGCCCAGAAAGGAAATATTTTTTTGGGGGGGTTGTTGTTTTT
>RSEF01000002.1:10916966-10955769 GCA_003993805.1 Himantopus leucocephalus | reverse complement strand
CCAAGTTGTGCCAGGGGAGCTTTAGGATGGATATTAGGAAAAATTTCTTCCCCAAAAGGATTATCAAGCATTGGAACAGATTGCCCAGGGAAGTGGTGGAATCGCCATCCCTGGAGGTATGTAGAAGATGGGTAGACGTGGTGCTGAGGGACATGGTTTAGTGGTGGGTTTTGGCAGTGTTATGTTGATGGTTGGACTTGATGACCTTAAAGGTCCCTTCCAACCTAGACATTTCTATGATTCTGTGATTGTGTATGAATAATAATTAAATTGGCACCAGTTAAACTTACTTTTCCAATACACATCAGCAGACTTAAAGAACTGTTGGAAAGGCATTACAGATCTCTGCTAGGAAAAAGAGAGCCAGGTACCTTCTGATCATTACAGTTATTGATCTTTTACATAGAAATTAACATGTTAGAAGTGACTGGACTTTTAAGAAAAACTACACTGGTGAGTCCAGCTGTCAGACTGATTTACAAAAATCCTTAAACTATCAAATGCATACTCTTAAGGACACAGTTTGACCTTGCTGTTTCTTGGATTGCTAATGATTAATTTTCTTGTTTTCCAGAGGAAATGAATTTTGCAACAGCGAATACTTGAAACTTGCTTTCAGACCTTCTAGCTCTAGCATGGAAAGGGAAAGACAAGATGATATCTGGTTGCGTCAGTAGATGGCAAAACCGTTGTATTTAAAAAATGCTGGTGAAAATCAAGGATTAAAAATGCTGGAGAAAATCAAGATACAAGGGAGTCTATTTTGCAAAAAGAAAGGAGAGAAGAAAAGTGGCTTGATCTCTGGATTTCCTCCTTGTAGACACTTATTTAAGATTTTTGCTAGCAAGAACCGTTCAGAAGATTGAGATTGTCTCTGAACATCAGATCTTTCCTACATGGTAGCTCATTATAGCTACCTAAAAAGTGTGCACCAGGATTTATTCTCATTGAATGTGTCCTAATTTTTAGGCTTTTTCTCCTACGATGTCTTTTTCTCCTCTTTTTTCTTCCATGATTCTGATCATATTATACAATCTCCTGGTTAACTCCTCACAGCTGCATGTCATCTGTTTGTTTAATGAGAATTCTCCTTTTCTATCCTTCCATAGTTAATGAAAACAGGCTCTGAAGCATCCCCCTTGATTATCATTACAGAGAACCTATTTCCAGCCTGTTTTACACCTCAGCCTGTTGTAGTTCCATTTAGAAAAGTATTTTCAAAGCCTGCTTGTGAGAATGCTCTGTAAAGCGATGTGAAAAGCCTTATTACAGACACCACACAGGGTACCTTCTGCTCCTCTCTCATTCATAGAGCTAGAGAAGGAAATTTGAAAGGCCTGACATTATTTGTTCTTGCCAAGACCGCGCTGGCTGTCGCTCAGCTCCATCTTCAGCTCCCATCGTTCTTCCTTTTGCTCTGGCTCCTGTGCAGTTGCTCTTGCCTCCACAGCTTTTCTGCCAGCACACCGATGTCCCCTCCACTGATAAAATTTTTTGCTGTCTGTGGGATGCAGCTATCATTCCCTTGATTTGTCATCTTCACTCTTTGATTTCAGACCCTTTTTTCCAAATATTTTAATGTTTTTCTATCTGTTGAGAAAACTCATGCAAATGCTCTCATTCTCTGCCTTTAATTATGTTCCACCTCTCTGGCTGCTTCCTCAATTTCTACTCACTGCTGTGTCTATGTTTTCCCCTCTGCCTCTAGTCCTTCAGATCACCCTCTGACTTCTTCTTTTTCCTCTTCCAAGAACCCCCACAGCTGTTTCTATCATCTTTAAAATCTATCCTTTACATGCCATTCTTGCTAATTCAACACAACAAACAAAAACCCCCTTTCACCTCGTCTGCATCACATTATCCTCCACCACTGAAAACTAATAGATAGAAACCTTTTAAATATCTTTGTCACTTCTGAAAACGTAGAGGAAAGATTAAGCCACTTCTACTGATTTAATTTGGGACCCATAAGCACTACGGTAATCCAGGATTAGATTCTCATAGTTATTCTTTAAAGCATGTGTAACAATATTCCTATTTGTTAGTCTGACAGATCACAGCAATGCAGGCATAACTTTTTACAAATTGACAACAATCCCGAGACTTCTTCCTTCTAAATAAGGCCATTCTGAGTTTCCAGCTCTTATAAAGTAATTATGTTTTGTACTACATTTACAATGGAAATGGATGAATTCAGTCTAAAGAAATAGGCCTTTTCAAAGGAAATCAGACCGAGGGAAAGTAGCTCTGCAATCTGAGAATTCACACAAAGCAAGCAGCTGATCTTGCCTACACACACTGGGAATTTCTTTTAAAAGGAAAGGTCTAATTACAACTGGCACTTTGAAACCAAATAATTCTGCTTTGCTGGAAAGTGACATAATTTTTCTGACACTGCTAGCATGGGGCACAATGTGCAGCAGTCCCCATCCTCTCACCTCCAATTCACAATGAATAAAATATAATAGGATTTTTGTTTAATTTTTTATGTTGGAACTTCCGCATTTTCCTTTGCAGCATTGTGTCAGGGAAAGGGCTAAGAGAAAGATCAGGCCAGGCAAACTAATGAAAATCAAAGGGTTTGTTTAATTCCCTGCACAGTGGTAATAAACTCAGAGCAACAGTATTTATGCTTCCAAAGTATCATTTGAAGAATTTGCAAATGGTATTTTTAAAATCTGACAGATGACCTCAAGAGGTAAATCCACTTAAACAAATCATATTCTTTTTAAATAAATGTAATTCCCCCTACTTACAGCAGCATCCTCCATTCGCTTATCAGCATTTCCTCTAAGCTCTTAAGTTAACTCTGACTGCATCCGTAATACGACTCGCTGGGGATGTAGGAGATAGCTGTATGCTCTGAAAGGAAGGTTTCTCATAGGTGAGAAATACAGTTGGACCCTTTGGATTATTTGGGTGGGAAACAGGTGAGGGCTGTCTATCTGGCCCCTGTCCCAGGACAGGGAATTACAGAATCACAGACTGGTCAGGGTTGGAAGGGACTTCTGGAGATCATCTAGTCCAAACACCCCTCTGCCCCCGGCCAGAGCACGTCACCTACAGCAGGTAAACACATGAATATCATCTAAGAAACATGAGGGTATCAAAACCTACCAGTGTATCCATGAAGGATGAAAAAGGGTCTAGGTAATTTCATTCAGGATCATTTTCTAAATCTCATCTAACTCTATATTAAAGCCCGATAACCCTATTTAAAATGCATTTCTTATCCCAGTGAGGCGTGTCCTTTCTATCACTTGCTAGTCCACATTGGAGTACTTAGCTCTTTCTCCATTCAACTCTTTTCACAGCCTTGCCATCTTTTATTTAAAAAAAAAACTTCTTCACCAAATTTTCATGATGTAATTATGAATTTAGAAGTTTCCAACACCATACAAGGAGTTTAAACTCATTCAGGTGCCTTAATACTTGGGAAGCAGTGCTTCATTCCTTGCAATATTTCTAATGTTGATCTTGTTTGTGTTTTTTGTTTTCATTTGTCTTATTGCCATGGACTCTGAGAGATGTTACCCCATAATCCTACCCCCTTTCTAGCAACACAGAGCATGAAGGTAAACCTCCTGGTGCTTCTGAGTCCTCTCCTTACATTTGGGTTCTCCTCCTTACACTGGGTTCTTCACCAAACAGCCGCTTCCATGCTGCACTCTTTATTGTGTCCCAGGTTAAAGCAGTCTGAATGGCAGAGTCAGCCTATCTCTGCAACCAGGCTGCTTCTGAGCTGACTGAAAAGCAATCAGAAGTACATTGTTTGAAAAAGTCCAAGCTCTAAAATATCTTCTTGGTGCTTTACAGTCAGACCATCAAACAGCTGTGCAGCATTAACACAAGTAAATTGCAAAAGTTTATATTCTTTCAGGCTGATAATAACAAAAATTCAGTTTCTTCCCTGTCTGCCAGATTTATCAGTCATGAATGACAAAGTGAAAGGGGAAAAAAAAAAACCCACAAAACCAAAACCAGAGCGAGAAATAGAAAGAGAACCCGCTTCTCTCCTGGTTTATAGCTGGGCCAAATTACCTCACGGCCGGGCTCACTCCACCTGTACAAGAGGGACTTGTTCCTGACAATGCAGCCGTTACCTTGGAACAGGGCACTTCAGGGAAGGACCTGCTGTTACTTTCAAGCCCTACGCACCATTTAAATTCCAGTGCCCTGTGTAAGCCTCTCAGGCAGGTCTATAAAAAGGATCAGTCCACTTGCTGAAATGGAAAGCATTTATGTGTCTGTTCAGATGCCACATCCCCAAAGAGGCAGCATGTTCCCTAAGTTTCCTAGTTCCAAATGAGGAAACTTTTGGAACAAAATTTTCTGATTTACAAAAGCTCCATAGCCTCAAATCCCACATGTGCTTTAGCCATGCCCAGAACAATGTGTCTCAATAGTGCTGAGCAATTAGGCATTTAGCTGATCCCAAAGTTTTGAAAATATCCAGAAACCCTGATTGCCTGATTTGGCCGTCCTGCTCTGAAAACCCTGACCTGGATGGACTCGTGCAGTGCTCAGCTGTAGGGAAGGGGTGGCCACGCTGCGGGACGGGAGACGAAGGAGCACTTCTCTGCCAGGACATCTCAACCCACCTCTCCTAATTGATAGTCCTAATTCATCAGGTTGGAAGATAGACTGGATTTGTGACCTGGACTGCAGAAGGAGCGCTTTGTTGCATGGGATAATTAAATATGCCACATGCATATGATAAAGGAAAGGGGACAGAGAGAAGAGGAAAATAATCCCCATGGTTCATCTGGGATGAAGGGTGTCTGCTATTCTGTCCCTGCTCCAAAGAGTATATACACATTCTGTTTCAAGATACTGATGCTCTGGCTTGTAATAAAATGTGTTTTTAAACCCAAGAAGTGTTGGACTACACAGTGAATGTGCACTTAAAATTACAGCATTTGGGACGTGATCATTTTTAAAGAAGATAACATCTGTTTGAAAGCTGAACAAGAATTGAGCTCATGGCTTTGCAGGAACTTATTAAACAACATAAGACAGATTGTCTTTCATACAGAACTTTTCTTTTTTNAACTTTTTTTTTTTTTTTTTTTTGCTTTTTTACTAAAAGCACTATGCAAAAGGAAGTCAAAGGCTGCTAACACTTCCACTATATAAATAGTGTTTACTAGTAATCATTTGCTGGATCAAGCTGATGTGTCCCCACTGAAATAATAACCATTCAGTTTTTGAATCATACATGTCACTGTCCCTTGTCTTTGCAGCCTTCTTTAGCTTTACACCTTCCTGTATTAGCAGAGCTAAGCCCTTCACACACAGCTGGCTGCACCAGGATTTCAGCCTCCTCGGTACCGTAGTTTTTAAAACTCAGAGGTGTTTGTTTCACATCTGTACATCAGCTGAGTTTTGCAGGTGTGAGCTTAAAAAGAGGAAAAGGTGAAGGTTTCTGCGTGGTTATTGTGGCTGGTATTTATGATCAAATGATCTTCCTCTCTCTTTTCGTCAGAAATTTTAGGCTTACAAGGGTTCCATGGTAAATAATGTGCAATAAGTAGCTCATGATCCTCAATAAAGATAGTCATTTGGATCTGTACATAAGACACACTGTCCCCCACATTGCCCTCCATACAAGGAGCAGGGCAGACACCTTTGAAGCCTCCAGAGGGACATCCTACTTGTCTAGTAATTCAGATACTTATATTTAGTCTAGTCTAAGAATTACTAGTCTAGTAATTCAGATACTTATATGTAGACCTAATTGCATATACAAAAGTATGTATATATGTACTTGTAATTGCATATAAAAGTTTTTAAAAAGCCTTTCATTCACAGTGAGAAATTAGTTTCTTCTCATAAGCATGTGGTGATATGTTTGCTATATTACTTAGATTATAAACCAATCTAACCATCAATATAAAATTTTCAATGTAACATGATGATTTGAAGACAAAAGTGGTTGAGACTCCTATTTAGATGCCACTCTTGCTATTTTTAGTACTCTGAACTGAAAAATCACAGCAAAACCAAACCTGTTCCAGGGGAACAGTGAGTTGGATGGGGCCCAGAGGAGACTCAGGCTAACGGTACCCGGTGTGGAAGCAGCTAGACCCCTCCTGCACGGTTTTCTCCAGGCAGGCTGCACTGCCTGGCCAGGGCTCTCTGCAAGCTGCCCTCCACAGACAACGTGCACTTAAGCACCAGGCACATGGGGTCTCCTTCTGGAGGCCTTAGAGGCATCTTCCTCTCTCCACTGGCAATATGGAGAATTTACATATTTCACTTATGTTCAAAAGAAATCTCAGTGTGGGAGAAAATTAGTTACTTAAGTTTGTAGATGGATCCCTCAGTGGATGAAGGTAGTGGCAGCAGAGAGACGAATTTTGCTGCAAAATGAGGAAATAGAATAACTGTAGTTTTATGCTAGCAAGATCAGCCGTCAGTGACTCCAAGGCTATTTATTTTACTTATTCATGCTTTCTTTCTTTTTTTCTCTTTTTTTTTTTAACTATATTCCTTTGGTATTTGCACCCAGAATATTTTTCACACATTCCTTTCTATGCCTGTGGATGCTTTTCTTTTCTCCTAGGTCAGTTTCCACCAAGATATCAGTATTTCACTATTTTTGAGGTTTCTCCCTCGGTAGTCACAGGGACACTGATGTCCCCAGTAGTGAGGTGCACAATGACTCCTGACCATGAGAGGCCAGGGGGTGAGATGGGGATTGCAAGCTAAAAACCTCAGAAGCACCAGCCCTGCTGGGACCCATGGCTTCAGCACTGGCAAGAGATCTGGGAAGCAGAAACAATTTGAAGAGGGGCAATGAGACGGCTTTGAGTACTGGCATGAACAGCATTAGTGGGATGAACAGCCTTTGAGGGCCCAGGTCAAGCAGAAAATGATGGGATCGGGAGATGTGGCAAAGGAAGGAGAGCAAAAGAAAAAACTGATACAGTCAGGCCCACACAATAAAGCTTCTGTTAGTCTCCACCCCAGAACACACTTCAGTGCTGGAGAAATTAATCACAGTCATGTAGTAGCACGATGATTCTTCATATTGTATAATAAATGCTGTCAGCTGCGTGAAGTGACTGCATTTGCAACTCTCAGGGAGAACTGGATGATTTTCTCATCACAAAACAAAGATATACATCGGACAAGAACAAATTATGGAACTTGAAGGTATTTATTTTAATTTATTAAGTGTTGTTTTACGGAGCTGAAAGGATTTCCTATAAAAAAAACATTAATCATTGGGAAAACATTTTTTTTCCTGATAAGTACTTTATACTGCTAGAAGTTTCTGCTAACAACATGTGCAAACAAATCCAGCAGTCGCTGTTTTCTTTCTCTCTCAAAGGCAAGTTCTCCTGACTTTCATTTGTCAACATGACTGGCAAGAGCCAGCCAAAAGATTGAGTTTCTTCAATAACACTGTTCTGGTTTAGTTAGTTTATTGAAGTTCTAGTGGTATGTTCTCACCAAGGACCACAGGCAGTACAGTTTCTGTCAGACAAGTGCCATATTATGTTATATTTTAATTCTAGGGCAAAACTTTTAGGACACCTAAGTGTTTGTGCATGAAAGTAGAGTCAGGCATGCAAGAGCAATGTCCAGCGTTATTCAGGTTGTGCAGAGCAACAAAAGGCTGGCTTACTATGAGCCTGCCAGTACTCTGAATGTCTGAAATGGTCAAATCTTCAAGTCAGGTGCAGAAGAAAGCCAATAAATACCTCTCCTCTGAACTACACGCCCTCTGCTTCTGCTATTTAAGCCCCTTCTAGCCAAAGAAACTAAGCTATCCATTTTATAATATTTTAGGCTTTGCCTTGTTGGCTTTGTCATAGCTCTGTTTGATGGCAGTTTGCCATTATTCAAATTCTGAAGGATCCTGAAGCACTTCACAAATCATAACACAAACCATTAACTGGGGTTACTCTGTTAAGCACCCAGAGGCATCTGTCCCTAAGGCTGTTCACTGTTCCTTTTTTCCCTGTTATGTTTATTTTGACCTCGCAGTTGTGGTTTTTTAATTATTATCTTCTGAGTCTCAATACAAAAATGCTCTAGGCAGGATGAAGAAAACATTACATTGATATGTACCACTGTAATACAATATCTTGGAATAAAATGTACTTAACTGCTAATATAAACACCAGAAACCAGTTCTCTCAATACATCTGTAGATATATTTCCCAGGATGGAGATAAGGGAGTAGAAATGTCAAGAAATCTCTACCCACGTGTTGTTTTAGATCTGTGGGTTTGTCCCAATCCATTGACTGCAGACACTTTCTTGTTTTTCTTTCACCCATCCCTGCAATAATCCAGTACTCGAGAGCCAAAGGGATAACTTAGCCTGTTTTTCTTTTTAATAATAAAAATAAAACTTACTTGCTACATCTATGTTATAAAGCAGGTATGAAACCTTCATGAGCCTCAACTCTGCAGTTTTCCTAGCAGCAACTTCCAAGGCCGAGAAAACTTGAGGTCTGTAGTTCCTGCCCATTCTGTATTTCTACTAGTTTTCACTATTTATTACTTACTCACAATTCACAGTTCTCAATCAGAACTATTTACTTCTCATTGCCCTTTCCAAAACAATTCAGAATTCCTGAATTTCCAGTGCATTGCTGTTACTCTTTCAAACTAGTTACTTACTCCGTTAGCAAATGTTGCCACTTTTGCCAAATAACCGCTCCATTTGGATGCATGATACAATTATTTTCTAGGTAGTTACATAAATGACTGAGAACAGCATCATGAGTCTCACCAAGCTGAACCCATAAACTTACTTCCTAAAAGAGGGAAATGATCAAATTATATAGTGTGGTAGTGTTATAAATGGAGATAGATAACATTTGAATCTTTCTAGGCCGTGAGCACAAAAAAAAGTTCGCCTGGCACTGTTTTGGTGTTATATGCCACCTACTAATAAAGCATCAAAACTCAAATCATCTTTGAAACAAAAAGGAAAAGCACTTTATCTTTATCTATATAACTGCATTTACAGCAAAGGTGTATATCTACCTATATAAAACATTTTGAGGTATATCAGTCCCAAGCAAAGAATTTGCACGTTGGTCTGAAAATGTGTCTTCTCGCAGTGCAATCTGGACCCCGGTTCTCCTGATGACCATATCTGCATATAGCATTTATTGGAGCCTGAGTCATTACAGGTGCATTACACAGAGTAAGAAAAAAAAACCTGCCTTGCAGAACTGATCGAGGGCCTATGGTATGGGAAGCCCAAACTTCAGTGAGCAAAAGGTAAACACGCACTGTGCAATATAAAGTACTCAGAGGCAGCTGAAAAAAGTCTTGGATTGGGAACCTGTGTGCAAGAGAGAAATAATTTTGTCTGCAGCCCTCAGTTTAGCATTTTCTGCCAACTGATTTAGCTCGCAGTTGCTCTAAATCCCCTTCTTTGCCCCACTTAACACTCTCTTAGGGCATAGCAATTTAGGTGTCCATCAAAGCATTGTGGATTCTTGATGCCAGACAGCTAACACTTAGGAGTTACAGCACTGAATATTTCATTGGATTTTTGATTCTTTTTCCAAGAGAAATCTTAGTTTTGTTATAGGATGATGTGACCAGGAGTCCCATAATTAGTCCTCCTGCAGTCATCAGCTTCTCTAATACAAGAATATGACCTAAGCAGACTGTCCGCCCGAGCCTTTAATCATCCATATTGATTCTGTGACCCTACTGTTCCCTCTATGACAATTGCATATGGGGCTCTATAACTTCCCCTGGCTGCGTACCAGATCAAGAAGAGGGGTGGTTACTACGTTTTATATAGCTCCATGACCTCTCTGAGGCTAACAGCAAATTGCCAGTGCAGCTGTCAGCTGGGCGGTTTGTGTTTGGCTAAAAGCAAACGTCAATAATAATCAGCATCTGTTGTGGGTCCTACACTACTGGGCATGTCTTCAAGTGTGCAGCACAGTTCTGCGTGAAGCTGCTTATTTAGCTGCCTAAATATGGATCAGGAGCGCCCATTTTTTGTTGTTGCTGCGGTTTTGCTGTTTGTATGCATGAGCAGTGTTGCTTCTCCCTGCCTGTTCCAACCACCTTGGACTAGGGATGACTAACATGTTGATAAGAGGAAAAGTTTCCATAAAAAGGATTAAGTTTTAATCCACAGTGAATTCTCTGTGTTACATGACACTGAGTTATGTTTGAATATTATCTGCCCTTTTGCATAAACCAAATGAAGTCTCGGGGAGGACTCTCAAGTGTTCTAACTGTGCTGCTTATCCTTCAGTTTAACTTTTAAAATCTCATAAAATTTAATGTAGTTTCATGCTAGAAGAAACTATGACATCGGTTAGCCTGACTTCTTGTACAGTGTCCTTCTCTAAAGAAACTTGACCTACTGAGGACTGAAATCAGCTTTAGATAAAGGTCATGGCACAGAGGTAACAGGGGACAGCCAAATGCCTGCAGCGGCAGAGAACCATTTAGGTCAGATCTGCTTAAATGATTGTGTGGACAGTCTACACTTCATGGAGAGGACAGGGAAAAAAACCCACGGTTACTTCCAGATTGAGAACTTACAGAATCATAGAATGGTTTAGGTTGGAAGGGGCCTTGAAGATCATTGAGTTCCAACCCCCCTGCCATGGGCAGGGACACCTCCCACCAGACCAGGTTGCTCAAAGCCCCATCCAGCCTGGCCTTGAACACCTCCAGGGATGGAGCTTCCACAACTTCCCTGGGCAACCTGTTCCAGTGTCTTACCACCCTTAAAGTGAAAAATTTCTTCTTAGTGTTTAATCTAAACCTATGCTCTTTGAGTTTGAAGCCATTCCCCCTCATCCTATCACTACATGCCCTAGTAAAAAGTCCTTCCCCAGCTCTCCTGTAGGCCCCCTTTAGGTACTGGAAGGCCGCGATAAGGTCTCCCGACTTGCACTCAAGATCAGTCTGGAAGTAATCAGCTTGTGTCTCCAGAGAGTCTCCTGGTGACATCCCAGTCATCCCAGGTGACTCCCATTGCAATAACTCACCATCCCCAACATTCACAGTCCCAGGAAAGATTTTATATCAATCCCTGGATCATCACGTTTTGAAAAATATACCGAGTATAGAGCTCATCTTAAATTACAGTGATCCACTCTTAAAATCAGGAATGATTTCTGGAGAAATACCCTCAGTTCCTGTGAACTGCCATTCAATCATGGAAGTCAAGGTAAATAAATATAAATCTCTTTAATGTCCATTTCTGGTATCAAGGATGACAATATTACACCTGGACATAAATGGAAGTAGGCTACTCTTTATCCCCAGGCTGATTCCAGTGCTTTAGCAGCACATTGTGCTCGCTCGCTATTCATTGCCAGGATTTATGGTTATGTAATAGGTTGCTTAGACAAGGATTCCTGTGATATTTTTAGCCAGTTTTTCTTTCTTTTTTTACCTCTCCTTTTCGGCCAGAGATTCAGAACTCCTCTAGTGTTTAACCTCAGGGTAGACTTTCTCCCCTTATCTTTCTCATTTAGACGAGAACATTTTCCTTTCTTTCTGTCTTTCCTGCTGTCTGTTGAACTGTCACTGTTGATAGAGTACGTACTCAGCAAAACAGGAGGCCTTATAAACCTCCTGAAGACCTGCTCAGGGCAGAGACACTTGGCTCATGACAGATATCACTGAAATTCATAGCAAACTAAGTCTCTTATTCTTCCAGCCTCTTTTAGAAAATCAGTCTACCACTCATGTAAACATCAAACTATGCTGAGTTCAATCTTTCTGCTGGTGTAGACTCACTGTACAGACTCAGACATGGGGTGTCTCCGTGAAGACCATGGAGATTCAAGAAAATGACAAGGCATTTGATACTTATGCATGACCTGTATTTCTCAAGATAGCTTGAGAATCAGCATCCTGCCAATATTTTATTTACCCTTAGACCTCATTTTTTCTCCCATTTCACCTTTTTGAAAAAATTCTTATTTAAAAAAATGCTTTGTTTCTTATCTGAGCCTTCAAAAGCAGTGTAAAAGATTCAAAATAAATGTAATAGAAATGCCTGTTGCTGACTCTCCATCACTGTGCACATACCACCCTCTTTAATACCAAAGGAATTTGTTATGATCTCTGCTATTCCTTAGACCACATAAATTCAAATAATAAGACAGCTAAAATAAAGTGTTACCAAATCTTAATCTCTAAAAGTGGTATGAGATATTTTCCAGTAAATAAAAGCAGAAAGAACTAATGATCTAGAGCTTTTAGCCTATTTATGTGAAAGACTAAAATAAACCTAGATTCTAAGTTTTGATCAATAATAAAAATGTGTGGTCTAGAAAACAGTCAGCTTAACAAATGTATACACTGGGCTCCGGCTGAAAATGTGGACATTTGTTAGTCAAATATTTTGGTGGGGGAGATTCACTCTGCAGTTTGGGGGGCTCTGTGTTAACTTCAAAGGGAATGTAGCTATTTTTGCTTGTTATTGCAGGAAACCATTCACAGACCTAGACCTCTTTTGAAACAATGCTAACAATCTCAAATGTCATATACCAGTATTGACATGCGCTTTGAAAAAGAATCAAATTCAGTGCAAAATATAGAGTCAAGAGCAGGATTTTGTCAGCTGCAAGAGATTTCCTTGCAAGTGTAAGCATTGAGTAATTCACATTGTTTTGCTTCTCCTTATATAAGGTAATTGTGGAAGAATGAGCAAACTCACCTTTTCATCAATCAGAAAGAGGAAGAGGATTTGGTTCCTGATGAAGTTTTTGTACATCTTTGAAAATCCTCTTTTAGCTGTGCAGGACCTAGGAACACAGAATAGATGATGCTCAAAACTTGGGTGCTTGTGACAGAGTGAAAGGGCACAATTTTCTCATCTTTTCACTTCGTATTGCAACTAAAAGTATGACTCTTACAGTTTTCCCTAGGACACATTTTCTAATGTCCCTGTTAGCACAGTTAATTCATAAGTGGTGATGAAGAGGAGGATGGTGGGGTGATCTTCTCCAAAAAAGTCATCATGTCCACTGCGGAGGTGCTGATGACCACAATCCCAGAGAAAGTCCTATAGGACGGACTGTGCTGCTTTATGCAGAGGAGGATATTGACACAGTCAGGCTTTATAGAAATGTTTTGCTTGAATGCAATGGGTGGCTTTGACAATGTCTGGGCCAAAGTGCTCCTGGGCAGTACCAGTGTTGCACTAAACCTTTTAATGCCAGAAAAAAAAAATCCCCAACCCTATGCCTGATAACATTTTTCCTAGTCTAAGTTCAGAGCATAGCTGAAATCTGTAGCTACATACATCATATAGTGCACATGATGGGAGTCTCTTATCCCTGAGAGCTAGCCAAGAGTGCAGCAGAGGGTTGTGTATTTGCCTTTTCTGAGGCAATATAAATTTCACAAACACCATTTAGGGACTGAAGTGGCATCCCTGTTGCCTCCCCCACCCATTAGACACCTTCACATCTGAACAGCCCCAGGGCAGTGGGCAGCTCCTGGCTGGAAACAGGGAAGACAGGGCAAGGGGGAATCCAGGAAATCCAGGTGACACCTCATAGTCCAACAAGCCAGCGAAGTCACCACAAGACTATGCCTAAACCTCATCTTAAAAATTAAAACTTTTATGTAAATTAAAAATTACATATGAGCTGTGCCTGAATCTTCCATTTGTACTGTGTTCCCATCAGGTGTTCAGGCACCCTAACATTGGCTCTGTCCTATATACTGACAGCAAATCTCAGCACTCAATTCACCTGCCCAGTTGCCATTTTGTCATGGGATTTGAGATCCTCCAGGACACCCAAGGCACCTGCACAGGCTAGTAGGACCAGTGGAGATACCCATGCCCTTCTGGAACCAAAGGGGCCCATGGTCATCGGGCATCTCAAATGTCACTGCACACCTATATGTGAGAAACAGAATTGAACACTGATTGTCACTGTTTTAGATACAATAGAAAATGCAAATAATTTTTATTTTTAAGAATATGGTTTCAAAATATTTTTCTTCTAAGTGGTGCACTGAGGGTCTTGGAGGCTTTGTCTGATGTCAGCAATGAGCTGAAAACCTTAGTGAAACAAATTTCTTCTCTTGTCCCCTGCAGTCACTTGCTGATCTTTGCTGCCTTGCCAGATTTTGTACTTTTTGTCATTTGTTCTTGGCTCAGCAGATGAAGATTAGTTTAGAAACAAATGAAAGAGGAGTAAAATGCAGATGCTAAATAAAGTAACACATGTTAATGGGCATCCTACAATTTCTTCCACTTTAGCCAAAATTGTCTCTAAGGGTGAATGAAAGGAAGAGGATGGGAAGCAGATGTTTCTACTGTCTGTAGCAATTGATTTTAAATTGGCCTGACACTTCCCCCAAAGAGTTTGTCAAGAACATTTGATTCAGTGAATCAGTCCCAAACCCAGAGTTGAAGCACCAGTATCTCAGCCAAAAGTGATCAACCTCTTGGACTTGACAAGGGGAAAAAAAAAACCCAACAAATGGGAGAGAAAACTTCAGCTGCACATAAACACACTTCTTTTGCCACAGGCAAAGAGTGAAAATACTAAAGTAATCCTGCAAGGTAGCTACCCCTCACATTGATAGCCCTGGGAGGTGGCTGTAGACCTCTGTGAATCAAGCAGATTCATGATTAAGCTTCAAGCAGAGGTGAAAAGAAAATAAAAATTTGGTTCATTCTAGAACATGTTCCCTTGTAAAATAAAAGTACCATTTGGGAGGAGCTGTCACCTCAGTTCACATACAGCAGAAGACAGGAATAACAGATGCCACAAGTCAATTGTGAGGCATGCGCTGAACTAAATGAAAGGAGAAAATGAAGAGAAAAAAACCCCACCTAAACAATCTTGGTCAAATTTTAAATAAAGTTTGGATTTAAAACTGTATTTTAGTCATTAGAATTGGGTTTGACTGAAGGTGCAGAAGTCTTATAATGAGATAAAAGGAGGCTCTAGTGTTAGATCTGAAACACAAATCAAGGCATAAAATGGAAGAAAATTATTTTAATGCAAAGAAGTATTTTAATGCATATCAGTGAAGACATAGAGAAATACTACTTTAGCTTGTCAGAAAAACAAATTAGAACAACAGTCACGCTTCCCCTAAGGAGAACCTAAATAAATACACTCAAAAGAAAACTAAGAACTATATGTCCTCCTTTTGAAGTATGAGGAAAAAGTGAAACAACCAAAGAAAGGATAATAGAGAAAACAGCACACAGAGAAAAATATTAAAGAAATGGGTTATAAACGCTATTGCCAGAATGTTGCGTAATGATCATTTTTATGAACAAACAGAACTGGAAATGTTGCCCTCTTGCTTTCCAAGAAACTTCCAACAAGTCAGGAATGTGACATGATTAAAAATGAGGACAGTTTTCTCCATCTGAAACAGTAAGTATTGGGCACTTTATGTACTCTTTGAGAAGTACACATGCTCTGCTAGCTTTTCAACATGCCTCATGTTCGGTCCATTTTCTGTCAGCTCTGGGGAATTGAGCAACACACTAAGGAGGATGGAACTTGAGGGTTCATCAAATTCAGATTTCTAAAGAGATAAATAGTGTATCAAACAGAGTCTGGAATTATATTTATTTTTCCCAGCAAATCTGGGAAATTTCAGTCACATTTTATTTTCCTGGATTTTCCTGATCTCCTTTTCTTTCTGAGATAAGAGGGAAAAGAGGGACTCCATGGTGGGTGGAAGGAGAGGTTGTTCTGCTAAATAGTCAGTGGTGCAGATCAGTGTTTTTCATGCCCTGAGGTACAACCACTGTGGGAGCTATAAGGAAATCTAAAGATTAAGGTCTGCTAACAAAAGCTTGCAGCCATTCAGACCCCAGTCAAAGGGAAAAGAGAGAAGACATTATCACTGCTAGTGCATGTGCAAGCATATGTTCTCCCTCATCCTGCCCCATCTCCCCTCCTTGTGAAGGAACTGTGAGCTGGAAAACATAGCTCCCTGGAAGGCATGAACATTCCAGCTAGCAATTACAGGCTGTTCCTGGATGATGATTTCATGTGGCATGTTGTACTAGTTCTGCCAGTTGAAGGAGCTCCCTCTATATTCACACACCTCCCGTGGCCCTGCTATCTGCTCCTCCACTCATGGCAGCACACACCCATCTTTGTGCTGAGGTCAACATTGCTCAAAATGGTGGTTGCAATGATGGAAAAACAATCTTGTGGTGGGTTGAAATCTGAAGGGGAGAGTGGAGTGCTGGGATGGGGAAGAGGTGGTTAAAGGAAGACAGATAAGCCAGAAGAGCAAATATGGATGTAATACACCTTAGGATGTTTTTCTGGCCTGCCTCATAAGAAGGAGGCTTTCTCATTTTGAAGAATTTCCATTTGCGTGAGTGTCTTGTTATCCCATAGCAGTCTTCCAGTAAGTGTTAAACAGGACAGGTCACTGAGGTTGTGCCTGCATTAGTAAACTAATGAGTATACCTACAGTGGTAAAACACAGACCACTGATGGCTGTGAGGCTGTGTGGGACCTGTACAGTGGTCCCTTGCCACGCACCAAAGTGGGCAGCTGCATTCAACCCCCTTAGCAGCAAGACGCCCTGGTATGTACCGTGTTGTGCATGAAGTCTTGGCACCTCATGGCAGAAAACAATTGAGAGCAAGCTGCGGTCATGCCAAGACAATCTTTACAGTTCAATCTTTGGGACAGTTGTAGTCCTGGGGTCCTATTCCCTGGGAATAGTTTGCTAGTAGAGACACAGCTAACAAGGCTAGCAAGTAGTCATTAAATTTTTAACATGGTTGTGGCTCTCCTAGGCAAGGTGTAGTTCCGGGGACAGGAAAGACCAGGGACTGGTACCTATTAGCAGTATGGACCACTATGGGCCAGTATGTGCCACCTGCTGTCAAGGCCTAATAATGTACTAATACAGATGCAGCAAGTGTGCAAGCATGTGTTTTCCTGGGTTTGGAAGACTGATGACCCAGGGATTACTGCTGACACGACTATATGGATTCCACAAACATTGAAGACGACTCATTAATATTTTTCATAGCTGAAGGGAAACATTTCAGAAAGCATTCCTCCTGCACAAGGAAAGCAAACATTTAAAACTTAGTCTGAGGGATGGGATGGAAAAAAACACGCATATTTTACATCTTCTACAAAACAGTAATTTAAATTCACAAAGGTAAGAGTTTCTGGTCAAGCTACTAAATAGCAAAGTACTGTGTTTTGAGAGAAAATAGGCCAAACTGCTTCTAGAATAGTCTATGATGATTTATTTTACAAGAAGGTCCAATGAATTTCTGTGACTTAATTTAAGATTACATCTACATTAGTGTTTTAGTCCAGATCAGGAGGATGCTTTGTTACCATTTCCCATGATTTGGTTCACTTCATGGGAAGGTCTTGGAGAGCATGAAGAGTTTGCTTTGGATGAAACCAGAAGGTAACTCCAAGCACATTCCTCACAGGCTCCAAATGCAAGGGACGGTTCAGTCCAAGGGGTCCACCTACGGTTAACCCAACGTAAAACCCACTGAAGTGTGTATGGTATAGACACTAACACCAAATCTTGTACGTATCTGGTCCCAGTATTGCCCTATTTGTTGGTGTAGACATACCCTATAATGCTTTCTCTCTGTAGCCTAGATGCTAGTGTCTTTTCAGCATTTTGAAGAACAGTAGATTAAATAGGCGAAGCAGAATTTAAACATGCTGGTTCGACATTTCAGAAAGAAGAAAGCCACAAGCATTGTACTATCACACATCTAAAGAAAATCTAATCCTTTGATATTCGTAGTGGATTTTCTATTGTTTATGCCTTTTTTAGCCTGAAGCAATAGATTTGGCATTATGTCTAACCAGCAATTTGCCAAAAATTTAGCCTTAACATTCCAATTGACTGAGCCAGATTTGGCTTAGTCAGATACCCTGGTTGTATACGTACAGTGTTATTTATGTCCAGTACTGCCATATCTGTGGGGCACATATGGATTACCCTCATGGTGCAATTTTTAATTTCTGTAGAAACACATGATACAGGAGTCTGTGAAGTTATGCAAAAACCACAGAGCTTCAGATATTCATCATTCTAATTTACTCATTACTCAAACATTTGCACTGAATAGTAGTCAAAAATGCTTAAAACCTACCAAACAGACAGTAAGGGAATTGTTAACAATCATCAGTATCATTCATGAGCATCTGAAATGGCAAATCTTGGAGTTTAGATTTTTAGGGCACTTGGAAATGCCCAGAGATCAGAGCAGGCACCCCATAAGTAACCTTCATTTCAGTGGCTGCAGTTGTTGGTAGCAGATTCTTTGGGTCAGTACAATAACCACAACTGAGAGTTTCATAATTAGTTGTAAACCGAAAGAAGAAAAATGTTTTATTTAAATATCAAAGGTTTCAGCTGTAGATGTAAGGCCAGTCACAGTGGTTAAATGTTCTCTTGTGAGTTCTAACTACAGGCAAATGCATCACTGAGTTTTATTTCTGTACAAACAGGATACTGGCTGTGCATGGTACAAGTGAATCTGCTAGTCAAACACTTAAATGTTCACAGAATGCATCTATCTGTGAAGAGAGGTGTTACGTACTATTCACAGGCTCCATAAAATAAGAACTGAGTATGGAGTCTATTATACTGCCTCATGTCACAGTGGAAGCATATACTCTTTTATAATGGCACAATAACACTTCAGGTAATAACGACATACAGTTATTAACACTATATGCATGTATAGTATTATTCTTCCTCTTTTATTGCTAAGCAGAAATAGAAGTAAAAATTGATAACTGAGGTAGAGCCTAAATTCTTTTCTCGCTTTGCAGATCATCTGCTCCTTTGAGTATTTCCTCATCTATACAGATAGAGTATTCACAGTCCGGACCCAGATTACAGGAGTTTATGTCTGAGAAGTTGGAATAGTCAAAAGATAAAATCTGATATAACTGCAAGGCTAGATCTGAAAGGGCAGCTGAAAGCGCAGGAGATGTGAAACAAAAACAAAAAAAACCATGAAACAAAGCAGAACAGCTTGGTTGGAAATTAATTGGGGACGAGCGAAGTGCAGTCTTCGAGGTGTTGAAACAAGATACCACACAGCATCAACAAGAAAGACTCCCTCTGCACAGGAGGTCAAAAGAAATCAGATGAGCATACTGAGACTTGGGGTCTACTTTCCAACTGGTCTGTATGCTTATTTCCTCGTAACAAATTACCCTTTTAAGAAAGAAAGCATATACCCTGGGTTACGTTTTTCCAAACAAAGGAGACAGCTGAATGGAAAGCTGGAGGACGGAGTGAATCGGTGGCGGCAGGAGAAAGAAAAAGGAAAACAAAACTGGAGCAGGCAATATGATAAAAGCAGTGCAAAGGAAGCCTGACTAGAAAAGTCCAAATGATGCCAGATGACTTATTAAACTAACGTGAATGTAAATAAAATAACAGTCCTTCTTCAAAATATAAATACAACAGATCTGTACATTAATGTTCCCCAGCTGGCATACTATAAATAGCATAGAAAAGGTAGCTGGAGGTCAGAAACCAGTGGGAGCCATCCAAGGGCAGGGTCACGGCTGAGGAAAGGCCAGATTCTGCAAACTATGAAGAGGTGAATTTGGGCAAACACAGGAGCACAATGCCGGCATCAGGAATGAGCCGTTCACAGGAAGGAGAGTGACAGCTCTCCAGCACCCCTCGGGTCACTGTGTCCCTTGGAAGGCCTTGTCTTACCACCAGCACAACAGGTACAGCTATATACTCTACAGCTACGTTTCAGACTTGGCGGTATCCTCTTGGACAGATGTTTTATCCATAATTCCAGTTGCAGCATTCTTAAAGTAGAGTAAACAAGATCTTGCTGGCTGTTTTCCTACATCCCAGATCCGTTTATGAGATCTTATGGCTAGATCATTTCACAGCTGCTTTAGGGGTTCTGTAGATTATTACACAAACATTTACTTTTCAGAAGGAGAAACGAAGTGCATTAGACCCAAGTCCCAAAAGCTTTGTTTCTTCCAGCTTCCTCCTATGGGGGTTTGACAGGCTGAAACAAATGAGGAAGATGAAGACAACACCATGTACAGTGCAGAGTGTCATTAAAAGGTCAGAGCATCACCTAAGCACTGCGGTGCTACAACATCCTAACAGCCAGTGGAGCACAAGGAAATGATGCAACTAGCAAATGCCACATGGAGGACCCGTCCAGCCCCAATAACTAAAAGCAATTTACAGTGGTCATTTGGGAAGCAGTCTTCAGCACAAGCCAGTTCTGTCCAAGTGAGGCTCAGTCACACGCCTTCCTCTGTAGGGAGATAAATTTTGATCCACAGTGACGTGCCTCCAGTCCAGCTTGAAAGTTTTCAAAATCACTGTGTGGCTTAAGAGCCAAAGTATCACCTTCAAGGCAACTTAAGCTTTGAAAACAAGGTCCAAGTTCTTCCATCAGTTAGGCAGTCTGAAAAAAGTCAAGAAGCACTCAGAATTTTGGAAGTGAAGAGCTGGGTGCTTTTGCATCACTGAAGACAACCAAACGCAAGCTCTGAAAAAGCAGGTCCCATTAAAGCAACATGAGATTGCTCAGGCCCTGAAAAATCTCACATTACTGACTGCCTTTGAAAACTTGTGGCCAAACTGCTGTCTGTTTTCTGGCTGTAACCATACATCACATAAATCTGGATCTCAAAATGATACCACACAGAAAGTGTCAGTCTGGACTGACTCCAAGGGCAACATTTAGGCATTTCTTTTCATTTAAATCATATGCAAACAAAGTGATCTCAGGTTGCTATGAATAAAGACAATTCATAGTACACAGTAACGGGAGGAATGTCAGCTCATTGTCTTTCTTAGATAGATAGACTTATGCATGGAAAAACAGATAACACAATTAAGTAGCTTTTATTGGCTATTAGAGGCTATGTAAATGTAGTTCTCTCTTAGTATATCAATACTGTTCCAGGGCAGCCGGGTCTAATTCTGCTCCGTGAGTAATGGTGTCAAGTACATGCTAGTGTATTCCTGAGGTGGTAAAAGAAGAAGAGAAGTCACACTGTGATTTTAGGGAGGTTCACCGTGGTTGCTAAAAGCAACAAACTTCATATGGAATGATCAAAAGAAGCCCCCTATTTTTTTAAAGTCTCTACATTGATTAAACTCATCTTTTAAAGGTTTAATGGTCTACTCAGTAGACTCCTCTAAATTAATTCCCTGACGATGTATAATAAAGTAACTTCAGGCATCCAACTTTTATATCAGTAGAATAACTGGCATATTCCAGGCCAGGATGCCTACGTCACCAAGAAACTAGTGACAACAGTTTAGCAGTTGTATCAACAATTATCTTCTTGGGAACCAGCAGTGCCAGTCACTCAGATTTATGTAACTCCACTGACCTGGATTTTGATGTTTCCAGCTTAACTGGAAAATTTATATGAAAATACTGGCCTACTATATTTTAAAAATGGCACTAAAAATATCACCTCACTTTCTTTATTAAGAAGATTGCATCCATGTTGTCTTCAAAAGTGACATTCCTGAGACCTCCCTTTCACTGCATGGGGGAACAGCAAAGAGAGCAGAGCATGCCTCTGACTTCACTTGTGCCAAATGAGTTTGCTGAGGTGGCGAGGATTTCCCACAGAAAGGCCTCCAAAGAGCTTGGGCTGGAGAGTCGCGTTGTTGGTTTGATTCTCGGCTAGATGAGAAGCACTGGAAACAGAACTCGTGCTGCTGAATTCAGCATAGAGAGACAGACCATTAGTCAGTCGGCTGTGAAATGTAAATAATTTTTGCCTTTCAGAATATCCTCCCTGATTCTGTCAAAATCCATCACACACAACTGCTTATTCAAGCAAAAGGTAACACAAAGTAACACTAAAAAATTCCCCAACCTTACAGCCTAGCAGTGAACATCTTCATTTCAGTCAGTCATTCTTCTCATGACAATTTTGCAGAAAAGACTGTTTTACCAATATCAGTCTGTCCTGAGCACTTTTCAAATAACAAAAGCTAAATCTTTTAAAAGTTAGAGGTCCAGCCTCTGGTCTCCCTTATGAACTGTGAACTGGGAGCCGCTCCACTGGCCTCATGAGCCAGGTTACTTAATTCTTAATTGCAACCAAGAGTGACATTTGGCCCACAATCAGAAAAAAATCAGTAAAGGCCAAACCATGACCCAGATTTATGCACCCGCACAGGCATATTATTGGGTGTAAAACACACTCACCAGCAGACACCCCTCTCTGAACAGCCTCTCGATCTGCTTTCCAAGAGGGCGATGACCCCTCTGGGAATCTCCCCTCTGCCTTTGCAGCGGTGGGAAAGGGAGAAGAATCAGCTTCAAGAATCAGCTGTTGTTTGGGTCTTAAGTTCCTATTTCCTCCTTTGGATTCCCAGGCTGATTACATGGAAAGCTGAATTTGATTATATTTCAGAGATGCAAAGTGGTTTGATAATGCACACTGTTGGATGCTTTCAAAGGTCTAGTCCAATTAAAGCAAGGCGGCCAGACACCTAGGGAAACACTTCAGTCTCCGGAGTTGAGCACATGTTCAGAAGTAAGTACCAAAACCAATACTCTGAACATTTGGCTTTCACACCACGGCCAGACTCCACCAGCAAGAGCATGACTGTGAGTTGTTCAAGATATTTGTAGATGGAAAATAAATTTCACAGAACATTTACATAAAACTTACCAATTTTGAATAAAAAATAGGTTCCTCTAAGCCAAATTAGGGTTTATTGAAAAAAAAAAAAAAAGTAGCATTAGCTGAAAGTTCGGACTATAAAATCAATTAAATGTAGAGACTGTCTCATTTTACTCAGAGAAGAAAATAAATGCATAGAAACATTGAGAAACAGCTAAATATGTTAAATAGCTCCTTGGAAAGATGGAAAATACAACTTAATCTCAATATCTATTTAGATAGTAAAGTTGTCAAAAACAATGCCTGTTTTTAACAGGCAGATAAATTGCGCACAGGCATAATTGCAATCAGACTGTCCATAGACAGTCTTCTAGATGTCAGGACTGAGCCTGCTTTTAATTTTGTGTTTACCATTTTTTGTCTTTTTTATCTTTCTTTTACTCACTGGTTAGTGCCTAGAGTATCTTCCCCAGTTACCAAGAGGTTCTGACAGGGGATCTTTACAAAAGCTGTCAAACTTCATGTTTTGATCAATGAAAGTGAATGCTTTCTTTAATCTTGTGCCATCAGAAAGATACTACCATGTCCTATGTTAGCAGCAGAGAAACGGCTATGCAGGTTAAATGTGATTGCTGCGATCAAATTTCAGAAAACTACTTCCATCCTGACGTATTTTTCCATAATTTCCCTTAGTGTGCACAATATATTCATATGACCCGCCAATGAATTCAGAATGTCACTTTTAATTAAGAATACTGTTGTACTGATGAGCATCAGAAGAAGTATGGCTATTTTTTAAACAAAGAAGCAAAGAACCAAGCAATTCACAGCATATTTCCTTTTAGGGATAGACTAATTAATTAATTAATTTTAATTAATTTTAGAGACAAATCTTCCCTACCCAGTCTTGTTGTATGTACCCTAGCGTAGAAGTAAAATCAGACTTAGAACCCAAATTATATTCTTTTCTCTGCTCAGTCATCTCACAGCTTAAAGATTTCTAGCCACCTTGGCAATTGATTAAGCCTTCTTAGCTGGGGCCTGTGTGGGGTCTGTCCTAGTTCTGTGCAACTGATTAACTCTGAAATTCAAAAAGTCCTTTGAAAAGGTTTGCAGTTACTTCCTAATTGTATATGTATATGATTGTGCTTACCAAATAAAACATGTTTCTGTATCTTTGCTCCATGAGATAAAGTAGCCTTCTGGCATCCGACTTTCCCTTATTCTGTGTTTTTTCATAAAATTGTTAAGACTATACATTACAATTCCATTTTAGTAAGAGCTCTTACATTACAAACACCAACATTTTTGTCACTAAGATCATTAAATGCTCAGGTAATGCTGAAGTTTGGCACAGAACATCTCTTGCTGCATAAAATTAAAGCAATTCAATCCTGCTGAGTGACTTCCGGAAAAAAAATGGTCCATCTGCCGAAAGGAGCAGCTGTGTCGAGTTTGCCAGTGGTGCCACAGGTAGTTGCTATTTGAAAGAACAGATACCATGCGACTAAAAGATGTGGTTTTTCCCTCTGCAGGTGATTGGATTTGTCCTGGGAATCAGATTCTTTAAAAATCAAAATCCAGTTTGGTACTCCATTTCAGCTAGTGTTAAACAACCAGATTACAAAATAACTCTTGTTCCTGATTCCAGCGAGGTGAATTCTACTTAGCCACTGATGAGGTGGTGGCGTGCAGGCAGCTGGAACCACAAAATTAAGCTTTAATGAAGCCAGAGTGTAAGTAATCACTTCATTCTCCAATGGCAAATTAAAGTTGGAAAATTAGTATTTATTATGGATTTTTTAGAATGAAGAAACAGTGTTTATACCAGTACCGTAGTTAGGAGCTCCAGTGAGTTTGTGAGAAATTAATTTAGACAGAGACTGCATGGTAATTGATCTCAGGCATTTCAGGAAATCACGGGTTTTCTTCCAGTTCAGTTTTCTTCCTTAAATACTACAATGGAAATCAAAGCCACAGCACCAGCAATACTATACCACAGTATAGAATAGGTAGAGACTAACCTGTGAGCCTCTAACTAACAGAGGTGACCACTTATTCACAAAAATAGTTGTGCAGGTTTGGGGGGTGGGGGTGTGTGTGCACATTTGCATGAGGTTTTGCTCATTAATCTCACTCTAGGATTTCTCAGGAGGGCAGGACTGGGTTACACATCATGACTTCAGAAGTCCCATCATAAAGTAGCAGAGTCATCATGGCAGGAGGAGGGAGGTATGATACAGAGTAGCTTGGAGACATTAAGGAAAAAAACCCCAGAAGTCCTTTCTAGATAATCTTTGTCACTAGTTCTTATTTCACACAACACATGGATCTTTCAGAACAAGTCCTGATGTTGCGTATCACTGGATGTACTCACTTCATTTGCTTTTCAGGATAAAACAGATTTAGTTCTTAATTTCTAAATTTCACCAACATATGCTACACCTAATCCCCTGCTTCTCTCCTTTTGCCCTTATTCACATGCTGCTCTTCCTCTGCTTCCAAACACCCCCCTTTTGGTACATAGTGCCATCCTGCATCCAGGATGATGCAAGGGCTGCTCACCTTCAGCCACAGTCTGGGCGCTGCACGAAGGATGGGCTCAGTGCTCTGGCACTGTCCTTGACTCCCTCAATCTCTTTATTGGGTCAGGGAGTCAGAAAGAAATCTCCATATTATAACACAAGTTCCCAGTACCAAAGCATGAGAATTTGCTTCTTAACTCTGTCAAATATATAAGGCAGCAGCAGATGAGTGCATGAACACGTGAAAGCCCTTGGTGCAGAAAGTAAGAGGGAGAGAAAGAAATGCATCTCTTGCATGAGGCAGCTAGTGTCCAGCAAAACTGGCTCAAGCAATGTTTTGTCTATGCTTCTTTCGAACACTGGAACTTAGAAAAAAAATGTTAAAAGCAAACTGTTTAGTGGATTGGTTTGAATACTGCAGGCTACATCAAGGTTCAAGGTAGGGATGTTTGAGGGCTTCCCCCTGCAATCCCAGTTCCCTGGTCTGGATGTTACTGGAGGCAGCCATAAGTCCTGGTTTTCTGCCCAGGGGAAACCAGGGGACATGGAGAGACACCGGGCTGGGGCGCAACACTGCGTCCCCATGTGTCCCCCAGGCTGGAGGCTCAGACACATTCCTGCATCCAGAAGGGCAGGCACAGCCATATCATGCTAGTCTCTCTTTCAAAAAGCACTGCAGAAAACACAGCTTACTATCAGGTCGCTGATGTTCACATCATATTCTTCCTTCTTCTTTTGCATAATTAAGCATTTGTGGTGATCCAGCCACTACTACTTACCCTGCGGGGTAGGTACCACGGCATCTAAGACTTCTTGCCCTTTGTGTTGCAGCTGCCTTGCAGTAACATGCTCTGAAACAGTAGCACGCTGTCGCAACCTGTGCATCTTACTTTTAATTACAATTTAATTTAAAAAATTAATTACAATTTTTTTTGCAATCAGAAATCAACTGCTGTGAAACTTCCATGTAGTTTGCAATTAAAAGGCCATCTACTTGTGAATCCATGTCAAATCAAGGAGCTTCAAACTCATCACAATAATGCTCAGTATTTTCTGTTTTGTTTTATTTTTTTCCCAAGTGTTGTGCAACCACTCATTAAGTAATCCTCGTAACAATGAGAAACAGAAAGGTTAGATTTGTTTGGGGTTGTACAATGAATCAGATGGCAGTGCTGGGAGTAGGATTTCTGGGGAAGGGATTCTTAGCCTTGTGTTCAGTTCATAGTTTCTGTTAACTTTCCACATATAATTCATTTTCTAATTTTGCTCCCAATCCTTTTTCCTTCCCCCCCCCCCCCCCNCTCCCCCCCCCCCCCCAGTAATTACAATTAGCTGATGTAGTCTCTGCAATGTAGTCGACACTTTCCAGACGTACAACCAAGAGAAATTATTTTTACAAGGCTGCCTATAAAAATACATTGCATATCTGAGAGCACTTTGAATTAGTGAGGCTGGGAGATTTTAAACATTGGTGTGCGCAATGTCTTCAGACTGTGTAGATTGGTAACAACTAAGTTTCTTTTTTTCTCTTGCTTGATGTGATTATAACATGTTACTTCTTCCATTCACTGAGCACCACATGCTCAAAGTTAGTAAAATTGCAGTTTCACTGACCATGGAAGTCCTTAAAATTATATGTTTTTCTCCCTTTCAGAGTCTGGTCCTAGTCTCATTGAACCATAGATTTTTACCTGTGTAACAGTAAAGATAAAACAAACTATCACCAACTTCTGGTAATAAAAGTAAGAAGGGGATTTAATTCAACAGGTTTTATGTCTCTGTTATTCTCTGATTCCTAGGAACATTCAAAACTAAACCCACATTTGTTTTCCTCATATTTATGAGAAATCTATATTTATAAATGCATACTATATATAAACACTACGCGCATATGCATTTATGCTATATATTTATATTTAAATACTTCCAGATGTTTATATATTTTAAGAGATAAATATAGAAAGTACTTTACAAAAATATCAGAAGTGAACTTGCTGCTTCTCTTTAGGCCGGCTGTCAGGTTGTGCCTGCAACTCCCTGTTCTCTCCTGCCATCATGCGGATATTACCGAAGTGCAGAAATACAGCCGCTGTTAGAAGAGGACAACCCTGTGCCTCCCGGGCACCTTGGGCAAACTGGTGTAGCTGCCTTTGCACTTCAAAACTGTCTGGCGAGATGCACGAAAACCATAACACTCCTTCATACCTTCAGCTCTTTTACTATCTAAAAGTTCAATGCATGTTCATAAAAAAATAAAATAAAATAAAATAAAATAAAATAAAATAAAATAAAATAAATAAAAACAAAACAAAAAAAACCCAAACCAAAATCAAATTAAATTAAATTAAATTAAATTTAAAAATACACCCCCATGTCCCCAGTCACTTTCCTGCAGAGGTGCTTTATTGGAATACCACACTCTTTGGGATGATTGTGGCACTCCGGGTGTTTATTTGAAGGAAGCCCAGGAGCTGAACCCCTCCGGGCTGGTTTCTGCTTGTTCTCAGGGACCATCCACGTCTCCAGAGCTGCTCCTTTTTCACAGGCCACCAGATGTTAACTTGGGCTGTTATATGGATGTGCTCTAAATATGGTCCTCTCAGTTTAGTGTGTTTAATCCTATCTCCCTGTGATTATGCTACTGACAAAATATATCAAATGTAAGATGTATACAATACAGCTACTTCAAATAAAGGCACTTTTGACTTTGCAACGAGTTAAACAAAGAATTATCCACCTAGCTCCTGACTCAAGGATGTTCTGCAAGTTCTTACCCCTCTAGTAAAGGCCTAAAAGGGATAATAAAATTTTATCAATATTTTGTTACAGAATTATTTAAAAGTCACCATCTCCCCAGAATTCCTGCATAATGCCATTCAAGTTGCTATAGTTTTCCCCATAATTAGCAGGAAACAAAACTGATACATCTTTTGGATAATGCTGAAGGAGTGTTAAGGTAGTATATGGTAGCTTTTAAATACTGCATTTGAAGAGTCAGTGTGTGGAGATTTCACCCTCACATAAACGCGAGTATTCTGGGTAAATGAATATTTTGTCTTTCTATTGAAAATAACAAAGGAGGGTAAAGTAAACTTCTGTCTTTTCCTTAAACAAAGGATAAAATAATGCCTTAGAAATAAGCTACAGAAGTGTGGGGTTTTTTTTCCCTGAGTGTATCCTAAGTTTGTAAATAGTTAATATTTTCTTTAACACCAGTTAATCTATAAATATCTTTTTGACCTCTGGATAACAGCAGGATTAATACATCTGTATGTCAAACACTGCAAGTTTTACTTTGATTCACCCCCTTTAAGATAAGCCACCATGTGTGCCAGACAGCTGGTTTTTCTCATAGCTTCCCACATAACTAAAACGTCTGCGTAGTTACAAAGCAAAAAATGACACCAGAATCACGGAGAGATATGTGCATTACTCAGGACTAAATGGCTTCTGCTTACTTGCTTCGGCCAAGTATAAACCATGAAAAAGTACACTAACTTAGCTTCTAAAAGCAAATGTCTTGTCAGACTGTTTCACTCTAGTAGTAAACACTCAGTCTTCAGATTTTCCCTCCTTTCCCGAGTGTCTGAAGTAAACAGTAAAAATTGTGCAACTTTTATTCAGGGTGGTAAATACAATTTGAATTAATTGCTCTCTCCACTGGAGGCTGCTTTCCATGACCTACATTGTTCAATATTATCAATGCATATTTTGATGCCAAATAATTTGCTGCAGAATTCTCACAGTATATGGCAGAGCCCTCTGTATCTATTATTACATATCTGCAAGCACTTTGTACATCATTAACATGTTAACATTAACTTTATAAACATGTTAACATTTTAACAGCCCATAAAATTACACAGGTAAATGATCGCCGCCTTATAGCTATTAAGGACAAGAAGACTCTTGGAACCTTATGCACTTCCAATTGGGCATTGCAGTGCCTAAAAATTCGGTGTCTGGAGTCAGAGGATAGTTTAAGAGAGCCAAAGGCTGCTCTGTACAGTCAATGGGAAGAGTCGAGTCCTTCCAAAGGCCAAAGTTCAGCAACTGAAAAGAATTAGGCTCCTCTAAGAGGTGTTCCAGAAAAATTGCTTAGAGCTAGAAAATACGAAATGCTTGAAAGAAATCAGAAGGAAAACAGTATAGAGGGGGTAAAGATTGTGTTACCTGGGGAAGGGCAGCTAGGAAATAATTTGGCCTCTGGAAGGTCTAGATAGGTGTAACAGAATCATAGAATGGTTTGGGTTGGAAGGGACCTTAAAGATCATCAAGTTCCAACCTCCCTGCCATGGGCAGGGACACCTCCCACGGGCAGGGACACCTCCCACTAGACCAGGTTGCTCCAAGTCCCGTCCAGCCTGGCCTTGGACACCTCCAGGGATGGGGCATCGGCAACTTCTCTGGGCAACCTGTTCCAATGTCTCACCACCATCAGAGTAAATTATTTCTCCCTCATACCTAATCTAAATCTACCCAGAAGCAGGAATTGCTTTGGACAAAGCGAGAATGCTTGGTTAGAACATGATCATGTCCTGTAATACCTTAATTTGGGTGATCAGAAAGCTTCAGGAAGACTTTTATTAGAGCACATAATTTTGTAAAGATATTATCAAAGCCCTAAAAGCTTTGTAAACTCATCAAGACCTAAATGATGTTAGAAATATAGTGAAATGCAAATGGAAACCAAAAGCATGAAAAGGTTTGGATTAAAAAAAGGGGTTGTTTTAAAGCTTTCACCAAACTGGTAGATTTTACCAGATATTCATCACTTTGTTCTGCCAAATAGGTGGAAAACTTAAGAGGGATGGTAATCACTGCCAAGGTTTGCTTAGCAAAAAATGCTTTGCCTGTTTTAGCAATAAATAGTGCTCCGTCTGCCACATGATTTCTAAGCACGGCCGTGACTTCCTTTCATCTCAGTCTGGGGAGAGACAAACCAAGAAATATTAATAAGGGTTAATTAATCCATGTGTAATCTCAGCAGACTCTAAAGCTCCATAGGAAGTCAGAAGCAGCCTTGCTGGAGAGAGAACACTTGGGCCCTACTGACTGCCAGCTCATGTATTTTACATGCAATCAGCATTATATAAAAAATACGATGACTAAGAAACACAAAAATAACCATTGCAAGAAGGACTGTACAGCCAAACATCCCCTCAAAAGGAGGCTAGAGTCAGTTCATTCATTTTTCTCCTTTTACTGCACATTTCTTGGGTTTGAGGTTACACCATAGCTCAGTTTCAAGGAGAAAGTTGTCCTGTGAAGCCTCTTGATTTGGGCAGGCTCCTGCAATCCCTGCCGCACGGAGGAAGGCTGGAGTTTCAGCTTGCTTGGTTGGTCTGTGGCACTGCGAACACACAAGGTCATTATGAAAAGGCAGGCAGAGGTGTCTCCTCCGCATCTCTTCTGGAGAGAAGTCAGCAGCAGTTTTCGTGTGTCGTACTGGATTCAGGCACCCTGCTGTGTATTACAATGCTATGAGTAAGACTTGGAGACCTGGTCTCTGGTGGAAAAATGTAGGCACCTCCCGACTGGAATCACAGCAAGGTTTCAGCTGTGAGCGAGGCACCAATTTAGCCATAGGACAATTTCTGCAATTACTGACATGCCTCAATGCCGTCCAAAATGCAAGCACCCAGGTCATTTGAGGATCTCTGAAACATAGGTTACCAGAGCCTTTTGTGGATTTCGGACAAGAACTATTGTGGGCAGCCTCTTTTATTCCCACCTTAAGTGATTTGTCCTTGTCTGTAGGAGTTAATGTTGTTTTTGGCTGGCTCCTGAATTTCTTTATCCTTCTTTGCTTACCAGGCTCAATACCCTCTTCATTTTTCTTACTCAAGTTTAGTTTTCCATGATGTCAACAGATTGCAGGGAAGCTGCTCTGCTGATGTCCTCATTCCAGGACTGAATAAATAAGTGAAATTTGCTAATGTTACATTATTATTATTATTCCCCATGTTCCCAGAGCTATGGGAACTTCTGACAGCTCATGCAGAGCACAAGGCTGTTAGCAGTTATCTTTCAATAAAATACACTAATGAGAAAATTTCTCATCAGATCTCAACAAGTGTGTTTTGTTCCTTATAATGTAATGTTGACATATTTGTGGGCTGCTGTTCTGGGCCTGGATGTCACAGCATATTAGATTTGTACATTGTATTCATGAATTTGGTTGGTAAAAATAAATTAATGCTTACCTTCTGTGGTTCCAGTTGTTGATTAAGTATTTTCAACTCCACTGATGGAATATTTACAAGCAAACATCTGGAAAAATATTGCCATAGATCAGCTGAGGTCATCTCCCTTATCTGAAATCACCAGGTATCTTGAAACCCAGTGAAATTCAGAAGCATGTTTAAAAAACAGACCAAGTTCATCTACAGGTCCCTATCCTAACTCTTCTTTAATTTATTAAACACCTGGGAAAGCAATGACTTTAGTCACCTCAGTAACTATACGGATTAAAAAAGGATTTAGTCCGAGTTTAAACTGGCAACTATGAACGTTTCAGCCCTCAGACATAAACTTCATGTCAGAGTTTTCATGTCTCTTCACCATGGCCAGTAACCCTGAAGGGACTGGGCATGCAGTGCTTACCTTATGTGCATTTCTAACATACATCCAACCCCTCACAAACACAAAGAGGACATAGCATGTTGTCAGACATGTACTTGGTAACCAAGGCTGAGGTCTACTCTAGCTGACAGTAATGAACTCTGACGGTGAAGCAGTAGTTATTTCTGTCCTAAATGACAAACTGCCATGTCCTATTATCTAGAAGCTTTGAGGCCTGACACACTCTATTTCATCTAATGAAAACCGTTTAAAATGAAAAGACAAGTTAACATATGCCAGTAGGAATGGATATGGAGCCGTATTTCCCCAGGTAGCGAAGAACTAAATACCAGTGATTTTTCTAACCATGGTGATGTTTGTTAGTTCATTTTATTTCAAGGTGTGCTTAAACTTCAAACAAGTACTTGACTTAGCATCCTAGCGTCACCTCAGCTGACCACTTTTCGCAGGAGAAGATAAAAAAAGGCTGAAGTTACCAGAACTAATTACCCCTGGCTGAGCAGACATTTTACCAAAAGAGTGACATCCACCATTTACAGTCAAAAAGAAGAGACAGTGAAAGCTAACACCTTGTTGCTTCTTTCTTTGTTAGGAACGGATGGTTGTAAAGTAGTTCAGACTAGCAATGTCCCTGTAGATGAACCTCACAGTACACGGCAGTTACCCTTTCCTAAGGGTGATTCCAGTTAGTATTTAGCTCCAAATCAGCCTTTTGCCTCTTGTCTAGTATTTTGCATTTTCAGTGCTGTAAAACAATGACTGCATTTTTGCTTTGGTTTTATGTAGTGCTTGAGCCGTGATTTGGGGTTGATCTCGCTAGTAACAAGTGATAGGACAAGAGGAAATGGCCTCAAGTTACGCCAGGGTAGTTTTAGGATGGATATGAGGAAAAAGTTCTTCACAGAAAGAGTTGTTAAGCATTGGAAGAGGCTGCCCAGGGAAGTGGTGGAGTTGCCATCCCTGGAGGTATTTAAAAGACAGGTAGACGTGGCGCTTAGAGACATGGTTTAGTGGTGGTTTTGGCAGTGTTAGGTTAATGGTTGGACTTGATGATCTTCAAGGTCCCTTCCAACCTAGACAAATCTATGATTCTATGATTCTATGATTAGGATTCCTACAGCAGGTACCACTACCACCACACTCAAAGTCCCCTTTCCAGGGGCTTCTCTGTCAGGCTAATATTTCCAAACTTCAGTACACAGGCAAGGGTTTGGCCCAGAGACTTAACTTCAACATAGTGTAGTAATAAACCGTAGGAGGACAGAATGTCCTGGAGAGACTACACGCCTTGGTTCATCTTTAGACTTATGCATTTAATGGAATTTTATCTTCCCAGACATTTTGAAACTCATTAAAATGAAAAATACCTCTTTTGGCTTCCTGGAAGTAATTAACTAACTCATTTATACTTAAAATAAAATAATAAATGTTGTAGTAACTGTAACTGTCAAAAAAGACAACACATTAGAAAGGCTTAGGAAACACAGGCTGTGTTCCTGAAAGGCAGCTGAGGAGCTGCAGGGAATTAACAACGCTGGGGATATTAAGTTCTTTTATACCACACTAGCAAGGACCAAGGACCCTGAAGTGTGGTTTAATGATAGGATTAAAGCTTTACAAAGCTTCATAATTTCCTTTTCAAAATTGCTTAAATATTCATTTGGGCAAGAGAATCTGACTCAGTTACAGAGGTGGACTAAGTATTGCCACACTTGCCAAAACCAAAATTTTTTTGCATACATACAGCAAATGAATGAGGTATCAGGCACTGGATGGGCAGTCTTCAAACAGATGACCAAAATTAAATGCACACACGTGAGAAGGTATTAAATACTGTTGGTGGCTTTGAGCTGCAGGCAGAAACAAAAAACATTTGGTTCAGCTCTTTGTGAGACAGCCCATCTTTTATTAGGCACCAACAATGAAGTTGCAAAAAAAAAATTATGCCGAAGCAAAGACAAAATGCTGTCATACACTGTAGCAAAAGATTAATCATACTATTCATACTACACATCCATCTCAGTAATAATTAAATTAATTTCAGCAAATCTTTTAGGAGTATGAATATAACCCAGCTAAGAACCTCAATGCAGCAATGCAGCATGGCAAATCACCCAAAATATAGTGACCACCTTGGATACAAGGAAAGATTCCTCTAGACCTTCTCTTCTGGGTCTCTCTGTATCAGAAAGAGCAAAATGAGGGTCCACAAAAGTGTAGGTCTTGCAAATGGGACGAACAAAGCAGGCCAGGACTACACAACTCCTTGTGTCAAGATATAAGTCTTCAAGCTGTTTCGTTGGTTTTTTTCCCTTTACCTATAATGGCAGGGGTAAATTCTGTCTACCCAGGTCGTAGCTTTCAGAAACTCTTGAAATGTTTTTGAAAAGGAGTCTATTACTTCAGCTTTGCCTTTCACAGGCTCTACACACAACTATACTTAACCATAAGGTTTCCTTACCGGGACACTAAAGTATCTTTCCATCTTCCTATGTCCTATGTGCTCTTTGATTCCTTTAAAAAGACACTGAATTTCCAACTTTGCATTTTTAAGAAAAAACTAGTTTCTTTCATCTTCTAGATACCAGTGTTCTTGTCTCTGTATACAGTATTTCTGTTTCTATCTACAGATATTCTGGCTTAGAACAAATTTGGCAGCAATACTATGGAGACAGTGTTAAAGTAGTAGCATGCTGGAGTATAATATACATCCTTCGCACATGTCACAACATCTGAATTTGTAGCTCTGAGACTCTGCTTGTTTGAGTTTATTTCCAGTGCCTGGATTTGTATACAGTTTGCTGGAGGGACACAATAATACAGCAGTTCTGAATCTGAAAATAGCTTTACTAGATTTTCTATTGGATTTTACATTTAAAGTAACTAAGATTCTCTATTGCATAACTCTGATATTCATGTTTGCTAGCTAAGTATTAACTGAATAATTCAGCACCCTAAAGTTGCAATACGTGTGCACTAATAATAATTAAAAAAAAAATATAAACAGCTGATAACTGCATTATTTTTTCTGAAACATGAGCCCAAGTCACAACATTTATATCCAGGTCTCAATTTCCCAGTTTCTCAGGTGATGCAGATGTACTGCTGGTGTTTAACTTACATCCCATTTAAATAGACTTTCCATTTGTGGGTATATTGCTTGTTTATCTTTAACAAGACAAAATAAACATCTAGGATTTAAGTGACTTTTTTGTTTTAGGGATTCATTAAAGAAGAATAAAAAATAAATTTTTCACAGGTACTATGAAGCTGAGCTGATGAGCAGGTGTTTGAAATGTACACAGAGCGATTCAGTTTCTATCGGCGTGCTTGAAGCTCGCCGTTCCCACCCTGGAGAAGCCAGACAGTGCTGTGCTCTTCAGCTTGTAAACTCTGGTTGCTGATGTGATGGGAAACAGTGAATGTTCTGCTTACATATTTAGACTCTTCATCCCAAGAGGTCCTACTAGATCCCAGGCTCTGGGACAAATCCGGGTTCTTTTTTCATGCCCCATGTATTCCGGAACAATAATTCAAGACATATGCGTTTACCCGCTAAAAGCCCAGAAGAAAGCTGTTTCCTTCTTGTGCAACGTGAGCAGCCCTTTCCGTCTTCATCAACACAAGTCACAGGGCTCACTGAGAACCAGGAGGGAATAAACGCAGGACTGGAACATCCATGTTATTATTTTATGTATATTGCTTTCACCAGTTTTTTTATAAAGTTTCTGTCTCCCCAGATTATGTGTAAATACAGCTACAGGTATAATAATTGCTAAAAAATATAGAATAGGTTGTCTAGAGTCTAATAGACTACAGAATAATAGAAGCATAGAACGCTTTGGGTTGGAAAGAGACATTAAAGATCATCCAGTTCCAACCCCCCTGCCATGGGCAGGGTCACCTCCCACTAGACCAGGGTACTCAAAGCCCCATCCAACCTGGCCTTGAACACCTCCAGGGATGGGGCATCCACAACTTCTCTGCGCAGCCTGTGCCAGCATCTCCACCACCCTCACAGTAAAAAATTTCTTCCTAATACCTGATCTAAATCTCCCCTCTTTCAGTTTAAAACTGTTACCCCTCGTCCTATCACTACAATCCCTGATAAAGAGTCCCTCCCCATCTTTCCTGCAGGTCCCCTTTAGGTACTGGAAGGATGTTATAAGGTTTCCCCAGAGCCTCCGTATTTTGGAGTGAGAGTCCAAATCAGAGTTTCTCCCAATCCCTCTGAACTGCCTGGCTGTGAGCAATGAACTGAGAAACACTCTTCAAAGTGCTGTTACTAGTGGATACATTTATACATATAAGGTAATAAATACCCTATGCTTGCTTTTACGCCCTTTTTCTTTCTTACTTCTTATTTCAGAAGTGTAAACAAACAAAAAAAATTCCCAAGTTTCCCAGTTGTATTCTTCATGGATATAACTATTGATAGGCACATCAGAGGGGAACATAGGATACAGCAGAGCCAGAGAAGCCTGCAATAAGCAGCAGACACCAGAGTCTGCAGACACAGCAGAAAGCAAGGTATTTTGAGACAGCACATAGGTGGGATTTTTAGTTAAGTAAATGATGCACGGCAGGGAGCAAAGTGGGAGAGAAGACACTGCACCAGCATGCCTTATTCTGCCAGGGAGACAGTTTGAAAAAGACAGCAATTATCTTCTGAAGAAGCAGTATGGATGTGAAAAGTCAAAAATTATTGGAACCACTTTTTCTCATGAGATTTCATGATAATGAGGGCAATCAGGGTAGGAATGCCACAAAAAAATAGCTATTGCTAGGTTCTCTGTAAAATTGTGGTTTTTGCACTGGCCCACACCAGGAATTAAGGAATTATGAAGAAACCAAAGAGGAAAAAAAACCCAACTAATTAACCAAACTTCTTTCAACGAAACCAAAAACTGAAGATATGAGCAACTGAGCTTATACTACTGAAGCTGTGTTTAAACCTACATCAGCTCATTGTCACACAGGACATTGTTGGTATTCTGATTTCTGAAACAGTTGGAATAAATCTCCCAAGCAGCAACTGTTTGAAACACAAAATCTTCTTATTAGTTGACCTGATATATTATTATTAAAAGTATTTTGGCTGCTGCAAAATGTGGCAGTCATGATCACTTGAGTTCACAATCTGTTAGCGCCTTCCAAGGTGTAAGTTTATTACCCCCTAGAATATTAAAGTTCCAGAAAAAGAACATTTCTAAGATATTTTAGCAGAATAGTTATAAAATGGGTTACTGGCAAAGTTGCTGACTTTCATTTTAGGTAAAGGAAGTTTATAGGTGAAAACCTGTCTGGTTTCTATATACATATTAAATAAGAAAGATTAGCTAGGTGTCTGTTGTAGAAACAGATTGTGTGAAGTCTTAAGCATTTTTTTAATTCTTTTAGAAAAATAGCTCTCATATGAGAGTGCTATTAACTTCACAGTTCTCCAGAATGGCTTTATATACACTAAAAATAAAATAAAATAAAATAAACCAAAACAAATGTATTTAAACCATTGCAATAAGGTTAAGAATATTATGTTTTCAAACACCCACTAATGCCATCAGCATTCATACATCCCTACGGTGGACTCTATGGTGGAGTGTCTCTACCAAGCGACCTCAGTTTTACATAGAAGCAAATGACAGCAAAACATTTTAGAGAACAGAGAGGATTTGTCATGGCAGGCATGAAGGTAGAATAAGGACTGTTTCTCCAAACTACAAGTTTACTCTCCTATGAGTTGAACATTGGTGGAAAACTTTACAACAGTTATTATCTGTTCTTGTCACTTTTCCTCTCTAAAAATATCTGGTACTTCTTGCCTGCACATACAGGATCAAAAATGTTATGAATTTATTCTGAATGTACAAAGCCCAAAATCTGGGGTTTGGCACAATGTCAGTGTAAGGAGGACACACACCATTGCAAAGGCCTTAATAGTTCAGCCGAGAGCTTACAAGGTTTTCATGTACTCATGCATGAGGAATGCAACTCCCCATGAATTCAGTTGTGGGTCAGATTTGCCTTTTGAGATTAAAGCTCTCACTAATACGTTGGGGGCATATGAATTCAAAGAGGGTGTCTGACTATGATGAATGCCACTACTGCATGCTGAGAACTCCTGCCGCACATTTCAGTTACGTGAACCTTGCAGACATTTTTCTTGCTATAAATCCCCCCCAACTTTACGAAAATCTGCCACATAGATGGTCACATTTTAAAAGTTTTCTGAACTTTGAAAGATTTTGCTGTTCTGAAAAAGATTCGCTGGATAACATTCTGGCCCCGCTGATGTTAATGGGAGTTTTGTCATTGATTTTAGCAAAGCCAGAATTTCCAGCCTAATAACTGAAGGGGATATCTGTAAAAGGAGAAAGTATTTAACCAGCTACTGCTTAGAGCTTGCACTGATCTAGGCTCTGCTCGTGTTAATGTGGCTACAGCTTAAATCTGCAGTCTTCAGAAAATTCAGATATCTACTTGCAAGCACTTGGTTTCCATAATGCTACCAGTAAAACTATATCAAACTGTAACTCACTGCACTTCATCAGTTCTGGGACCCATGATGTTCAACATCTTTGTCAGAGACATGGACAGTGGGATCGAGTGCACCCACAGCAAGTTTGCTGATGACACCAAGCTGTTTGGCGATGTAGACATGCTGGAGGGAAGGGATGCCATCCAGAGAGACCTGGACAGGCTGGAGAAGTGGGCTCATGCCAACCTCATGAAGTTCAACAAGGCCAAGTGCAAGGTCCTACATCTGGATCAGGGTAATCCCAAGCACAAATACAGGCTCGGCGAGGAATGGATTGAGAGCAGCCCTAAGGAGAAGGAGCTGGGTGTGCTGATTGATGAGAAGCTCAACATGAGCCAGCAATGTGCGATCGCAGCCCAGAAGGCCAACCATCTCCTGGGCTGCATCAGAAGAAGTGTGGCCAGCAGGTCAAGGGAGGTGATTCTGACCCTCTGCTACACTCTTATGGGACCCCATCTGGAGTACTGCTTCCAGCTCTGGAGTCTGCAACATAAGAAGGACATGGACCTGTCGGAGCGAGTCCAGAGGAGGGCCATGAAGATGATCAGAGGGCTG
>RSEF01000002.1:10903515-10916956 GCA_003993805.1 Himantopus leucocephalus | reverse complement strand
GAGATATGTGTCGATGGAGGGGGTATGCCAGGTTGAAATAGTAAGGAATTTAGTACATGGAGTATTATGTATATGGGGCATATAGATTAATGTAAAAAGGTACATGAGTTGAAACCCTAAAACATGCAATATCGCATGGGGGGGTAGGGGGGGTAGCGATATGCATGGGGGGGTAGGGGGGGTAGCGATATGCATGGGGGGGTAGGGGGAAATGAAAGGCGTAATCTGAGGCTCTCCTTGGAAGTGCAAATTCATCCTGAAAACCACCGAGTTGTGTGCCTTCTTACTGCATGAGCTTAACAAATCCAAATTACAGCCATTGCTCTGGAGTACGTTGGGGGAGTTATCTGCGGTCTATTTAGGAACATTTTATGATTAAAGGATAGGAAATGATTATTTTTACTTCAATCGGTTAAACTGCTCACATTGCACTGTGGTAGCAAAGTCTGTGACCTGGAAAAGTTTGCCAAGTTCCATGACACATGTCTCAGTACAAGCAAATCATGTATAAACCTATCTTGGGTTACTTTATTTTCCTTTTCTGGGCTGTGGGAAGCTAAAAGAGAATCCATGAGTGTTGTTATTATCATTACAGTCACTTGTTTCATATTGCTGAGCCTGAGCATCAGCCCTGTGGAAATAGAAAAGAGTCAAAAATATTCTTTAAATCTCTTGCCATGGATTCTAAGATGCATTTAACTCCATATTTCCTGTTTATTTATGTGATTAATCTATATAGATTATTTTAGAGAGGATTCAATCCCAGAGCATGTGGAGAAGTGTATTCAAATATAGTTAAGTTCCTAAAGATGAACTGGAAACAAAGTGGATTATTCAAAAACAGCTAAGCTGCTTTTCTGTCGATTTCTTCATGGCTTCTTACTGTCTATAAGTAAGGTGGGTGCTAGACCAGGGGAGAACGGTAAAGAAAAAGGCTTAATTTTCCTAAGAGGTGAACTGCCCAAGGTCAGCCCTCTGCCCCTGCACTAACAGGCTTTTGCCAAGAGGACGGTGCCATATTTTAACTGTTTTTATCTTTGAATACCTCATGTGTACTCATCAGCCCCAAACAGAGGAAAAAATGGCTTGTTTTGCTCAGTGAAGACAATCCTTTTAACTCTTGATTAAATTTGAAATCTAGTTCTTTTAGTCAAGTGTTTAATCTAGTTTGTGCTACACAGAAAAATACACCCAGTAATTTCCTCCTTCTTTATCTAGCTATAGCAGTAGCTTTAAAAATGCAGGGAATGATACTTCATTGTACTTCTTCTGTGATGGAGGGCTGTTTTGATTCCACTTTCATAAGAACAAGACTCCTAACCCAACCGACCTGCAGCATTTTTTCCCTTTTTTGCTCTGTTTTCCAGATGCTATCTTCTACCCTGGCAGTATGGCCATTTCCTGACAGAAAAGCACAGCAAAAGGAGGAAAACAAATGCGAAATTTCCTTTTGAATGATTCAATTCACCTGGAACAGCATTTGAAAAACGAGAGCAGTCTTCCATTAGCAAAATCCTGCGCACACTATTTAAACTGTATGCTGTGGAATTGCAGTCCTGCCTGCTTGGAAAGGAAAATGAAAACTTTCCAGAAAAATTTGGTTTCCTGCCTAGAGGGCACTGAATGCAAAAAAAGCCCCACTCAGAATACCACAGGGATTTACAATACTCATGTCCAATACAAGAAAGGACTAATTTACAGGTTATTCACCAGAAAATTTTGCAACAGTTCCAGTGCCCACTGTCACTGCATTACGCAGTGTCCTGTTTCCCAGGGCCCTGTCACCCATCTCTAGATGGTGATAAATTTTGAATTATTTTTGAAAGTTATATTGAATCCTGCGATTTCCATTTGATTTCCAAAAGCAATTAAGTTGCCATATTAACCTTGTAAAGATCAATGTTCTGAATTAGGTCTTACTGAATACTCAGTTTCTTCCCGACTCACTGATTCATGTTCCAAAATTTAAGGGGTCATAAGAACATTATTTAGTCAAGTGTTGTAAGGTCCATTACATAGGCTATGACTGCTGGCCTGAAAGATAACAAAGACGATGAATGTGCATTCATTCCCATTCTTTTTTCATATTCATGGTTTGGGCTGGGCTGGCCACTAAATAAACGACAGATGGTCTCTTCAACCTCTCTCCCTTCGGAGGAGGGAGACTATCTCCTTTCAGAGGAAAGGAGAGAGAATGAGAGAGAGAGAACTTCTAGGTTGAAAAAGAAACTAAACAGCTTGAATGAAATATTAGTCATAAAATAATAAAAAGAAAAGATAATAATATTAACAAGAAAATAATGAACTACGTACAATATATATAAAACTATATCAAGCTCCCAGGATGCCGAGAACATCATCAGCAGGCACTGGGGAAGTCCCAGACTGGACTCTGCAATGGACAGGAACTGGATTCCAGATCTGGATTCAGGAACACACCAACTGGGGTCAAAGACAGACGAACCGAGAGTCCTCCTCAGACGTCGGCCATTGAAGAAAGAGGTCTGACACCTTGATCCCTCAGCTTTTATACTGAGCATGAGGCAAATGGGATGGAATACCCTGTTGGTCAGTTTTGGGTCACCTGTCCTGTCCGCTCCTCCCCGCAGGTGGGACCCTCTAGTCTTTCCGCTTCCAATCCTCCAACGGGGCCAATAACAAAGTCAGCCAGCCCTGGGTGTTACAGCAATAAGGATAATCAAGAGCCTCTCTGCACACCATACCTTGGCATCAACTATAAACATCAGACATCATCACTGCCAGAAGCAGACATTGTCTGAAAAATACCCTGTTGATTTCAGAGAGTTAGTTAGTTGGAAGAGGTTTAACTGAAAAGTAAAATCACTGAAAAGAAAATTGGTTCTGTTTTACCACAAACCAGGACACGTATAAATGGTCTCAAATAGTCATTCTCATAGGTTTGGTTCAGCCAGTAGTCCCACTGCAACCAGTGGATAAACTGGTTTAAAATGGTTATGTGCATGACAAGAATCTGATCACCAAAAGATACTGAATCTTACTTCTGAGATTCACAATCTTTTCCACTTTACTCTGTTGATGTGAAGTGGTGCAAACGTCCCTCATGAGGCCTTGAGAAGAGAGCAAGAGGAATGCCAGCCAAAGATGTGTCTGTTTAAAAGTGTTCTGATGAAAACTGAGCAATGCCTTTCTGGCTCTGAAGGCTCATTGCAAGAGACGACTTGTGTTTCTGGAGTCCTATGGATTTTAAAACTATTCTGGAGTAAGCCTGATCCTCTAGATTATCACATATGGGACCAGCTGTCTCATGTTGGAGCCAGAATATGTGAAAAAGAGCTTTGTGAACTGATGAAAGGGAGCACCAGGATGTTCAGCACCGAGCCAGCATTTCTGCAGGGTTGCTGTTGCCCCTGCTCTGAGCTGAGGAAAGGATGGGCTTGTGGTGGAGGGCTTCAGCCCACCCCAGCTGTGCTTTCTGTGCCGATGGGACGAAGGTATGTCTTCATTATTCTGATCGTGTGCTTTTTTTAGGACAGAAAAGGTATAGCTATTATTGCTCACTAGTTTTGTCCTCTTTATGACATTGAGAGTTAGGGTATGCCTGACTTCCTAGAGACTTATTTTTGGTATCAGTGATAACAGATAAACTGCTGGATTCTTCTAGAGAAAACTTAGTGGTATGGAGAGACCACTAGTTCTCTTTCTAGTGTTTGATTTCATGTGCTATATTTCAACATTGCTACACTCAAAAGATATTTCATATGCATAATAAAAGAACGTTTTGTGTCTGTGACACATATGTCAACGCAGAAATAGTTGTCATGTGCCAGGCTCGTTTTACAGTGGGAAGCAGGGTCAGATCTGTATAATTGAGAACCTTGAGAAAACTCTACCACATATCAAGAGTAAGCTCAGTCCTTAGCTAGCCCCGCTATCCCAATTGAGACCTTGGGGACTATGACATTTACCTAACATTTCTTTCCCTCAAAAAAAAGGCTGTAGAGCTCTGTCTAGCAGCCCATCTGTAGTTTTTACTTAGTGTGGCAGCACTTGGAGTGTTTGAAGATCAGCTTAGAAAGGGTCATGCAAGTGTAACTTGTTAATCTTCAAAACTTGAAAGGGACGTGTCTCCATGACAGTTCAGGAGAGTTGTACTGGGTAATAAACGCAGATATCAGTTTGATTTATGCAGAGCACCCTGAATCCTGGCTGCTGCGCACCAGCGTAGGAGACCATAGCTGAGAAAAGCCCATAAGCTGGTGTCTTGGAAAGGATTTTGTTACGCTCCAACTTTTTGCTGTTTGGAACAGATTGAATTGAAATGAAATTCAGGATGGGACTCAGCCATAATGAAAGAGAATTTTTGTTGTCTGGTGACTGTTCAGCTTGCAGTTAGCTGTAATTAGCCCTATTGTTCCCCGATTAGTGATTGCTGGCCTTCTGCCACTCTGCTTCATAATGATAATATCAAAGAACTGCATTCACATGTAGCCTGCTATAATCTCAGGGATGCCAGCGTGGGCTGTGCTTAGAAGCTGCTTATCTATGTTTTTGTAAAAAAGAAACATCTACATTAAGTAAGAACAGTTGAAAGAATGGGGCAAAACAAACTGAGACTTGCTGCCTGCTACCTCTTACTGTGGTATGTTGCTATACTTCTATAGTTTCAGGCTCTGCTTTTCCATGCTGGGAAGGTTTCCGCCACTTACACCTGTGGCTGAGGACTTGACAGTTGGTATTTCATCTAGTCATCATTTCACCTTTGGGTTCCTTGCTTCAGTGACAGTGTATCTCCAAAGGAGCTTAGGTACAATTCACGCATGTGTGCATTACTGGGTGGTCCACCAAGGAACCATATAATTCCTCAGTCCTTTGGGTTCCTGAAGGCATCCTTGATTTTTACCCTCACACATAAAAGTGTCTTTGCCACAGGAGAGACAAATGGGTGTGTAGGTCTTTCCCCACTGGGTGCCTGTCTGATCCTTAGGCACCAAGGCACAAAACATCCAGGCACTAAGGGGGATTTTGTAGATAGTCCCCTCCTGTCTAATTCCCTCAAATTAATGTGAACTTGATCCTGACCTGCAGGAACAAAATCTTACTCATTCATAACAGAGTTAGGGCTCAAAACTCACAATTTGAATCCCAGCAATCTCTTTGGCTCTATTTTTTCAGAAGGGCTGCAGTGCCATTACACAAGGCAAGAAACAACAATAGTCAAGCAGCATTTGCGCAGAAGGTCAGAAGAGTGTGAGTTACTTTTTCTCTTCATGACTGAGATGTCCTCAAGTTACTGCTGCACTGTGTGGTTCTCACCAGAACCTCTGCATAGGCACTACTTAACATCTCCCCAGTTGCTTTTGCAGCTCAGCTCAGAGCTGGGCTGATGTCTCCAGATTCAAACTGGTTCTCTGAATCCAGGAAATTTAGTTAGATTTCAGTACTTGTGCATGAAAAACAAGAAAAAAAAATCAAACAAAAAAAAAAGGCAAGAAAAAATTATGGGATAGTAATTACACTACTTTACAAAAATTAAATTATATCTCAGCCTTTCTTTCTGAGCTACTATATTCAGAAGGTGGCCTTCCATTTCAAATACTTGTAACTGATTTCCCTCTTTGAAAATTATTGTTCTATTCATACCATTCTGTGATTCTGTGATATCAGAACCAAATTCATCTTCCTATTCAGTTCTCTTTGAACTTGCACATCATGCACTTTTATATACCTCTTGTAGGACTCTTAAAGCAGTGATGCTCACATTATTACTCATGTCCAAACTACACTTTAAGTGATGTTAAATGTGAGAACATTAAACCTTGTATGTATGATAAAAACATTTATTACTATTTAACTAAGCTTTAAAAGCTCAGAAAGGTAAGAATTACTGTGAGGAAAAATCCGAACAAGTTAAATCTGAAAACAGCATCTAGTGTACTAGGGCAACTGTAAACCTATGCACTGTGACAACATGCAATGATCCTATTCTCATGACTAAAGCGTTTTATTATTCTTACTTCTAAATTAGCTTAAACGTTTTTAAAAAAGTAGATATTTCCTCTTTGTGATTTCCCTCCCAGGCATACATATGGTTATTTTAGTTCTACGTTTTTCTGCCTTATGTTTGGTGCCTTAATAAGTTTTGATTTCTTTTAAGAGGAACTTTATCTAATTACTTCTATATAGCAGCCTTCATCTTATAATCACTTCAGTTTATCATCTGTATTTCATTTGTGGAGAACAGGATGCCTCTTTCTTTTGAATTCATCTTGTTTTGAATAAGTCGTGGGATACAGTGGAAGTAATGAGGTTGTAAGCATCATTGTACCTGTATAGACATGTTGCAGAACCAAAGGAAAGAGAAATCAGTAACAAATACAGTCTACTTGGTCATCAGGTCTTTCCAAGTAGCACAGGAGGAGAAATACACCAGAGATTGCAAGGCATAATGTTTTAGAAGTGGAGAGAGGAGGGAATAAAGCCCAGTGTCTCCCTTGTGCCAATATGACAGATACTTCCTTTTAGTCTCCTACAATTTTTTTTTTGATTGTTTGAACCAGTACTTTGAATAGTTGGAGGTAGCTAAGCAATGGATAGTTGAATTTTTTACATTGTTTGGTTCACCTTTAATTAGCACATTTTCCCAGCCTTTTCAGCAATTATTGTTAACCACTTATGTAGTACCTTAATGATCTTGTGTGAGGACTTTATATTTTTCAGAACTAATTGCTGCCTTGCAACAGAAGAGAAAAGTAGGACTCCAGCTCCCCAAGGTAAGGTTGAATGTCAGCTTTTGCACAGCTTCTGATAAATAACACTCTGAGTCTCTATTGTGTTACAAAGGCCATTTGTCCACTTAAGAAACACTTTGAGAGCATCTGTCACTGTCTTTGTTTTGCTTCAGTGCACTATGCACTAAAAGCATTATTTCCACAAGGGAAATTAGAAAATCCACCTGCAAAATTATCCCTATACCTCCAAGCTAGCTGAAGAATATTCACAGCAGCTTCTTGTTGTTATTGGATTTAGTTAATCAAGAATGTAAAATAAATCCAAGTAAAAATAATCAAATAAACTTGTGCAGTTTCATTTCTTTCCTCTGTGCCTGACAGTTGCATTAACACTTAAACTTCCATTCCCTTAATGCCTATTGCCATAGGACAAACCATTTGCACTTTTATAACTATGCTCAAAATTGTCAGTCTTTTATGGTCTGTAAGTGCAACTTAGTTTCTGCTGGGAAAAGAAATAAATATAAATAAATCAGTTCTGGAATAGCGTAGATGATACTTCATGAACACGTTGATCAAAAAACTCATGTCTCTTGGATCTTTCCAGTATGAAATTTTTCTGAAATCTAGTACGTTTGCTGAGCTAGAGGAGATAAAATGGTCTACTTGAACACATGTGCTGGGACCTCAGTGTTTTAGGAGCTGTACAGAAAACAGAGCAAAAGCGTGGTCAAAGCCCTGGCAACTTGGAGTCTAATGTGCAAGCAGAGGCAGTAGATCAGTAGCAGTCACATAAGTGCTTGTCAACAGGAGAGAGGACAGTTGTCCCAGGAAATTACCAAACTAGCCAATGCCGGTGAAGCATTATGGAAAAGGAAAGTTTAGGAAAGAGTTTAAAGACAGACTGTGAAGTTTTGCACATATTTGTAAGACGTTGCTCTCCAACGTTAGCAGTGGCTGGAAAGAAAGGATAGAGCTGCTTTTTGAAAATCTGGCCAGGTACAAGCTAGCCACATGCTCTGAAGCCTGAAGCTGGCTTCAGAGCCAAATCAGGGGAAAAAAGCTGTTATTGGCTGGGAAGGCCCTCAAAAGCCATTCTTTGATATGAAAGAGGGGAAGTGCCTCAGAGAGAGTGAAGGAGACTAATAGCATGGATAAAGTAACAGACTTGGAAACTTATCATTGCAAAAGTCTTCTGGGTATATAGGGGAAACATGGGATTTCCTGAGGCCCAAGAAAGCATGCCACATGAGATGAGAGCCTGGATAACAGTCTGAGCTGTGTGAAGGAAGCAGAAACGGTGTGTTTTTAGAGATGTCAGATAGAAAGATGCTGTAAGACTGTGTGTGAGGACTTCAAGAACACAAAGGTCAGGTTGTGGTCCTGTGTGATCAGATGCTTGATAGTTCTGTCCACAAGAAATGAGCAGAAAAATACTATGGAGAATGTTGGTTTTAAATTAGCTATGTTGAGTCTAAATGGCTGCAAAGAAGTGTTAGAGATAGACTGGGATTTTAGTTTGGGCGAAGGAGTGGGATTTACCCCACCTAACCTTACATAGCTACAATGTATATATTACCCTTTACAGTGAAAGGAAAGAAGCACAGTTAGATCATCTTTCAGCTATCTTATTTTAGAGATGTTCTTTAGCAGTTGGATTAATTGCACCCTACAGTTCTTTAAATATCATTGGCTTGATTTTCAGACTACAGAGACAGTCTACAATGGGTGGTTCAGAAATAAATATCCACATTCAGACATATGAATCTCATCCACAAGGGCAGAATACAGGGGTGGAAGTGAGGCATAGAAGCAGAGGGAGGATTTATGTTTGTAGATTACATTTACTTAGAAAGATGTGCACAGAAAAGACAGAGATGTAGAAGGTCCCCAAAGAAGGATGGAGAAAGACAAGGACTTGCTGAAGAACATACAGAAGGAACTGCTGGAGAGGCAGGAGGGTTTATTTACTGAGGTCAGTAACTAGAGACTGGGGAGAAACTCAGGAAAGAGGACTAAAGATGGTGAGTTGAGTATGTGTGGAAAAACACACCAGAATTTCTCAGTTATCTCTTGGAATAAGTAAATGAGTTTTTTGGGGAAGTGAGAAGCAGAGGCAGGCATAAGTAAGATTTCAAGGAATGGGTCAAGTTTGTGAGCAAACACTTCATTTTTTTCCAGAACTCAGTCTCCATACCTGTAAAATGGGACCATAGCAAATACTGCATCCTGAAACATCGTGCAGAGCATGGAGATACTCTTCCTGGAGGTGAACAACATCAGGAGCCAGAGCCACTCTGGAGCCTCAGCAGAACCTTCTAATTCTTTTTGCTTCTTACTGCACTGACCCAGCTGCTCTGTTACGATGAATCAATGTACTCTGTTTCCTCCAAGACCGCACTTTGTAGACTGTAATGCTTCTTGATGAAGTATAATATGGCAAGACAAAATTTGATTCATTCACTTCATGCCATAGTTCACATATGGTGCACATGAGCAATCATGTTTCCATGAAGGCTCTCCTCACTTCAGTTCTTTTCCATCCTCTCTGTCTCTCATATCTTCCATCTCTGTCTTTAGGGCAACAGCCTAGAAAGGATAAATTGAAGGATGTGCTATTGCTTAACTATTCATCGGATGCAGTTAAAATATCCTGCGAAAAGTGAGCTGGATGGTATTGCAGATACATCAGGAATAAAACTGGTTAGGGCAAATTGTTGCCCATATATTACTGTTCTGGAACGTAGACGTCACAAGCAATGAGGAATGATTTTCCAGTTGGAAAAAGTAAGCTGCTCAGCTTGAAACAGGCAGCACAGATTACCAATCAGGATTCTCTGTTTTCAGCACAATAATTAACACATTGAAATTAAGTTTTACAGCAAGACGGTTGCTGATTCAAAGGAATATCCCACCACTAGTGTCTGAGTTTCCCAGGGTGGGAGGGGTTGATTGTTTTGTTTGAGTTTTGACACACAGCACTAGTATTTCATAACACTGTCATCTTCAGCACTGCAAGATGATTAAACCTTTTTGTTCCAGTTTGATCCAGGCACTTAAGCAAACCAATCACTTTATACTATAGGAAGAATGAAAAATCCAGAGCAAAACTATAGCTATGCCTCAACTTGGGGAAAACTCAGACTTACGTTGCTTCTTATCTGCTAAAAATAATGTGTAGTTGGCTGTAAGCCTACTTGGCAGGGGACTGTGAGGTTTTTCAGGTCTGAAACTCTGCTTCAGGTGTTGATTGTCACCTGCTACCCTTTTGGCAAGAAATATACATGGAACTTGGGTTTTAGGCTAAAAGGGCTTGACGGAATTGCAGTAACAGTAAATTTACTTGTACTTGCAGCTCCATTGAAACTTCAGAAAACCATTTAAAAGACTCCTTCCACTTCAGGGGTTACATTTCCAGCGTATTTTAATTCCAGCAAGGTTCATGTGTCTCTTAAAATAGAAATACTTGTTTTTCTTCTTTAGTTCAACAGTGAACTCCCTAGCTGGATTACTGCTAGTAACATGGACACTGATAAGAGAGTTTTCAGGCAATGTTAAGGCCCAGAGTTTTAGATTTTCTCCTAAAATGGACTAATCGGGATACAAAAAACTTCCAAGGTTTTTGAAAATGTCAGTGAAAACAATAATATTTTTTGAAATTAAACCTGTTTCTGCCATGCTGGATGCACGTACTTCAGAGTATCACACAAGCGCATGAGAACTACAGACTGGCTTACATCACTTTGTGTTTTAAGATGAGGGCATAATTTGCTTAGAAAGCCAAAATGCATTTATTTTTAGACTCATGACATCTCATGACATAAAGTAACGTAATTTCAAAATGTTTTCCTAATTATAAAGGAAAGGATTATTTTGCTGCTTTAAATAGCACTTTCCTCCAAAATATTCATGCACTCTAATATATAACACTGAACTACTTGTATTTCTAAGAAAAATGTTTGAACACTTTTGAATCCAGATCTGTGGACTTGGAATGCTAATATTTAGCACAGTATTTTTTTTATTTTTTTTATTTATTTAGATTAATATGCTTTTGTGGGATTATAATACATTATGTTATTACATGCAAAATAATATGTAGCATATGAGGATAAAACACCATAATAAATTGCATGTTGTGACTTTTGCTATAAATAACATTCCTTGTTTTACTTTCTTGTGCACAGCCCTCACCTTTAGTCTGCTTTGGAGTTCTGTGTAGGTTGGCTGCAGTCATCACTGTGGTCCTCAGGATTTTAACTGGGCTTTTTCAGTGCTGAAGTAGCAAATCTGGGAGCGGAGCTGATGCAACAGGAATGTGCACTCTACATAGATAATACAGATAATGCAAACTGCTTCACTGGCCATTGATGTTTATTTCCTCTGCACTGAAATAAAAAGAAAGCTGGATAAATTAGTTGATCACAGAATGACCTTGATCTGTTGTTATGGTGCACCCATCAGAAATGACACCCGGGTACTTTCTTTAGCGAAAGAGCAGTTTTAATGACATTATGCAAGGGCATGGCTGGGACCATGCTGGAATACTGCATGCAAATTTAATCACCCATCTTCTGGTCTCTATGAAAAAAGAGAAGCAAAGGCTGAGAATGAATACCATGGGTTTGGAAATATAACAGAGCTGAGAAAAAGCAAAGTGCTATAAGTACTACTTAATCTAATTGACAAGGCAGATAATGCATCCAGACTGTCTAGGAATACAGGTACGTTGGAAGTCAGGATGAGTTTTATCCACCAAAGCAGTGTGGTCTAACAACCTTCCAGTATAATAAAAACAGCAAAAGCCATGTATAGTTTAAATCTTGGTCACTTTTAAAAAAATCATTGTATATTCTGAGGTCCTCCAGTGATGTTTTATACAAAGACATCAATCTTCAAAATCTGAGTTGAGGCTGCTACGCAACTGCCTTTGCAGACAATGTTTACTAAAAGTTTTTGAGTTGGAAGAAGCATCACTGTTTTATCTCGGGCTCAGAAAGTCTGTTCTGTCCAATGATCAGGAGAAAATTAAATCTTACCACAAGCTAAATTACTTCAGAATGGTAAACACGTATCAGAATTTAGAAGGTTTGGTACAATCCTATGGCTACACATTTAGAGTATCACAGGATTCATAAACATTTTGTGTTAATTTGTTCAGCTACTGAGGCAGTTACTCCGTTTATGACATTAATAACTTCATTTATAATTTGAAAACCTTTGCCAAACAAATACTTCTGAAATGACCTGCATTACTAGAAGTCTAAGATTTCTCTTTTCTTTTTGTGGAATACTAGCTTCTAAGTAAAATCCGTAAATCTTTTCTTCTAACACTTCCTTTTACTCTCAGTCTCCGAATATGTATTACTGTTGATATCTTTTTAAAATTTTACTTTTATGCCAAGATATATCTGACATGAAGATGTGTGGAATGTACAAAAGAAGCTGAAATCAGGGTCTCTGAATGAACAGTATGCTTGATGCCATGGCCCACTAAACCACATGGAGACATCAGCAATCCAATTTATCAATGGCACAAGAGGGATTTTTGGTGGGTTGAAAGGGCCCCTGATTAGTGTCCCATCAATGATTTCAAGTGCAAGGATGAAGACTCTTTATTAGTGAACACATGTATTCTGTGAAAAACAGTATTGCAAATACTGGACAAAAAGTCCTTACTGTTTGAATATTATCCTGAGCAATACGCACCCAGGTGTTCTAGTCCCAGGTTCAAAAAAAATATTCATGCACACATACTGGGATGGTTTGAAACAACAAACAGCATTTGAATCACACGAGTAATTTTAAAGGAGCAATGGAGAATAGTGTAGTCAAAACCGCAGTTATCAATAGATTTATAAAAGCAGAAAGTACTGCCACAAAAGAAGTGATTGAAACTAAGCTTTATGCTCACTTCAGTGATTCAGCCTCTCTTCCACTCCTTTTGCTGAGAACCAAAGATGCCGGCCCAGCCCAGTCAGCAAAGATACCAGTCAAAGCACTTCCCTGTTTACTGGAAATATATTAGAAAACAAGTTTCTAGAGCTTTCTCTGTTTTCTGGCCAGTGCAGAACTGGGTAGCCGAGGAAGCAACTCAGAGACCGGTGGGAAGCAGCTGAGCCTGGCCAGCAAAACGGCTGCCACTCGCCGAGCTGTGGCGACTTGCCGAGCTGCGACAGGGCAATGAGCTGCCCCAAGGAGGGGACTGCTTGGGTTTGCGATTGCCCCTGGGTTCTCTTAGGCTGATACCAGGTCCGCATTTCAGAGTACCCCTATGGTATAAAACCAGGAGGAGGCAAGCTGAAAGCAACATTTTTCTCTTGGCTTATACCCTGCTGAGATAGTGATATTTTTTAGCTTATTTTACTTTGCGCTTTCCTCTTAACCCTTAACAGAGATTTAATGCCTGTAGAAGCATGTGTCACTGTGCAGCTTTCAGGTACTCCACAGTTTGGGTGTTTTACGATGTATAATTTCTTTCTTTTGATTCTTCTCAATCTGCTGTCAATTTTTCCAAGCAGATTAGAGCTCTCATAGAGAAAGTCCTAGAATAAAATTCAGGACTTCTCATTCAACTTAAAACCACAAATTTACATCATACCACTTTGTCACAGAATGGTAGGGATTGGAAGGGACCTCTAGAGGTCATCTAGTCCAACCCCACTGCCAAAGCAGTTTCACTTAGAGAAGGTTGCACAGGATCGTGTCCAGGTGGGTTTTGAATATCTCCA
>RSEF01000002.1:10885905-10902515 GCA_003993805.1 Himantopus leucocephalus | reverse complement strand
CTGCGTGGGGCTGAGCTGCCTGTCGGGGTTAACCCACAACAGCTGTTTAATCTGTCCCAGCGTGGTAGATACTCTCCCCCTTTGATCATGTTCTTCCCCTTTGCATCATGTCTCACTTTTTTGCATCCCTTTTCCATTAGGAAAGAGAGCTGCACACAGTGATAAAGAAGTGGGTACACCATTGATTTCTACAGCAACTTGGTGATGATTTCGGTTTGTTAAGAAATACATATTAAAGGATCTTAATTAAAGATCCTTCCTTAATATTCTCTTTGACTTTTCACCACCACCGAGCACCAAGACAACATTTTCATGATATTATCTAAAAGCACCTTTCTGAGTGGCTACAGTTCACGTACATATGGTTGTAGCCATATATACATGCAGCTAAGGGTTTTATTCCCCATCTACATTCTTTTGTCAGGAGGAGCTTCCAGAATAAAAGTGACTTAAAGCAAAATGAACCTCAGAGAAGAATGCATCAGAAATTTCTGAACACCATCCATAATGCATTCAATTTCTTCTTTTCAGAATGCCCTATCTTGAAAGCCTTACAGCACAGAAGTCTGACGGAATTACGTGAAATACTGGAGCAAAAAAGAATTGTCAAACATGAATATGAATTCTTCTATTAGCAGAATATTCTTTTCTGTAACATTTGGTCTCTCTTTTCATTGTACGGCATAACAGGAGTATTTGAGTTGACTGAAAAGTAATTTATAATCAGTGGAAAACAGAACATAAAAAGCTGAATTTAATATCCATTTCTTTTCACACCTATCTCCTGATGAGTCTCTCACTTCTTTTCTCACATGATTTTGCCCTGCCTTAGGAAATACTGCAATTACAGTCAAGTAAAATCAATGCAGCCCTTAATTAGAATGATTTGAATCCTAAGGAAATGGGAAAAAAAAGAAACCCAATAACTAAAAACAGTTACTTCAGCTACAGATATTTGGTATTGCTGTATTTGGAGAGCTTGTAACAGAATGCCTCTTCCTTCAGTGGAAATAGTTTTATCTAAATGAATGAAAAGAAGAAATTCTAATTCTCAAATATTAGTTGTAAGTCCTTTTTACTAACAGTCATGATCAGAAACGGCTGAGATGGTGAGAGGAGTTTCAGTTAAAAGCAAGTCGTTCTTATTAGTTTATCACGGATTATCAGAACAGCTTATAAAATGGGAAAATAAGAACAGGTGAATAATATGGAATTTATGTTAATTAAATCATATGAATAAAAATAATCTGATGAAGGACTTTTCTAGAGAGACAGAGATTAAATGGTTGTTAGGTTTTTTAAACCTAACAGAAATCCTGCTATTTTTCTCTTTACAAATAGGTAGTTACTAATAATAGCTAATAAGATAAGGCTATGTCTTATCTTCAGGAACATGCGAGAGCCCAAGGCAAGGCTTCCCCAACTCAGTTTAAGTGAATGACAGGATCAGTTTGAAAAATATTATGGTACATGAGTGTCTGTGGTTTCTTCCCCTCTCTGCCAAGCCCTGATGTGTCTTGAGCAACAGCTACCTTTAGAGGCACTGCGCTGCAAGAGAAGAGTCAGCACTGATGTGGGTGAGGAGGTACCTCTTTAATCACTGTTACTTTGACTAGCCAGTATCCATCTTGCCAAGTCCTCCCAAAGTCTGGTTTAATAATGAAAATAGTGTTTTTTCCATTCTGTTTCTGTCTTCACCCTTTCTTCCATGTTACAGATTCTTTCCTTGCTCTTTGTTTTTTTCCTATAAATAAATATTGATTTGATGGTCATTCCAACACACGCTTCCCATAGTTACTCTGACTTTGGCTTTTTCATAATTGCACTGCACGTACAATTATGATACTTCATAATTTCAGAACTTGTGAAAAGCAAACCTGCAATGATGGGAAGGTCATTTTTCTGCAGGAGCATTGAGGGGGAGGAATACAGCCTTTAATTTCACCTTGTTATATAGTTGACTTAACAGTTCATATAATTTTATTTCAGGACACTTCATTTATTTGTTGTTTTTATTTAACTGGTTGTTGGATATTTTGCCATTGCACCTGGAACAATTCAACTTTTAACAAGACGAGATTTTAGTACTGTACGCTCAAGTGGCATTAAACTCACAGCCACAAAATATTCTATTTCTTCTTCTGTGCTTTTGCAATACACATTTCTTTCAAAACCCTCATTTTAAGGAGTTAATGGGTTATTTTTCTCTGGAGTATTCCCCAGTCTAGGAATAAGAAGCATGTCACTCAGATCAGTGTTTCTCAGAGGAAGTGTGTCCCTGAAGGACCTAACTTCATACCATGCCACTGCCATGGGAGTGTTTTGTTGTCAGGCTCATCTCAGACATAAACGATTTGCTGCTATCGATGAAGCAGGGTTGTGATTTTCCCCATGCTAGATGATTTTATACTGCCTTCACCATTGTGATTGAAATCGTCAAAGCAACTTTAAAGCAGCAGTTTTAAATTTTCTTTTAGTCATTTGAATCTCTGAGGTACTTCTTTCATTTCTGTGGCGTTTAGTGGTAGTTGGGTTATTTGTGAAACAAATCTGAATGCTATACCAATGTCTTGAATAAAATGTGGTTATCTGGAATTCCTCTGGTGCTCTTAGTCTTTTTCATGTCTAATTCTAAATAAAGTCATTAAATCTTCAAAAATATCACCAAAAAACACTGTTTCTTCCCACCTGCCCCAGCCATGGGCATCAGACAACTCCCTGGGGATGGGGACAGCCAAGAGCCTCTCCCCCAACCCAGGGACAGGGACACCCGCAGCCCCGGGCAACAGCAGCAAAACCACTGACACGGGGCCGCTCTCAGAGCCATGACAGCCTGTTTTTTCTGGATTTAGTAAGGATTATTCTTGAACAATGCCAGATAATAAATTTCCCTCTTAATATAAATTATTTGCAGCATTCTTTATTAAGAACCACTCACAGCGTTCAAGGCCCATTCTCACTTGCCCATTAATCATGTATTATGCGCATAGCGTGAGTTTCCAGGCGTGGATTTGCTTGATGAAGGTTTCCATCAAAATGAAACATGTTTGTGAACGTACTCTCAGCAGCCATTTATCTATGAATATTAGCACGTGGTTACTCCAAAAGAAATCTATGAAACGCCTCATTTGCTAAGTACTTTGGTGAACTGAGTCAAGGCATAAATTGTCAAAGTAAGTAAGTCCATTCATATAAATCCAAATCTGCCTGCTCTGACAGTTTTTAAACAAAGCCTGTATTTGTGCAGTGTTTTGTGGTCTGCGGTTGCGCACATGCCACTTATAATTAAATTGCTTCATGGATAGTGTCAGAATTTGCTCAATTAATAAGTTTAAAACAAAGCTTCGTTTTATGATCGTTTCGTATCTCAGTGTCAATAAGATTATTGTGACATCAAACATCCAGGAAAGAATAATTATAATTAATCTTTTTAATTATTTCATTAGCTGTCCAAGGAAAACAAGGGGAATATATGGATTATTAATCTCACATTCAGTAGCTCATACTTAAACCTATGCAGCCTCAGCAATAAAAGTGCCGGTAAAACACATCACTTTGTATGGGCACCAGGGATAACTGATGATGAAGATCTATGCAACGCCAGCTGAGTTGCTGCCGGATTGCTACAAAGCTATTTAAGTTAATTTAACGGCACAATATTCCTGGTTCAGTGTATTCAGTGAATTAGTATTGAATTAGTTCAAGTTACAAGGAAGTGCCCCAGAAGCCAAGCAGCATTAGATAATTACCATTATGTGCTGACAGGATAATCTCATTTTTTTCATAGACCTTGACTAAGCAAATCACTCATGTGCCTGCTTCCCTGGCAAAACATCTATATTCAATTAAGAATCCCCCACACATGAAGAATGTGCCTGAGGTACAGTATGACCAGTCATCACGTACTTTTCAAGAGATTTAAATAGACTTTGGATCCAGTCCCAGATTGCAGTGGTCTAGTTCCTTACAACTCTCTCTTAACTGGTAACAACCTATAAAGGTCCTGAAATTTTATTTTATAAGGGCTACGTAACTCAACAGAGTGAAGAGAGGGCATACAACACTCCATAAAGTTAAGAATTAGTATGCTACTTCCAGGTCCTGAAAAATATTTTTACATATTGCTAAGAATATTATCTTCTGTTGCTTCTATTTTCCAATTCTTTGTGCTAATGGTTTGGTACTAAAAGCAACACTCAAGAACAGGCTGAGGTGTTCTTGGGTACAAACGTTCAGTGTACATGTCACTCAAGCTGGGATTTTTTCAAGCAGTCCGGAGAAGTCAGCTCATAGTTATAATACATGCTTTTTGTATGTGCTACTGCACGGTTTGCATATGCAAATAGCCACTTGCATAGTTTATATGGCTGAAGGTTGAAGGTCTTTGAAAATGTCACCTTCATAGAGCCTAAAATGAAAGGAGAATCAGAGAACTGCAGAATGACATCAAGAGCTCTTCACTAATAGTTAACTGTGGTACTGTATTCCTGCCACAGCCAAATAACAAATGCAAGAGTAATTGCCTTTGTTATCCTTCATATGAGATATGTTGCTAACGCAACATAGAGTGTACGTGTGAAACAAATCAAGTCATTTCACACACACACGTCATTTAAGTGTCCATTTATTTAATCTTGGTAAGAAGTACAACCCAATCCAATTGATTTTGTTTATCTGTTCATCTTGCTGCTTGTACGTTTGAGATTCTTGACATCCACAGAAACGGATGTCTTTAGGCAAGATGCGCCGTTTAGTGTTCTATAATGAAATAGCACTGACCTACATATATACCAGTAATAGCATAAGAGACACTATACAAAGAGTATCAGAAGTTCATTTCTTCCAGATTTTGTTTAATGAGTTATGTGAAATTTTTGATTTATTGTTGGTAAAGGCTTACATGTGTGTGAAATGCTTCTTTAGTCTTTTTTTTTTGCACCTCGTGAGGCTGTCTGTCAGCTCTTAGTAACGTCTGTACTAAAAGTTTTGTATGTCCTAGTTTGAAGTTTTATAATTTACAGGGAAAATGGACTTTTGACATTTGTCTCTGCAGGACGGACAATAACCTAACAAGATGGGCAGTATAGTTTAATGCAATATAGCCATACCCAGTATTAAAAGCCTTTTAGTTAGTATGCTAACAAGCACTCCATGCGGTCTTAGAACAGTGATAGAGATAAGAAACTTGTATCCATAGCAGCAATTCACAGTAACCACTCTCTATTTTACTTACTGTCTATTGTAAGGAAACTGCATAAAATGTTCTGCTCAGCAGGGAGGAAAAAAAGCTAGTATCCCGCTTGCTGCTTTGGTTAATAGGAAAGTGGAGTGATTAATCATTACGGAACAAAACGTAGTATATTTTGTGGGAACAATGATGCTATCAGTAAGAGCAACACAAAGGGCACTTACACAAGTAGCAAATCCATGTTAAACAATGTTGGGGATTATGGCATTTCGGATAAAAATCAAGACTGGGTTCCTAACAGTTTTCAAATCTGTGAATGTTTCTCATTTTTCTAACTTCTGCCTAAGTGTCTTGAGGTACAAAGAACATCTTCTACCACCTCTGAATTCAAACCTTCAAACATTTTTAGTGATACTTATTCCCTCTTTAAAGAGTAGGTTTACCCTGCAAAGTGACAATGTTCAAATGATCTTATCCAGCTTGACACTTTATGCAGCTGTTCAATCCCAGAAGCATATTTCGATACCATACTGTTAATGTGTCTTTTGGGATTGCCTTTTCATTATTTCTTTCAATTAGCTAGAGTGTTTTATGATTATTTCTACAATGGCAGAACACCCAAAAACCACAGGCATTTAGAAAAGAAGCAGAAGATATGCCAAGGCAGTAACTTTTAGTGCAAGAACCCAGGTTGTTAATTTAGTCCTTCAAGTTGGGATCATGAAGAGAGGCCAATGCTCCCTTATTGTTTAACCTAAACTGGAGACAGGATGTGAATCGCCTTCTGAAAAGATGCTTTCAGATAGCCATCTAGAGAGAGGGAGAGGCGTCTTTTCTCATTCTCTGCAAGGGAATTTTCCCATTTCCTTTTGGAAGGCACAACAGCTAATAGAGAAAATGAGATGGAGACTGATGTTTTAGAGGTTATCAGGGCTCCAGTCCTGACTCCTGCTGCGGCTCATTTGTTTTTTGTACTAAAAAACACTGACTGAAATACATAGATTGGGTGTCGCCCTACCCCAAGACCCTTCTCCCAGAAAGACTGTTCATCAACAAGCAGCACTTCGGTTCCTGTTTTGTGGCACTCCCTTTACATTTCAATCTAATGGCTTAGCATCGCTAGGAGGGATGGAGGGCTGCCACTTTTTATAATCTGGTGTTAGTCTTTAAGCAAGAGAATGACAGCACTTACATATGTGACTGAATTTTCTAAATAGTTGTTTAATTAAAATCAAGTCAGTGCTCTACAACAGAGGTTCTCAGTGTTGCACACTTACAGCTCCTTCTGTAGTTGGCCAGGGACAGAAATGATGGCAAGACTGTAACTCTAGGACTGTCCTTTCTGTATCCCTCATGAAAACAGAAATCCAGGGACCCATCTTTTCCTTCATGGGGCATTATAGATCTTCAAAGAAATGCTGTGTTTATCAATACGCATTGGACCATTTCCATCCTTCAGTTTACTGGGTTCTTTTACACTCAGGACCACCATGTCCTTGAGCAATGACATCTGCACTTGGATAGAACAAGTCACAGGGTTTAGAGCAGGTACTAGCTTGACATGTTTTCTTCCTTTCCTAGAAACCTTTGGCTTTGGAGTCTCCAAAGCATAGGAAAACAGCAGGGTACCCATTCACTACACTGATTTGGTGCATGCTTAAGAGACTGGTTTAAATTCTAGCAGCCTGGGAACTGGTCATGTTATCTATCTGAGAAGACAGAGTAGTGTCAGTAAGTTTACAATGGAACAGACATATCTTGGTTGTAATATTCTCTGGAAAAGCACTTCAAAGAGCTAATTCCTGGAAGAAGATCATGAAGTCACAGGCGATAAATCCAGCTAATGTTTATAAAATATGTAGAGTTTTGAAACTACTGAATAAAACACGCTTACAGAAAATCAGACAGAAAGAAGACAGAATGAAGACCTTTTGTTCTTGGCCTTATAATTTGTTTGGCAGTCCAAATGAAATGTGGGGTGAGGGACACTCCCACGGTACCAAGGGCAGGAGGCAAACATTTCACTAGTACAAGAGTGGGCTGTCCGGAGTCATGTTAAGGGTACAGAGCAAGGAGAAGATGAGAGAGGTAATAATTTTTTTTTTCTGAGGCCCATAGCACTTCTCACTGGTCCTGAGTCGTTCCTTATACACCGGGTCCTTTCTGAAGGGGTAGATATTCCTAAACGTTTTCCATTGATGAAAGTTCAGAGCAAAATTTTTCCTGTCAACGAGGTCACTCTCTGCCCATGTGCAATTGCAGACTGAGATGTTGTATGTCCAAAAGAGTGAGAGATCACCAAAAAGTGCTGCCCAGTGAGCTATGTCTTACTGTAGACCAGAGGAGTGACAAAACAGGTTTTTCTCCATTTTATCTATTTTGTCCAAAATAGTCCTGTACTGGATGTATGGGACCAAAACACACTGCCTGGCCATGGGAATGCTTTTCACAGAATCACAGAATCACAGAATGGTCAGGGTTGGAAGGGACCTCTGGAGATCATCTAGTCCAACCCCCCTGCCAGAGCAGGGTCACCTACAGCAGGTCGCACAGGACAGCATCCAGGCGGGTTTTGAATGTCTCCGGAGTGGGAGACTCCACAACCTCTCTGGGCAGTCTGTTCCACTGCTCTGCCACCCTCAAAGTAAAGAAGTTCCTCCTCAAGTTTAGATGGACCTTCCTATGCTCAAGTTTGTGCCCGTTACCTCTTGTTCTGTCACTGGGCACCACTGAAAAAAGACTGGTCCCATCTACCTGGCACCTTCCCTTTAAGCATTTATAAGTATTGATAAGATCCCCCCTCAGTCTTCTTTCTTCTAGACTGAAAAGACTCAAGTGCCTCAGCCTTTCATTACATCCTCTCATAAGGATCTTCTTTCTGAAGATCTTTTAGCTGTTGCTGACTCTGATGCTATCCAGGAACTAGACAGCTTTCAAAATCACTGTTTCACTATGTTGTTTTGGTAGGTTTTTGTGGTGTTTTTTTTTTTTTTTAAACTGTAATAACCTTTATTCTTCTTAATAACCTGAATTGAGTTTGGTTACTACCAGGCAAGTCACATCTCCTGGTGACATGCTGTGGCTTCTCAGCAACTTTGTTGATCAAGTCTTTTGGCAAGGAGTCTGACACTGTGACCCTGGAGAGACATAAATACATTATCAGATGCCAGTGGATGACTGGGACCCCAGAGAAAAAGCTCATTCTTCCAGATGCATAGGTACCACTGATGACAGGAAGACACTTTAGAGAAGATGGCAGCTGAGAAGATGTGTACTAAATCCCAAAAAAGTTCTGATGGAATGTTAAACGTGCAACATATCATCAATGACTACATTGTGGTGGACTCCAACCTGCATCACTCCAAACTCTGCCACCTCTTTTCCCCAGAACACCCAACAGTCAACTCATGTGCTGTACCTGAATCACGATACTCCACACTTAGCAAGGATGTTGTAGCACATACCCTATAATGATGGGATAAATTCTGTTATCCATCAAGGCCGTGTAAATTTCTGTGCATTGAAGTATCAATATCTCAAATATAATTTCCATAAACAGCTGCACAAATACCAGCCATTAAGCTCCCAATGCAGAATGGTGTTCTACTTTTATTTATATATATATTACTGTATATTCACAATATACACACATGCACTCCCTTTAACAATGGAAAAACACCATATATTTGCAACAGAGGGTTTCTAAATCTTTTTTTTTGTTTCACAAAATATCTGTTTAAATAAATAGTACAGCCTCTTGAGTTATAATTTATTCAAGATAAAAAAACAGGTCACAGCGTAGTCTCTAGTAATTACTGGAAATATTAATGAAATAATGCAGCATCTTTAACAGCAGAAAAATAATTGAACCTAATAATCAGTTGTAACTAAATGAAGTACCACATAAGAGATTTTGTCTTGGAAATAACTTTTACACAGAAAACAGAGTAAATCAAGAAATCAAAAGAAAGAGAAACTCAGTACACAGCTCACATTGAAGAGTGTTTTCTGCAGTAATCAGTGATAAATGTCTCTTCAGAGATATCTATCTCTGCAGGAGGAAAAGACATCTAGTGAAATACATGCTGCTGTACAGAAAATTAACAAGTGAGTGAATTCACTGAGTAGAGAGCATGCCATATACAAAAATAAATCAGCATACATATACATCAACACCATGATGCTAGGAAAGATGTGGATGCCCCGTCCCTGGAGGTGTTCAAGGCCAGGCTGGATGGGGCTTTGAGCAACCTGGTCTAGGGGGATGTGTCCCTGCTCATGGCAGGGAGGATTGGAACTAGATGATCTTTAAGGTCCCTTCCAACCCAAAACATTCTATGACTCTATGATGTTGACATTAGCAGAAATATACAAGAAAAGAAAGATAATTTCTCAGTGATACCCACACTGAACTTTAAAAAAAAAAATCCCAGAAAGATGATTAGGTTTTTTTTTAGTTCTAGAGAGTTCTGCCTTGCCATTTTTTTTAATCTTCATTTGTCCTACTTAATTTGACTGGTTTTGTAAATAGATCACAGAATCATGGAAGCCCCAAACCTTCTGTAAGAAACCTCAAGAAATCAGCTGACTTGCATTCTCTGTCCTCAAGGATCAGCTGTTCCTGAACCATTACTGCAGCACTATTGTGGCATTTAGACTGAAGGACCTCTCCTGATAAACCTTGCTAAACGATTTCTGAAGCTTATTGCCTCATCTGTACCAAAAATCTTCCATTAACAGGAATTCATGGAGTCACCAGGCAACATGCTTAGCAGCCTTTTTCTTTTTATTCTGAAATGCTCAATATCTTTCAGGCTATTAGTTCTCTGATAAATTGTTTTCTGCTATAATGGAGATAGGAGTTTACAGTCAGAAATGAATGTTTGCCATTAAATTACATTTAGGGAGTCCAGTGCACAGCTCATTTATACTAAATTTTTATAGAAATACTGTGTGGCAACTGCAGTAGAGGAGATGGAAACCCTTTCTTGAATCATGCTATACTGTGATCCCATAATATTTCCCGGGACATCATAGTTCTGCTCTCTTTTTAAAATCTCAATAGAAGAGGGAAGAAGGGAACAAATGATATCATCTTAAATTTCTCACTACTTAATTACCTTCACTGACGTTTACATGGCAATACTTTTCATATATTTCAGTTTCCTAAATACAGGGCTGTTTAAGAAAATCACTTAAATAATCATTAGATCATTAATGCCATTCAAAGAGAAAGCATTTAAAATGTCATCGCATCACTTATCCCATAAATTAAGCACTCAAAAACTGAGTACAGTTTTATGAGGGCTGAGCAGTATTTTGCAGTTAGTATGCTTTTCTGACAGTGAAATAAAAAAGGACAGCCCTGTTACAGCGAGAAATATTCTCATGTTTTATAGGAATATGTTCTGTATCACTGCCATAGCTTAACTATCCGCTAATTTAAACTAAACTAGTCAGTGGGAATGACTGTTAGTAGAATGACTGTTCTCTGTTTGTTATACTTTACAGCTTGCTCTTGGATGTAACAAACATACCATATATCTCCCAGAGCACTTGAAGAAATACTACATTTCCCCTGCAGTCTTCCAGAGTACATAGCTCTGTAGCCACCAGCTGAGACACGTTTTGTCTTTTTGCTTGCTTCACTTAATTTTGAGGATTTCCCTTCAGAGTTAGAGCTCAGCTAGTCCGTACTACCAATGCACCCGCTGGTTTCTCCTCTGCACCAAAGATGCTCCATGCGTTCCCTGTCTCAGGCTCATGTAGTGATTATGTTTGCATTTCACAGTGATTATCAAGTCAACAGATTATGCTGTGAAAAAATTGCTCCATTGAGTAGCAATTACTATCATTTCAAGCAATATTAAATACTAACTTCTGCATTGTGCTCTTCCTTTGTTTTGCTGTGATATACTTATTTAAAGAGATGATACAAGAAATGATGCTCATTTAGGGAGATACCAGCTTCCAACATTTTTCATGGCTGAGGGTAGAAAGCAAAGAGAAATTTGTGTATTGTACCTACCAGAGAGAGCACAAAGACGCATCTGCATTACTGGTGAGAACAGAGTTGATTTCAGCCGGCTCTGTCTCCAGCCCCTGACTGCCCGCACTGCTGCTCCCTCTGACCCAGGGTCTGGGCTGGGGTTACCACGCTCCACGCTCAGGGTCGCTCTCTGTGCTTGGGGTAAATGCAGCTGTGAGCTTTTTCTCCCAGCTCTGAGAGCAAAAGCCCAGGCCCAACCAGACAAACAGCGCGTGCAGAAGTATCCTTGCGAGTGCCCTGGGCCTCAGACTAAACCTGAACCTAAACACATTTGCATGCTAATGGTGTGACTGGTAAAGGAGGCTGAGCTTTAGACCGGGTCTGGATGTACATTTAACCAATGGTGTAAGTACATGGGAGAGGAAGAGGAGCAGAGAGTCTGGTTGGAGAAAGTTTGAACGTGATGGCAACAAGAGCAGTTCAGTTTGGAATGAGAAAACATTAAAGAAATCTTTTCCAGACATGGTGTTACCCTCGTTTCCCTCATAAGTTTTAAATTTTGTTTCCCCTTTAGCTACTGAGGCAATAATTACTTGGGACAGGCTACCAGAAGTTGAGCACTGACTTTTTTTAGATAGTGCTTCTTTCTCAGGAACGTAGCTGCATCCGTCCTAACAGCACACTCCAGTGTCATTAAGGACAACCGGCTCTGCAAGAAATGACTGTTCTGCCTAGTAGCAAATCTTCCATTTCCTTTGTTATCCAGACAGCTCCTTTCCACTGTGGCCAAGGACTGTGTGTTCAGCCATGGACACACAGTGCAGGCCTGCAGGAAGGGGAAGATGCATAATTTATGTTGCAAGCCAACACAGTGTCTCGCACACTTTAAAACAAGCACTTCCTATTTCATAACTTTGGCCAATTCCACAGCTGGAGAGGGCTTCTGTCCCGCTGCACATAAGCCTCCTTTGCATATTTCAAAGTCTTCATTCTGTAGCAGAATTTCTTTACTTAAAGGGAAATAAAAATTTCCTTCAGGCTATCAGCAACCTCAATCTAAATGTCTTTCTTGGCAGGTAGCTGCAGACGATAAGTGCTAGCCCAGAAAGGGAAGGATATACATCTTGTTCCAGGTACAAATTCTAATGGTCAGAGAAATTCTGCCCTCATCTTCAACAGTAATTAATCTTTGGGATGACATAAGCGTTTGATATTCCTCCTTGCTTTGTTACACCAGGTGTCACTTCAGCCCCAGCTGTGGTACGTGTAACCCTCCTTTGCTGCGCAGTGAAGCTAGGACAGATGTGAGCCTGATGACCCAGAGGAAGACATTCAGATATTAAGATGCAGACACGTTGCATTTCAGCCTGTCTTTGCAAGGCTATGATACCTGGAAGATGCTGCCAGTACTTCGGGCAGAAAATAAATCAGGATTAAATGGTAGCCAGCATAATTGAAAGATTGGTCCTTTTTCCTCAGCAGGAGCCAAATAACACCACCCAAACTGATGCCATGGAAGTTTCTTGCTGGACGGGAACAGTAAGAAGACAGAGAAAAAAACAGGATAATTATTTTATGAATAGTCTTTTAAATAATAATATATTAAGTGGTGCTGTATTACTGGCAGTGGGTCAGTCCACGACAGATTTGCTTTGCTCTGTACTCAGTGAGAATTGTGATGGGAATAGATAATGCCATCTTGAAATAATTTTAGTTTCAGTGCAAGTCATTCTACATTTTCATTCCCTTTATACAGCTTGATTTATTTAATGGAGAATTGTTGCTGTAGTGCAGCATTTTGCTCTGGACGCTTCACTTCACATTCTAGACAAATGAGAAACTGTTTAGAGGAGAGATAACAAAAACTTTGAAAACCCTCAGCCTCATAGGAAAAGTTGGAAGAATTATCTTTATTCATTCTAAAATAGAGAAGCATCACAGAAACATGGTAATGGTCTTCATATACCTGCAAGGATTCTTACAGAGTAAGATAATCCACATTCTTTCATTTTCACTGATGTAAATCAAGATGGAATCAACTCCATTTGCAGTCGGAGGAGTTTGGGTTAGGAAAGCGTGTATGCTGTAGGAACTGATAAGTCCTACAGTAGATCTCCAAAGGAGATGAAAGGATCTCCAACACGTAAATGTACATTAGGATTTATTTCTTGGATTATACACTACGTTTTAGACATACATCTGCTAAAGATGGGCTGGTATTACAGATGCAGAATGGGCCTTTCCCAGTCCTCCTTTCCATAATTTATTTGAATTTATAACAGGGACTCTCAGGACAGAATCCAGCCTACTCAGCAGTTAGCAAGGCATGTAAATGATAATAAATCTTCTAAAGAGAATGTCTAGCTTTCACTCCCTAACAGTATTGATATCTAGACAGATGCTGAGTGACCAAGAAATCAGCTTGCTGGATTTTTTAAGCAACATAAAGACATGAAAAGGTTGTCTATGCTGTGCCTCCTATAACATTTACTCTAATCTAATTACTCTAACTAGTGCTGAGGGAAAGGTCAAGAAGGGTAGGTTGCTTTTCCTAAGCTGAAGGGATTGACTCATCCCTTGGTTTTCCAGCTACCAACTGGGACAGCAACGGGCATGTTGTAGAGTAGAAAACCACCCCTTGAGTAACACCTTCTCTCTAAATTGTGTCAGGTTATCTCAGAAAGTTTAAATTGAAATCTTACCACCATTGAACTTGATGGAAATTTTTCCACTAGCTTCAGCAGAACCAAGGTTTTCTTCTCACGTCTGGATTGGACACCTTCCAGAATGGAGGATGTTTAGCTGTGAACTGTCTGCACTAACTTCATCACTTTCAGCTGTGGGAACACAACCTTGCTTTAAACTAAATGAATTATCTGAATCTCTGGAGTCTGTAAAAGCTCATCTGACCAGACATGACAGCTGCGAAGTACTTTCACTGCTTGAGATAGGGAATACTGGGCCCATACGCTGTACCATCAGGTTCTTGTTTTGAATGTAGCCAAGCTGCCAACTTTTGTAGGCAGTGGATGCATTTGGAATAACTTCAGAAAGTCAGCAGGAGCTAAAAAGCCCTGGAGATCCTCCTAAGCTCCCTTACTGGCCCCTAACACTCTCATTAGAATTACACAGCAGCTCCATGTAGGTTTATATACTTCTCTCATCTCCTTTCATTTCCTACTACCTGCAGCTCTCCACTGTGGGATCACCCATGCCAGATGATCCAACCCAGGTCTCATCCACCCCTATATACATCAAAGATCCATCCAGTAAAATATTAATGTGATGTACCACACCTACCACCACCACACAAGTGTCTTCCTTATGCATGTGAGCTAATTATTCCTGCGTGAGGCAAAGGTAGTTTCCTTCGTCAGATATAAATGTGTTTGATTGATCCTCAATGCAAAACACGCTGCCTGGCACCAAGTACGCCACTGGCCTTTAATTCTTTACCAGGAAGTGTTTTCAGGATTTCACCCATTATTATCCTTTATCACCAATTCCAGATGTCCCAGAGCTTGGAAACAAGTATAATTTCCAAAATATGTAGCTTAATCAATACCATGGTATTAACCTCACTGACTTTCTGACTTTCTTAAACCTTCCTAAGCATCTGGCACCAGAAAACATGTATTCCCTTCAGTTGCATTCAGGCAGTCAGCAATCTCTGTCAGATCCAGTAAGTACCTACAATCTTTTCTTCTACAGTCCTCCCCAGCGTGGTATAAAAGTGAATATTCAAAAAGATTATTCCTTACTCTAAGACTCCCCAAGATGCTCTGAGGTGCTCAGAAGGCAGACTAACATTGTATTTTGCTTCCAACAGTCTCAGGAATATTTTATGGACTCATTTTCACATTTAGAATTTCTATGGTCTACCTTTAAGCTTTCTATTGTCTATACCTATCCTAACCGTAATCTCCTGTATGCTGTTTGAGCTCTTGCCTTCTGCCTAAACTGGTATGTCTGCATGCAGCGATGTAAGCTGTAATCACTCTAACTTTCCTCTTCCATTACCTGCCTTCGTGTATTAAGATGTTCATAGCCATTGCATTATTCTCTTGAATAGCTCTCCTTAAAGTCTACCTCCACTATGATTACTACAGACAATTTAACAAGAGTTATATAGATGGAGTCACTGTATGTTATTTATAATTTGCTGTTATAATAATTCGAAGTACAGATATTGTTTATGAGGTATGAGATGCTATTTTTATAATTAAATATAATAAATCTTCAAAGGTCAGCTTGGAAAAATAGTGTCTTGATGATGGAAATCACTAAAAAGAAATACGTGAAATCAAGTGAGGCAAGTTAAGATAAAACTGTAAACCACAGTTTGATGGATAAAAATAACCATCCAGAGCTCTAATAAATATGCCAAAGGTAGAACAAAGTATGAGGGGTAGAAACTGAGTGAAGTTAATAGGACAGAATTGCTGCTGCTGGTTAGCAGCAATAGATGTAAGAAACCTTGATCAAGGTATTTTGAAAATAGCCAGACACAATAGAATACTATAGAAAGGATTTTTCATTTTAAAAGTAGTTACTGCACTTTTGAATTATAAAAGAATGAAAAAAAGTCCAAAAGAAATATCTTGCAGGACACATATGAGTTATGAGGTCACCTGGTTCCTAATCAAAAGCTGAGAAGCCCAAAAACGATGCAAACCCATACAACAAAATTTAAGCTAGCCTTCCCATCCCTTTGCTGTAACAAGAAAAAAAGAATTGAATCACTAAGAGGAAAAGTTATTGAATTTGCACACCCCTGTTACATATTTCACTGCTTGACCTTACTCCATTTTCCTCTGGGATGTTCTGTAATCATCAGAAACTGAGCTACTACTGCTTGACGCTGCTCCATCTCCGCAGAGCTGCTGAGCCAGCACTTGCTTTTTGCTTACCTTAACTGCAAAGTGAAATGAATTAGTTTAAACCACCTGACTTGTCTCAGCACCTTTGGGACAGTCCAAAAGTCAGCAAACGATCGGTTACAGAAACTGAAATGTGCTTTGCTGCTTGCAGCTGAGGATGTAATGTGAATAGGTCCTCTGATGAAAGGACTGTCCACATGCTCAGCATTTATGACTTCTCATACTTGTTTGAAAAGAGGCGTACGCTTAGGCTATTTCTCGTCTGTAAGCTCCTTTGTTTTTAACCCTGAGCACTGCCCGCCTATGAGAGTTGAGCAGTATTGTTTCTCCTGGGAACAGTCTACACAAACTGCCACCATGACTACCAACAGTAACACACTGAGAAGCAGCTTATCAGAAGACTTTAGCATGAGCAAAATGATACACAGTTAACTGGTCTGTTCTGTCATGCTGAAACACAACCAATTTGCACCAGCACTGTGATCTCCTTACTGTCCATGCTGTGTATATGACAGGCTGAGAGAGTTGGGGTTGTTCAGCCTGGAGAGGAGAA